>JAKOGI010000082.1:152500-397500 GCA_029747015.1 Carnegiea gigantea | reverse complement strand
AAAATCAAATAAATTGGAAGAAATTAAAAACTCTTTCGAGTATGCAAAGTCTCTTCGGAGTTATTTTGAGAATTTTAGCATGGATCAGATACTCAAAGTTTAACCTAAAATCCTCGTAATTCTATAATCTTTCAGTTTCTTTGCAACACTTAATCCTCCGTAACCTAAGATAACAAGTATTGTAGGATACAATATCGTAAAATCGACAAGAAGACATGAGATCAAAAGTGGGTCAAGCTCAAAGTGTACTACACATATGAGATTAGATAGTTTCGTATATTTGAACAAGAAACATTGGGGCCCAAAATGACCCCAATGAGTCTTATGTGTGTGTCTCTCTCTCTTTATATATATATATATCATGGAAAAAATCCTTCTAATATTTTGACAATTTCATTCTGATAATTTTTTAAATATTAATAGATCCGCTTTTTAATTTTCTTTTAACGAAAAGTTAGTCCCTGAAATTAATATCATAATTAATGTCATTCCATAAATAAGAAAATGAAAATAAGATTGTACATTCATTATAAACCTAGACATATTAAGTATTGTGTAAAGTTTTTTTTTTTAAAAAGAAAATATCTAATTAAAAACTCATGAATATTATAACAATTAAAAGCTCATGAGATTTTCATGCATCGCACAGACATAGAAATATCAGTTGTGTCCAATAATATATGATACGTATAGTCTCCATATTTGCAAAATGAGGGCAAGCATATAGTTTGAATGTTTGATTGAGTTTGCAATCCGTTGATAAGTCATTGACTAGTCTTGCATGGCATCATTTTCTTCGCTTTATTTACGTTACGTAATTGTTTACATGCTATTTAATTTTCCCATTGATCATGCTCATCCAGTCTTCGTAATTATCCTTGCCATGGTATTAGCCATTTGTATAATTTGACTAGAGACCTTTATTAATTTCTATCATAAGTTTGAGTCTATCCTAATTCTTAAGGATAGTAGGATACTAATCTCATATTTTTTTGACGGTATAAGACTCAACTATCATTGTTCAAGAACCAACTCGACTGGAACAGTAACTTGATGATTTAAGGCCGAGAATATGTTTTATACTCTAATATGCCCCCTCATGTGAATGCCCTTTTGGGTTGAAGCGTAGACGCTACAAAGACTCCATCCCCAATATGTATATCATACTCTTACGTGCACATACTCTCAAGAGCCACATGAGCAAATATATATTAAAAAATTAATATATGATTTTATTTTATTTTTGTCCGTAAGAGTCACAAAGAGCAATACAATACAATTACAATACAATGGGTGAGAGGGGAGTCGAACCTGAGACCTAATGTATCAAGTATGATAAATACACGAGTGAAAAATATATACACGTGGACAATGAGAGCATGTGCTCCTGAAAGCACATAAGAAATTGCCCTCCATCCCTCTATATCTTGCTACTTGAGATTCCTTGCTCAAAAAGGCTTTAATCGGTATCATATTTAAAAACTCACTCAATCAAAGGCTTAACTTGATGTTTGAAAGCCTCGGAATAGTTTTAGTACTTGAACAATTACCAAAAGTTCCTCAATTTTTGCTATGGAGTTGCTAATAGTTGAAGAACGCACTTGTGAAACATGAGACATGCAATACAATCTCAAAAACGACAATAAGCTATATTGATTAATACGACCTATGTGCTTCATTAACACTAACTATTAATCAAGCATTCACGGGGCAAATCCATTTATCGTACCGGATATCTCATTATATATACAACACTTCACGTGAATCTGATCATCCAAGCGTATTTACAAGGAAGTTAATATGGCAGCAGATCCACACCCGACATATATTCGTGGAAAACTTGTTTCTCACAAGAATTCCGTATTTTATTTTGTACTCTGATTTGATTGGACAAGCTCCTCAGAGACAAGAGGTATCCAATTAACTTATTGCCCACGTATCTTTGTTGAGGGGGAAAAAAACACCGCACTAATTCTATATAGGTGACATTCTCTCGGTGTCATTTTAATAGATTTCCTCATGACTTATCCCAAAATAAAGAATTGTTGAAAATATATATGTCTATGGCCCTTTTAATCTAATATAATTCTACAGCGAAAGGATGGTTTAATTATGTAAAATGCTAATTTACATGTTTTCTCTTAGAAGCATTACCGTAATCTTTTTGGTGAATTTTACAAGATTATATTTGGATATTGATGACAAAAAGTCCCCATCATATTCATGCATATCACCCCCTGTCTATTCATGGCCACATATTAATTTGTACATAATCTATATGTATAATATCCTCTTAATGAATATATTGCGTATACTTCATGCATTTCCCATAACTTTATTCAGCTTAATTAATTAATTATTTAATTAATTAACTTTATTTGTTAGGTAATTTTCTACTTTAATCCTGCAATATAATCTTACTGTTGCATGGATTTTGCTTTCTTTACGCATCTTCACACACTTGTATGCACAGCTTCTCTCACTAAAATTTGTATAGATTTTACTACACAATTTTGAATAATTAGAAGTTATGAATTTTTCATCATCCATCGTTTCCAACAACATTCTCATTCGTCAGCTACCCACGAATAGGGTTCTAACTAGCGTCGGCAAGTTTTATTTGTCTGACCCGATTATCAGAATTTATCTGATCTAAAAAAAAATAAAGCATGTTTAGAAATTTCTCTTCCAAATTTTAAATATGAATATCAATTTTTTCCTATTTCTATTGTCTGAACCCGATGTTAACCCAAATTTACATTTGTCCGATTTATCTGACAAAAGCTGAATACGGCCATCAATATCTCGTCTAAATTTTTAACATTATTCGATTTGCCCGAGTTGATTCGACCTTGACCAAAATTTTTGCCAGTGGTAGTTCTAAGTTACTTAACTCACACAGCCTTTGTTGCAGTACCTATGAGCTAGGAAATCTGAACAGAGCTATCAAAATTCCGAAGATCAAACTGTAAAGTGGGCCACCAGGCTGTCTTTCATAAAGATCATCCAAACACACACGTAGAAAAAAAAAGAAAAGAAAAGAAAACCGTTGGATAATAGCAGCAAGCCAAAGTGGGCCATGTGAAGCCCATACCACAGCATGATCATATTGGACAACTAACCACACGAAGTGGGCCCATTGGGCCCACCCAATTGACAAAACAATTTGTGTCAATCAATTTATGCTGGACCCACAAAAGGGGGCATCCTTCGATGCATTAGGTCCTTGTAACATACTGCTAGGATTATACTCTCACAAATCACGTAAAAACTTGTGAATTAAAAATTTAAAGTGCACCTATAAAACAAATATACGTAAGTAAAAATGTACGCATGACATCTCAATGTATGTCGTCGCCAAGAAAGCCATAGCCATTTAGGGGAAATGTAAAAACGGACTCAAATATTCTCACATTTTGTGTCCTCTAATTTGTGCCGATGATTATAGATAACTGCTTCTAATATAAAATAATATTTTTTAAATAAAGATCAATCTGTTCATGTATTAATTGCTTTACAACAAAGACAGTCCCATCGAAAAGAAACTATTTTTAATATTCGGCCCGACATTTTGGGGATGGATGTTGTACCGTGGAAGGAAGTTGAAGAGAACTTGGATAATACCTCTAACCTTAATCTTACGTAAATCACATCAATGATGTGGAAAATAGGGATACATACCCCACCTCAGCAAATAAAGTAAAAATAATAATCTTATCCCTTAAATTGCTTCCACTATGTGCCAACTAATTAAGCAAAATAATTTTTAAAAAAAAGAAAAACAAGAGGGTGGAATAATTAATGAAGCTTATCCCATTGTTTTTGCCCTGTCACTTATTTAGGAATCTGGATTAGAGTGGTGTGAAATTGGATAGGAGGAATGGTATTTATTTTGGTCCACTTTATGACTAATATAATTAAGTTTATGTTCTTAAGTCAGACATTCGTATCCTTTAATCCATGTAATTATTTTTTTTTTGGGGTTTTGGATCCTCCATTTTACTGGAGTCGAGCTATTGTTGGCCCAATAAGAGGTAGAACCCTTTCATTACAGATTTTCTTCATGCACAAGACTCAAACATGAGACCTTGTTTAAGGGGAATAAGTGTCAAAACCACTTAAACCGGTCTGTGTTGGTAATACACGTAACTATGTGTCGTCCAATGTTTACCACATTAGACCACCAAGGATGACAATTTACAATAGGATGATTCAGAATTAAACCTAATAAATAGGTTGTTTGATTCAATCAAGATCAAGTTAGGCTCATATTGGAGTATGTTTCAGGTCAATTGGCATTTCAGTCAAACTAGGCGATTTTCGGGTAGGGTCTTCTGTGGATCTGATGTTTGATCCAACAGACTTGTCATGCAAAAGAAAAACTTTTTGTGAAGAAAATTCAGGTCAAATATAGGTTCGATTATTCCGTGCGAGTCTTGAATCTCTTATTAGTTTTGCTAGGTCTGTTCAAAATTATAGCCTATGCTTCTTGCATTGCTACTTGTCAAATGTCAAATGAAATACAACTCGTAGGGGGGTTACTTTGTTCTGTGCCAAACGTTGTCCATGAGCCAACCACTTATATGTATTTCATTACCAGGATCTCTATCCTTGATGTGATAGTAATTAGAGGCTAATCTTGGTCCTAGAGGAAGGAAAATACTCTTCTCTAAGTGATAATATATATCTCTATTGTGAGATTAATTATGATCGAGTCATTGCTATCCCTATCTCTAATTTGGATTTTTCAAATCTTAATTATTAGGTATTAGTAATAGTAAGGTCGAGATGCCTGCGTAAAATGTTTTATGGAGATTTGTTTATTCTGTTTGAGTACATGTGGAATAGGGATAGCAAAGAATCTCATAGCCGACCTAGATCTATTAGGTCTATCCATTTAAATAAATCAAGATCCATTTTTGTCGGATCAAATGAATCATAGAAGGATCTTAGTTTTAGAAGGATCTTAATTTCAAAAGGATTTAAATATCAATTTATTAGACCCTTCGTATTGGGATTATATTGAAGTTAAATACTAGTAAGATTGTAGAACCATTTAAGCTCGATTATATAATCAACAAACCCAAAGAATTCGCATTGATTTTTCAGGACCTAATGAGTTTGAATTGGGTTTGAATTCTATACTTGAAAAAAAATAAAAGTTGGTCCCAATTAAGACGAATATGATTGAGACCGAACCTATCACCATCCTATCTCAAAATAGTTGTCCTACTTTTGATTATGTACCTCTCTATGTCCTATTTTGGTTTGTTTCATTTCGAATGTCCGATTTTTTATTTAATCATTACGCTTTAATATGATTGTCCACTTTTATTTTACCCTTCATTAAAATTGGGTAAATAACTTAAATGCACAAGGAACACTCAATTGCATGTGAAAGACAATGGATAAATTTGGATAAAGTAATAAATACTTTAGTAATATATTTACCTCGTTTAATAATTGAGAAAAGTTTGACAGTTATTCAGATACAGATGAACCATTGTTAGGAATTCATTTCGGTATATTGTATAATTTCATATGAAAGTAAGTAATGAATTTGTGTAAACAAAACAATGCAGATAATTACGGATGAAAGGAACAAAATATTGTAGATGATTTTATTAAGGCTACGTTTGATCCTTAGAAAATTTGGTGGAGGGACAAGTTGAAGACAAAAAAATGTAAATGGAAAAAAGTAGGGAGAAAGTGAGTTTTTTTCTCTTATTTGGATTGAGAAAAAATACAAAAATTTGGATAAGAAATTTAAATGTTGATAAATTATTTGAATCATATTGATATCATCTAAGTAGTGCAAGGTTGAAGGAGGTTAGAAATTCTTTTGGGAACTTTTTCCAAACTTTCCTCACAATTTTATGAGGAAAATTTTATCACTTATTTCTAACAATTTTCCATCCAATTTTTCTGCATATTTTTTTTTTTTGTGTGTGATTTTCTCTAAACCAAACACAAAAAAAAAGTTATTTTTCCAATTTTTTATCTTTCCACCAAATTGTCCAAGGTTCAAACGGAGCCTAAGAGAAAAGGGGGGGTCACCTTGATAGATTGATGCTTCGAATTACTTTAACAATAGCTTGCAGATTACCAAGCCAAGGATGTGAGTAAGATGAAAGGTAAGTAGTATAAACTATGAAGCTCTTTCCAAACTCTCCTCCATGCAAAGTAACTTCCTGTATTGCACCTCATTCCACACAACTAAACCTGTCAGTTCGAACGGGCGAATTAAACACAGGTCAGGTGTATTTCGGTTCGGGTAACATACGGGTCGTGTGTATTTCAGGTTCAAATAAAATACAGGCAGGTGTACTTCGGTTTTACGGGTTTCGGGTTAACCCAATGGATTTGGAGCGCCTTTTTAGTGAGTTATTTTTCTTTTGTCAATATCAAAATCTTGGCATATTTATTACTTAAAATTATCTGTATTTAATGAACAAACATTCTAATTGTAATTTCTTAAAAGAACATAAAAAAAATTCAATTTTTTCAATATGATATATGAACGTCATGTACTGGTGGATAATAAGTCGCATGTGAGTGGCTTAGTTCGTATATTTTAAATATTAATGATAGGTCAGGTCATTCATGGGTAGGTCCATTTAAAGCATGATAACGGGTTGGAGCGATTCGTCCTATTAATAATTCATTTAATGATTTGATAATTTACTAATTAACTTACCATTACCTAATCATGTATACTTTATTAATTGGCTGATCCTAGCATGAACACAAGTTGGTCTATTGCCAACACTGACATCAAGTTCGAGACCAATTAAAAGGAAGCCAAATGAAAGAATATTATAGACGCACAATATATTACAATTAATAACATCAAAAATTTAGATTATTACAGAATAATATTATTTGAAATGCGATAAGACGTATTCATTTCACTAAGAATACAATGGTACGACTTGAACATTTTTAATACTTTCTGAATTGATTTTCTTAAGATTAGATATTTCATACCCATTTTATAAACTGTTCTATTTAGAAGTTGTATATGACTTTATTTTATGGGAAATGAATTTGGAAAAGAGTGAGTACCATCGT
This sequence comes from Carnegiea gigantea, assembly GCA_029747015.1. Classification (NCBI taxonomy): domain Eukaryota; kingdom Viridiplantae; phylum Streptophyta; class Magnoliopsida; order Caryophyllales; family Cactaceae; genus Carnegiea; species Carnegiea gigantea. The sequence continues at coordinate 390,429 of JAKOGI010000082.1, read as the reverse complement.
CTAATTTGCGAAGGGCTGCGATAGTTATACGTCTCTCTAAACTATTCATTGTAATCAAAAACTATTATTGTCAAGAGGGCAAAGTTAAAGAAAAATAAAAAAATAAGGATGTAATATTCAGGTTGAACAGGCCGGTTCGGGTTCGGGTTAGATTTGACCCAAAATTTTGCGGTTTTTTGGGTTTGGTTTAGTTTGGGTTCGGGTCAAGAAAATCATGTTCAAAATCCAAAACTTTAGGACGAGTTAGGGTCGGGTTTTCGGGTCAAGTCAGCTTTTGTCAGATCTACACACAACTGTTGGATGTAAAGGAATACCAAATTTTGCAAGCTAGCCAGCTACACAGTGGCCTTGCCTTAAAACATGAGTAACAAAAACATGATTACACAGTTGAAGGTAAGTAGTGATATCTTGTAACAAGATTGGATTTCCACAGTACTTGATTGTGACTTTGAATTGCTTGGATGAGTACTGCATCATGCAAACCACTGGAGCAAAAGTCCCATTGAAATCAATTCCCGATTGCTGGGAACCAAACGAGCTTGTACTTTTGAATAGAGTCATGTTCATTGTATTTAATTTTGTAGACGCACTTGAGGCCAATGACATCCTTATCTTAAGGCTTGCCCACTAATTTCCATGTATGATTTTTCTTGATCAGCTTGATTTCTTAATTCATAGCTTCAATCCATTTTTCGTCTTTGACTGCATCTTGAAATGTTTGTGGCTCACAAGCAAAGAATGTTGTGATTACATGGCCACATTCATAGTTTTGTAAATAAGTTGGAGGGTGTCTTTCGCTTTAAGACCCCTTAATATTGAGGGGAGATTGTAGGACTAGTGAAGTTGGACTTGAAGGACCTATTAGTACATACGAAGATGAGCTCATTGATGAAAATGGACCCAAATCAAGAGGTGCCGCTAATTTCATAAATTTGAATATATTTTTGAGTTAACTATTATGCTGACGATCTTCATTTAGATGCTTCATCAAATATAACATCTTATGAAATAATCATCTTCTTAGTTTTTGAATTATGAAGACAATACCTATTGGCATCGTCACTATAGCCAACAAAGAGCACTTTCCTCCTTCACCATCTAGTTTTTCCGATTTTGTTTTGAAATGAATATCATACTAACAATGCCTTTTATACGTGACAATGCTTGTAATTGCCTTGTTTCTGCTTGATACAACAAGCTACTGCCCAGAAACCTTTTCAGACTTAATCATCGCCGGTGAAGCCCGGCGATGATGATGTCTTGGATCAGCCGTCGGCCAAATTATCTCATGGCTTCTACACTTAATACATTAGACTAGTTTTTCACTTGACAATTTCCTAGGATAAGTGTTAACGAGGAGGTAGAATTTTCATAGGGTAATCATCTTAATTCTGCAATTCCGAGAAAGATTTTTTAGATGAAGATATCACTAGATTTATTATTTATCCTAAGGTTTTCTAGATTATTTAAATTTTTAACAACTACGTATTTTTAAAAAAAATAAAAAGAGTTAGGGAAACTGCTCTTAATACAAATAACCGGCTCAACCCGGGATGCCACTAGTGTGCTATGTGCACAAATCATGTTGCACCCTAAAACCCTTTAATTCGGGTCCCCTGGTGATTGATGATACTACTCATGAATTATCAATGACAGAACACCTTTTAGTGAACCATCTGAAATTCCGAAGAGTCTTCTCAATGGCATCAAGAAATAGAGATACAAAGCCAAGCATAGTGACCCTTTGACATTCACACCACATGAAACTCTTCCAACAGGGTGACAAATTTCTATGGATAACAAAATTTCTATCGGCATTGATAAATAGACTAAAAACAGTTAGTAAAGTCTTAAAAGTTATTGTTAGCGTTGGCAAAAACTTGAAGTCGGATAAATTCAAACCGGACAAATCAGACAATGTCGAAATTCGGACAAGAATGATATCCGATACCATTTTTTCGATCAGACAATCCGGACAAGTCTAAATTCGAGTCAAAATCGCGTTCGGATAACAGAAATACAAAACCATTGTGTCTGCACTTAAAATTCAGAGAAAAGGTTCATAACTGTACCCACTTTTTCCTAGGTCAAAAAAATTCAAGTATTCGAATTCGACAATCTTGTGGGATCTCAGCTAAGAAAAATAAACACTGAATTCGTCGAAAAAATACAAATACACTGGATAAAAATTATTAATATCACAACAAAATAAACAACAATACAAATCTCAGAAAGACATTTCAATGAGAAAACTGATGGGGTGCTCCAGTGATCGGGGGAATTCCCCCTACTAACCCCCTCTCAAACAAGGCCTTAACTCGTAGCTGGACCTCCTTGTGTAGGTTAAACTAGAAATGCCATCCTACTCGAACCCGAAACCAAAAAGAAAGAGAGAAATCCCAGTGTTTTGACAACCATAACAACAGTGTTATTATAACAAGTAATAACCACATCGCTCCGCAGCAAGAAGAGTTTAAAATCTCAGGGTGAAAAACACAATTTTAAAGTTTGTACTCACAACCTGCTCAACTTCACAGGTCCCATTTCCTTTGCCTTAGCTCTCAATATATGCTTCTGAATCTTTCCAGTTGCTGTCTTTGGCAGGGGTCCAAAAATCACCGACTTTGGAACCCAGTAAGCCGGCATCTTAGACCGGCAGAACTTCATTATGTCCTCGGCCAAACGCTGCTTATCAGCCTGCTCATGTTCTGGCTTCAATGTCACGAATGCACAGGGTGACTCGCCCCACTTCTCATCGGGGCGTGCCACCACCGACACCTCCAAAATAGCCGGGTGAGTGTACAAAATGTTTTCTACCTCCACACTGCTGATGTTTTCACCCCCAGATATGATAATATCCTTTGATCGGTCCTTGATCTCAATATAGTTATCAGGGTGCTTGACCGCCAGGTCCCCAGAATGGAACCAACCCCCAGCAAAGGACTCTGCGTTGGCTTTTGGGTTCTTCAAGTAGCCTTTCATCACCAAGTTACCGCGGAAAACGACTTCCCCCACTGTCTTCCCGTCAGCCGGGACAGGTTTCATATCTTGAGTGCTGACGACATCGAGGCCCTCAAGACCAATGTACCTTACACCCTGTCTTGCATTAAGACGGGCTTGCTCTTCAAGAGGTAGAGACTCCCACTCCGGTTTCCATGCGCATATAGTAGAAGGCCCGTAAGTTTCCGAAAGCCCGTACGTGTGAGTAACGCGGAAGCCACGCCTTGACATCTCCAGGATGACAGAAGGAGGTGGGGCGGCTCCTGCTGTATTGACATGCACCGTCCGTGGGAGCGGGAGGATTGTGTCTTCTTTTGGGGCATTAACAATGGTGTTGAGCACCACTGGAGCTGCACAGAAATGAGTCACACCATGGTTTGCGATGGCTTGATATACTCCCTTGGCTGTCACCTATACACATGCCAAAAGGCCATGAAATACGATCAGTCTATGCAACAGCGGACCTCAATAGAGAAACCTAGAAACGCCTTTGTCTACGAAGGAAAAGAAAAGCCCGGATCACAAAAGATTCATATTAAAATTGACAAAAAGTGCCAAATTTTCATAGCGGTTACCAGAAAATTGATTGAGAAGATCTCACCATTGACCTCCACACACCTGACTAATTTTTATGGAGGAAAACTGACCACCACAAGGCTGCTGATTAATATAAGCTTTCAACAAACGCAGAACACAAATGGCACGAGAGTTGCACAGCAACACCTAGTCACTGAAGGGCTACAAAGACAGTATTGCAAACACGACAAACTTGATGGTCAAAACATCAAAACCATGATCAGAATCATGATACCGGTAGAAGTTCCAGAGGGGATTAATTGATGAAAGAACACAACCAAAACAGACGCCTAAACATCCACAAAGATTGAATGATACGTAGAGATCAATGCTTCACGGGAGCAACTACAGAGATGTGTGGAGACTTGGTAGTATGTCTCACTCCATTCAGCCTTTAGAGCTCTGATCCTTGGGGACTACTCTGGCATGTTTGCTCCTAGAGGGATGCAGGAAAAATGCCTTTGTGTAGGATCCTAATTTTCTATACCCATCACATGTACCATCGGCTCAATTGATTCACTTATTTAAAATCTTTCCCACTATCTCATTGTTCCATTTATTCGTCTCAAAAAACCAATGGAATTGAGTGTATCATAAAATAGTAGATAGGAAGTGTATAGAATATTGGACCTCCTTGGTGTGAAGTTACCAATTGAGCCAAAAACTAAAGTTGGTGAGTTGGATGCCAAGAAAAGAGGTTTCTATTCTGCACCCTAACATAGCCCTCAATTCAACAGCTCTTTTAGGCTTTATGCTTAGATGCTATGTACACTCTTCTCACGCCTAGTGCTATAATTCAATATGTGGTTAATCAAATTCAAACATCAGATGTCTCCAAGAAAGTTTTGCAACCAGGCAAGGACCCAATTCAACCAAGATGACATTGATGGTTAAAGGCCCAAGCATAAGTTTTACTTTGCACTCTTTGACACTTGCAAAGATGTTACCTAGAATAATTCATATATCCCAAGTCCTCACAACAAGGTATCCAAAAGCAACGGAGACAAGCACTCTGGAAAGTCAGTGTTTCAGGCAGAGCTCAAACAAAGAAGCTTAACAGAAGACCAAGGTGCTTCAGTGGAACATGGATGAAAGGATTGATGGACAATGGCTTTGTTGTCATTCAACATTTAGTAGTAAAAGGGTTATTGTGCTGCAGCACAATTCATAGAAACCGCAATGGCTATGCTAGGGCACTCAGGACTGGAGCTAGTGCAAATTTTTGTTGAGAAATCGATGTTGCGTTGACAAATCAAAATAGAAGTTAAGATTTTAAAGTATGATATAAGACACCCACCGACTTAACTCCTTTCTGGCTCTGGCATCAAATGTTACATTCACTAAGGGCTCATTTGGATTGGATTGAAAGACAGTCCAGGCAGCAGAGACTTCAAGCCCAGCACACCAGAACTTTATCAGCCAGCAATTCAGGAGAATAACTTCCCAGGATCCATCCATCCGACACAAGTTGTAATTCCAAATAAAGAATCCATATTAGCTGTTTATGTTGTATAGTTGTGGGGAAAGCTATAATTCCCAATTCTTCATCTCACCTCAATTACCTATGCCGTACACTTCAACACTCTAACAAAGTACATATGCCATACACATCTGACAGTTCAATTTAGGCCAAAAAGAGGCAAACTCTTCAGAAATGGGCAAGCAACAACAAACGGATGCATGCCCTTATCACCCAATTGTAGCTGAGTCTGAAACTCTAACACAAAGAGAAAGCACCAACACAAAATCATCCCCCGCTGAATCCACAAGAAGAGGAACCCACAGGAATTTCACCGAATGTAAAATGCTAGGTCATATTATAGCAACGAAGTAGCAGGTAAATAGGATATATATTAGATGTAAAACGATGAACCAAGTTACCTGCCTAAGACATATGCTTGTCCCACAGAGAGCTGCAAGGGTCCAGGTGTAGCACCATCCATTGCAATGGAACATGGGCAAAGTCCAAAGATACACAGTTCCCTCAGTCATATTCCACACCATACCACAGCTGAGAGCCATAAGATATGCTCCACGGTGGCTTAATACCACACCCTTGGGGCTTGCTGTTGTACCAGAAGTGTACCCTAGAGTAATGCTCTGCCACTCATCTTTTGGTGGTTGCCAAGTATATTGTGGGTCGCCAGTTTCCAAGAATTTCTCATACTCAATACAACCTTTGCTTAAAGCATCGTGAAGCCCTTTAGGATCACAAGCCTGATCTGCTATAACGATCAAAAGTGGTGGCTTAAAATAGCCTTTGCTTTCCAAAATTTTTAAAGCTTCCTCAGCCAAAGGAAAGAACTCTTGATCCACCATTATTACTACTGATTCCGAGTGCCCCAACAAGAAAGCTATAGTCTGTGCATTAAGACGAATGTTGACAGTGTTCAATACAGCTCCGGACATTGGAACTGCAAAATGAGCTTCATAGAGGGCTGGGACATTTGGAGCAATAATTGAAACCTGTCCAGAGGAAAAAGTTAATGCCAGTTTCCGGAAAGGGAAATCAGATTTGAAGCAAAAGGCACCAAGAATAAGGTATTGTATAGAGGAAATTTATAAGACTAGGAGCAGTGCAGTTTGATAGCAATCTCTTTAAAACTACCTTACTACGCCAAGAGGAAGGAGCAGACAATAGCAAGCAAGTTCCATTTATGATTGTCGCTACAAACAGTGTACGCAGCTAATTGACTGTTCAGTAGAGGGACAAATCCATTGTGAAAATAACAGCAATAACCTTTCAAGCAGCCTCAACAGCAAGTAAAGGAGACCCCAACAAAAGAATGGATCCAAATTCAAAAGATCAACATAAAAGCAAGAAGACAACTAGCACTCTGCATCAAGCTTCTAATAGTAGAACAGCTTCTCAGATGTATAATTGTTCCTATATGAAGCCCTTTGTCAACAAGACTGTATTAAGACCGTATCATTTTCACAAAACCCTTTTTTGTGGATCTCTAGGAATCAGCCTCTCTACGGATAGAAATGCCAGTAGAGGTAAGGTTGCCTATAGCTGGATCTCCCCAGACCCCGCGAAAGCGGGACCCACGCTGGGAGTTGTTGTTGTTGTTATCGTATCATTGCCACTTGACTCCAATAAATACAATGATGCATGAGACAGACCAGAAAAATAGTAAGTCTCTACTGTCTGCATGATAATTTCTCAAACAAATGGAGGTTTCAAAGAAGAAAGTTCAACACAGAAGAAAAATTTCATATCATGAACATGTTATCACCAAGGTCTGCTTTACGTAAAACACATGGATTCTACCAATATTGAAACATAACTTATGATGTCAATTGGAGAAGTTTGAAGGGTGAACTAAGATCATTATATTTACCTACTAATATGTAATCCAACCCAATCAAACAAGATCAGTCACACTCCCCAATCACAAAATTCGGATAAAACCCCTGAGAAGTCTCATGAACATGCAATTGGCTTACAGTAACTAGAAATTTAGTAACATTTTTCTAGGTCCCAACGTCAATGCCATAGGTCCTATTTGTTCTCTTTAAAAAACCAAACCATAATGGTTTCTTCTGCTGTTCAGTTAGCTAACCTTAAATACCGTCCAATCAACTGATCCATATTCCCTATAACCATCCTAAACATTTTTAAGTCATCTAGCAGGCGCCTAATCAATAAAGGGCTAACTGTGACATTTGCAATGCGCATTTCATGAGGCTAATATATACCTGATTCTTTTGGCAATAGCAAACTTATCATAAGTCGCTCAACTTCAGACCAAGCCTTTCTCTTATCTAATTGTAAAAGACTTCACAGATATACCCCACCTCTCAACCAACACCCCCCCCCAAAAAAAAAACCAAAACAAAAACCAAACAATGCCCCCCCCCCCCCAAAAAAAAAAAAAGAGGAAGGAAAGAGAAACACTGGGATAAGACTCCAGGTTAAAAGTTTAGTCTTGTTTGCTTACTAAACCTTGGCATACACATAATTTTTATTCAATAACTCAACCTCATCTATTACACGCCAGCAATTAAAAAATTAAAAATATACAGCATGATTAGATGGACACATAAGTACCCCTCCGAGGATACAGTCTACGAAGGTCACCAATGACAGATTCTATGAAGTAAGCTTGTTTTCAATAGACCCTGATCGAAATCATTTCATAAGGAAAACCAGCAGTTGATAAGAAAACCAAAATTTTACCCTGAACTGATTATATGGAAGTAGAAACAGCAATACTTCCAAGGTTCTCCATGAATTAAATTATTCTGTATACAAGTTCGAAATGGGAACAAAAACAGCTACGGTTTCAATGTAAAGATCAAGTTACACCAGCAAGCCAATCCAGTTTCCATACTTCCGCCCAATTGCAGGTGCACGTAGAATATGTTGTTGTCCCAAACGCATGAAAAACACCCCCAATGGCCGACATAAGTTGTACCCAAAACTTTTAAGTTATATTTATTATTAGTAGTATACTATTTAATGAAGAACAACGCATCAAGTCAACATTAACAATAGTGAGGTCAGACAGTTACCAGCTTGCTTCATCTAAGCAGTACTATAATACTGTCTAATCTAAAGGTCTTGTGTTTGCTCCTTTTCCTTCTTTTATTTATATACTGAAAGCCCTCATTTTATGGCAAGAGTCTGTACATGAATTCGGTCGCGCAATGGTTGACATTTGAAAATTGACAACTATGTGGACTTAGAAATTAATTCAAAATGTTAAAATTTCCTTCCTTTTCTTTTGGAGGAGGGGGTTTAAGTTACTTTCATTTAGATCTTTCTAAACCGTACCTAGGCAGGATCCACATACGATACGATGATCATTGTTACATATACAGTTAGAGTCTATATTAAATATTCTCAAGGGACCCCATTGTACAGCATCTAGATCTACCTCTACCCTGTCTTCCACCCCCTGAGACTCATATGGCGAGCAAAGAATCCACTTGGAGAAAATATTCTCCAGGGGAATCTTGCCCCCGGACCTCCCATTATGCCAATTTGCTTGATGAAAGAAATTCCCACTTTTAAGAAAGTAGCAAATAAAATTCAAGCCAACATACCCAAAAAAAAAGGAAAACAGAAAAACTTGACCCTTTTCACTTCAACCGACCAACACAACATATCTCTCCTCAAAAAGCACCCCCCGTAAAACACAACCCAAATTCGAACCCAGAAAAAATAATTAATTAAATAAAACCCAACCCAAAATTTCTTGGCTCAATCATGACCAATAAATATAATTTTCCCAAAAAAATCCAGAATCAGAAGCGAACTCAATTTACACAACAATATATAAATAAACACTAATAAATAATAACAAGTTAACGCCAAACTGCGCAGCATCTATTTCACCAAAATAAATAAATAACTAAATAAACAAATACAAATAAAACACAGCAAAACAAAAAAAAAAAGGAAACCCAATATTAGTAAATAAAATAGAGAGACTAAGCTAAAATTTTGCCAGCAATTTCAACCGTTGACTAATCCAGCTAGAATAGAGATTAAGCTAAAATAGAGATTTAGGTTAAAAAAGGAAAATTCAAGCGCAGCTAATAATAACTAGTGCCAAATTAATTGAAACTCCCCCAAAAAAAAGAAAAAGAAAAAGATGAAATTGAATTGATGATATACCGTCTTCCCAGGGCCGATGTTGCGGCGATTGAGGGCGCACGCGAAGGCGCGGCAACGATCGTAAGTTTGGCGCCAGGTGTACCGGAGACCGCCGTGTACGAGGGAGGTTCTGGTTGGATGGACGGTGGCGGCTCGGTCCAGGAACCACAGCGGCGTCAGAGCCATGTAGTTCGCCGGATTCTTCGGAAGATCATCTATGTCCTCCATTTCTCTCTCCCTCTGCTTTCTCTCTCTCTGGAACCGCAGCGGCTCTGATTGGGTGTTTCTCTCTCTAGAAATTGGAATTTCTAGTTGACCGGAGAGAAAGGGGGGGGGGGGGGGAGCAGTGCTGTGAATCGCACCGCGAAATTGCTATTGCGTGGGTGCGAGCGGGGGGTTTATATAGTGCAAGTGCAGCCTCCGCTCCTGCGTATTGGCCAGTTGTCAGATCAGAGCACTCTCGTGGGTCTCTCTCTCTTCTTTTTTTCTCTTTTTTTATTTTGAAATTGTTGTGGGACGCTCAAAAAATTATTCATTTTAATACATAAAAAAACCGACAAATGAATAATTAAATGGAATATTGGGGCTGCGAGACAAGATTACAGGAATAAATAATATGACTCCTTATAAATAAATAAATTAAATATAATTGGAATAAAGGGAAATTATGGCCTACAATACTAATAAAAGCTAAATTTAGTGTGGATCTTATTTTTATGGGTTTGAAATTTAATTATGTTTTTTGATAGTAAAGTCTAATTATTATTTTTTACTTCGATGTGGAGATTTGAAATTTAATTTTTAGCGAATATTTTGTAGAGTATAAAACAATTACAATAGGCTAGATGAATCATAATTTGGCTTATTATTATTATTATTATTATTATTATTGTTATTATCATTGTCAATGGTCTTCATCCTAACGTCATCATCGTCTAATAAAATATACTATATCAACAACATTATGATCCCATGATGATGAATATTTTTCTGATTGACATAATATACAAAGTATTGTTGAGATCTAACCATAGAAAATCGATAATTAAGAAAGAAAACTAAATAATAATAATAATCGATACGCAAATCTTGATAAGTGCACTGTGCACCCCTATTTTACCTTTTTATATTATGTTATATAGGGATACGAGGTTGAATATAAGAAACTAAAATTTCAAATACATTATAAATTCGGGTTACTTTTTATATATATGCACAACACCACCACGTCTCAGTGTGGGTCTCGTTTTTGCGAAATTTGGAGAAATCTAGATGTAAGTAACCTTACCTCTACCGATATCTCTATATAGAGAGGCTAATTCCAAGAGACCTACAAAACCGATTTTGTGAAAATATTTTATAGAATGATGATTTTGTGAAAACATTTAATAGAAAAATACGGACACACAGTAAGGAATGACTAAGATATATTAATAAATCCGGTTGCCGTAGTTATGTACCATCAGGATGATAAATCAGAGGACGATAATATACCTTAACAATCAGAGATAAGCAAACGATGTCTCTTCCCAGATGAAAGCAATACCTGCATATAAACACGACATACGAAAACGACAACCAGAACTATGCTACTGTATCCGAAAGACAACTACGAGGTCAACTCTCTGCGATCTAAGATCTTAATCCTATCCCGTCAAAGTTTCCTATCCTGAGCCAAGTTCTCTGTCGATCCTACAACTTTCAAGTCCTCTCTGATCACCTCGTCTAAACTCTTCTTTGGTCGTCCCCTTCCTCTCTTATCTTCGGAGATGTTAATCCTCTCATATCTGCTCACTAGAGCGTCCACACTCTTTCTTCTCACATAGCCAAACTATCGGAGTCTTGTTTCTCTCATCTTATATTCGATGGGAGCTACTTTAACTAAGTCTCTGATTACTCCATTCCTGATTCTGTCTATTCTCGTACAACCATACATCCATCTAATCATCCTCATCTCTACTGCCAACCACCTTTGAACCTGCGTCTTTTTTAGAAGCCAACATTTCGATCCATAAGTACAGCCGGTCTAACTACCATACGATAGACTCTGCCTTTCAATCCTATAGGCACCCTCTTATCACACAGCACACCTGATAAATAGTTCCATTTTTGTCAACCCACTTTTATTCACCGGTTAATATCTTCGTCAATATCCCCATATATATATATATATATATATATATATATATATATATATATATATATATATGGCAATTGTTTTTACTTTTTTTAAAATCAACTTCCTATTTATGGTCTCATTCCCCCCCCCCCCAAAAAAAAAAATTTGTTTAGTATATATCACGTCACATTATTGGATCTACAGTCCCGAGTCCAAGAGCTGATTTTGCTTAGCAACAATTTTCTAGCAATAATAGGAGATAATGGTCCTGAGATATTATGCAAGGAGTTTGTTCACAGGCATTAACTATATAATGCATATGCTTATTGAAGCTCGAATTTAATATTCTATTAAAAAAGAGAAGACTTGTATAGAAATTGAAATTTAATGTAAGTCATCTCAGTTTCATTGATAAAAAGGAGACTAGATAAAAATTATGAATATTAGGAAGAATTGTTTAAAATATATGTATTGGAAAATAATGATTTAAGAGCTTTAAGTCTCATATGCACCAAAAGTTATGTAATATTTTAGTTCATTTTATTCTAATGTATAATTGCTATGTAAATGTATGTACTTAATATTTTTATTTTCTAATATCGTTATACGATTGTATACATGAATAAGAAGAATACCCACCTTTCTATGTTCGTAATGTTGTACATTGATAATGAAGCATGATATTTGGAAGAACAAAAATAATGCAATAACAACAAAAAGTATACTCCTACCAAAATTTTGTCCTCTCTAATTGTCCCCCCCCCCAAACAAAAAAAATTCCCATTGGGTGTCGGCAGGGTTTACGATTCTATGATAAGGGTAGGATATGATCATGGATTCAAAATGTGGCTAAAATGCGACGAAACGGTCGCGTTAGAAAGGTTTTGGAATTTGGCGCAATATGTTTTCATGCCGCGGTATGGAACGCAATTGCCGCGTCACAGCGATTTTGCCGTACCACTACCGAAACGGAAATCGCGACCGAAACCGCATTTTGAATCCTTGGATATGATCACGTCTAGGGATGGCAATGAAACCCGTACCCGTTTAAAACTCGAAAAATCCGCCCCGTTTATAACGCAAATAGGTGACGAAAATGGATTTTAAATGAGTATGGGCGGGTTTGAGAAAAATGAATACGGGTACGGGTACGAGTTTCACCTGCCCCGTACCCGAACTCTCCCCATGCCCTTTTTTAATTAATTTAAAAAAACTCAATCTGACTTAATTAATCAAGCTTGTCAGCCCAAATATCTAACCCAAATTTGCATATCTTACTGGTGGGTAGGTAATTTATACTCCTCATGTGGATTGTTACTACTTATTGTGACCAAACATTATGGCAGGGGATTCTTAGTAGGCGTTCAATAAAAACGAGTTGATAACTTATTGAATTTACTAATACTGAATTCAAATATGGGTTTAATACAACAACAACACGGTGGGTAAGGGTATGGGTATAGTTTTTCAATATCCAATGGGTATGGGTACGGGTATGAGTACTATTTTCGAAAATGGGTACGGGTACGGGTACGGCTCAACCCGCCCCGTACCCGCCCCATTGCCATTCCTAATCACGTCCACATTTGGTACTTTTTTGCATGATGAAAACATTAAAATCAGCTTTGGACAGGTATTGTTATCCAAGTGCGAAATGGAGGCTCGACTTTAATAACGTATCGGGAGCAAATCAGATGCAAATCGAGAGCGACAGCAACAACCATTGTAATAGAGAAAGCACTAGAGCCGGCTTATGAACACACATGGACCACAATTGAAATTTGGATGCAAAACTCAAAGATAATCGCACTACCCAGTAAAGGAGATGACAACCCCATAGAAGCTACTTCGGTAATATAACATTGTATTTCCTTTAAACAATACTTTACATTGGTAGGTGAGTCAAGAACAAATCTTAGCTAAACAAACTAACATTCATTATATGTAGCACTCAAATCTCATGTATTACCCAACAGACGAAAAAAATTAAAATCAATTTGAATCCCACTTTCTATACTACCCTTAAGATTTTAAGTATCCAACAATTTGAAAGTTGACTCACATAATTGTTATTTTCTTCTCTTGGGAGTGGACAATATATTTTTTTTAAAAAGATGATAGAAAAATTCAAAATAATTATAGGCATAAATATAAATACAAATTGGATAATAAAATAAAAGAAATTGTTTCCTTCTTATTACAATTTTGCTTTCCAAATAGTGATAGTAGATATTCTAAATTTTGTACAGCAAAAATAATTTAATTTCATTGATATTTAGATAAGTTGATGTTTGATTCTAATAATATTAATTTCATTAATAAGTAGATAAGTTAATGTTTGATATATACTCTACGCTGATTGTATAGGGGTCGCTTGGCCTAGACATGGTTGATTCCAACAATATTAATTCAAGGGCATAGCCCCTCTTCCGAACCAAAAAAAAAAAGTTCGATGTTGGATCCAATACAATTGGATTTGGTCTCATTTAAAATTTTGGATTTATATCCAAATTATATGGCAGTTCATTTAGTCTTGGGGGGGGGGGAAAAAAAAAAGACATGTAAGTCCAAGCCCTTTGGATCTAATAGCTCCATGAATCTCAACTTCTAAGCAAGTGTGCATAAATTTAATCCTTCTTTTCTTTTCTTTTCTTATAAGTATACCCTTTCAGGACAACAAGCAAATCACATGGCTTGCTATTCATTGGAGATGTATTTTGGGATAAATGCTATAAATTTAATGAATTTCAAAGGTTCATTCTTTTTATGTAACTTGGGGTTCATTGATGACACCCATACCATGAGCCTAAATCTATTGTAAAGGGTTTCTATCTAAAGTGTGCAGGTGCAATTTGGAGATGAGATGAGATAATGAGACTAATCATAATCGATATTCATGCAAAAGTAGAGCATTTGCAAATTTACGAAAGTAGTATAATATGTTTTCAGATAAACCAATCTATATACAGTTTATAATGCTACAGAGCAGATATATAGCAAAGAAAATTTTTCGAGAAGAAAAGAGCAGATGCAAAATAACTATAGTGGACGCCTCACATGGACGTAAAGTGATCAAAGATATTTGCACAAATATTCTTCCCCTTTTCCACAAAGATGCGAATTTAGATGGGGATTTGTCTTTTTTGCTCATCGTATACAAATAAAACACTTTAAATGAGATCATTCTCGACTTATTTCTGACGCAGTTCATTTTCAATTGGAGACGTCAAATATGCCATGTGGGCATTTTAATCAGTGTTAGAAATACCGTACCATACCAGCCAGTATCGGCTGAAGTGTACCGTACCGGTTAAGAAATGGTGCAAGTTATTGTCCGATATTATACAAGTCAAATGCCGGCCAACACCGCTCTATACGTTAAATACCGAGCATTACCGGTATTTTCGGTCAAATACCGCCCGTTACATTAAAATTTCAAACTTTTTGTGCTTTACTTCTTTAATTTTTTTGAAATTCAAAAACGGTACGAGTCCGGTACAACAATACATGAATCCAATATGTCTCGTTCCAGTGAAAAAATAGTGCGACGACTGTTACGATATTTATAACTTTGGTTTAATTTAATCATGAATTAGTGTTATATATAATTATTATTTTTTTTTGATAGAGTTATAATTATTATGTTGACGATGAAAACAATAATGGGTTATTATTTAATCATGCAAGTTGCTAAAAAACAGTTGTGGGGTCGGATATCATTTATAGACGCCAGGGTTGACGAATAATCCAGCTCATCATCTAATAGCTTGCAATTTTAATTTTTTAAAATTTAGAAGAGAGCTTTTGAAAGTTTGACCTTCTATCTTTTTTGGGTACAAATGAGATGGCCAAATCCAATGCTTATACTATGGTTCACGATTATATTATGGTCTTAAGAAGTAATGGCGGCACATATTTTTTTGACCTTCTGTTCTTTTCGAAGTCTTTTGATACCAACAATTACCCGGACAAAAAAAGTTATAGGGCTGATAAAATAGGGAAATTTTATTTTTTTGCAAAAGGAGTACTGATTTTTTTAACGAAAAATTGTGATTTCTCGATTATATATATACAAGAGTACAGATGATTTAGTAAAGTATTGTATTTAACTTGCTGGTAGTCACATACGCAGAAAATGGGTGTTACCCACAAGTCCAATTTTAGTCGTCTGCCCGCTCCTCCATCTTTCACATAAATTACACAACCATACTCATTAGGGGTGAGCACCGGGTCGGGTACCTATTTGGTTAAACGGTCGGTCCGTTTCAAATAAGGTTAATAAAAGGTCGGGTCAATAATTGACTGGGCCATTAATGGACAAACCCATTAAGGTATATTAACGGGTCGGATTGGGCAGGCCCATTAACGGTTCGTTTGATGACCCATTAATTTTTAACCTAATTGACACACTAGTTTGCATATTCCAATTAGTTAACCTCATTACTAACACTTTGTATATAGCAATAATTATTATACACCATTGTTTTGCGCAAGTTTGTTCCGTTTTTAAACGGGTCCAAAGCGGGCCGTCCATGGGCCGACTTGACCCGACCTGTTTATTAGCTTGATTGTGTATGTTCTAACTTTGAATTTAGACTTATTTAATTTGGTTGGAAAATTACAAATACATTAGTTGAAAAATTAACTAACCAAAAACACTCCTTAGGTAGTAATGGGCGGGTCATGGGCAGGTTGGGTTCATTCGGCTCATTACCATGCCTAGCCTATTGACAAATATATTGGACCCAACTCAGTCCGTTTAATTAATGACTGGCCCAGTTCAGCACAGTTCAGTCTATTGTCCACCCCTAGTACTCATAGTCGCAGCTTGGCATGTACCCCCCAAAATGTTGGCCTTATGGCCATCACACCACCTTTCAATACTGTTCTAGGTTCGAACTCAGGAAAGGGCACAATTCCTTCTTTTGTGAAGGAGTTGTGTATATTGGGCTAGTGGGCCTAGGGTCCCGGAGGGTTTCTGTATTCCCTCCATCCTTGGCTTGTCTGGCAAATTGGATTATCTTGAGATACGATCCAGAGGGTTGACCCATTTGCTATATAACCAAAGTAACAAAACAACCCCCCAAAAAAGAAAGAAACATCCTTTTATCCACAAATTTTAAACTATAATACTCCGAACAGGTAAAGTAATTTCCATCAAATGAAAATTACGGTAATTACCGTAATTCTCGCGATATATACCATATACTTGGCATGATTAGACAATTTATCTTTTCGGTATTTTTTGGGCGTGCTTATTTTTTCAAGCGACAATTTACTGTTTCGGTATTTTTTACGGCCCGTTCATTTGGGGGTGAGGGAGGTCGCTGGAAATATCATCGGCCGAAACCTGGCCAGCGTCAACTTCACCGGTCTCTTACCGGAAATTTTGGGGCTAATGGCCGGAAACTATGGAGGTTGGTTTGGGCTTCATGCTTCAAATATTTTAATTCTTTTTTTTCGGGGTTTCTGTTTAATGTCTCTTAGGTCTTTCATTGAATTAATGGTAGAATTTTTGACAATCCGAATATGTCCTTAAAAAATAATTTTTCGATTATCATAAGTTTAATCATTTAAAAATATTAAATGTAATGTTATTAAAAAAATAAAAATTAACGATCACCACATGTACGATTAAGATTTTAGAGAGTACCACAACTCTCATAATTATCGTTTTTGTGGAAATCGCTATACATGCACCGATACTACATAAGCGACAGTTATTTTCACTACTCAACACTGAGTAAAATTGAAAATTTAAAAAGATTGACCTCAATCTAATTCGAATTATAGAAAGAACCATGAATCTAACACGTGACAATTTGATTTTCGTCCAAAATCAATATAATTTTGACGTTAAGTGTAAAAGGAAATCACTTATTGGAAGTTGGAAAGAAGCCTCGTCTCTCTTCTGTTGTCCTCTTCCATGGAGAAAACTCCGCTT
Organism: Carnegiea gigantea; assembly: GCA_029747015.1. Taxonomy (NCBI): domain Eukaryota; kingdom Viridiplantae; phylum Streptophyta; class Magnoliopsida; order Caryophyllales; family Cactaceae; genus Carnegiea; species Carnegiea gigantea. Next base: position 373,185 of record JAKOGI010000082.1, on the reverse strand, counting down.
GTCTTCATCTTCTTCGTTAATGGACTAACATCCAAAACTATTAGTAATAAAATCCACTTGTCTTCATCTTCTTCCCACTCCATGATGTTAAATAGGTACATATTCCGTCGAATCATCCTATAACTCACCGATATTCGGTAAAGGCTGGATAATATTAGAGAACACGGTTTGATATTAGAACAAATAGAGAATGCTACAAAATTTAGAGTCAGTTGACGATATATTTACCATTAACTTTACATCCATTCTAAATACGATAACAAAGAGGATACCAAATTTATACTAAACAGAATGTAAAGTACCTAGATGGAAAACATGATAATAAAAATAGAGAATTTTAATATTAAAAATTAAAATAAACCAATAATAGCATACCTTGTACTTTTAGTGTATTTTTCATTAGTGTAAACATAATTTCTCTTAATTTTTTGGATGAATATTCATGTCACTTTAAAAAATTTCTTTCTTCTTGTGAGAGAATACGTATAAATTATTTTCAAAATAGACACAAATATAAAAATCAATTAGCATGAACCAAGCCGTCCATCAGCTCCAAGGTCAAATAACAATGGGCATAGGCAGGGGCAATTGGGCCGTGCAAGGTGACCCTATTAAAAAGGTTGAAGCCCACTTAAGAGTCTTGGGTCGGGCCCATAAGGGCTATCTTCACTGTAGCTCTAACTCTGATAACTGCAAAATGACAGAATTACCCTTACCTTTTGGGAGAGTAAGAGGTGCAACTGAGGGGCTTTTCTGTCTTTGTTCCCCCTCCCCAAGATTACATCTCCATCTAGTACGGCCCTGTTCTTTTCGTTGGTCTTTTTTAATTTATTAACTTCAACATACGTTAACCCACTTCAACTAATTTCAATCCACCTCAATAAAAAATACCGACTTTAATCCACTTCAACCAATTTTAAGTCGTCAACCTACTTCAAAGCACCTCCTTCAAAATTTTATTCTTGCTATTTTAACCAATAAACAAATATACCAACTTCTAGTTAAGCAAATCTTCATGAATAAATAACTGCTATATCTCTTAAATTATTTTATGTAAAGTTCACAAACAATTTGTTTAAGATAACTACTTTCTTCTTCTTTTTCCTCTGGATTTTCCGGGACTTTGGGATGGAAGGGATAATTAAGTTGCCGGGAATCAGAGTTAGAGTGGGAGATTGGAGAGACAAACTCAGGTCAAAGAAGGATACTTTTCACTGAGGGCAAAATGGTCCACACTGCATTTCATCTACTTTGACAGACTCAAAGGAGGCCCTATATGGCCTATTCTTTTCGTGGGTCAATTGTAATTTACCAACCTCAACTCATTTCAACCCACTTTAACCTATTTCAATCTACTTCAACCCACTTGAAAAAAAAAATATCAACTTCAACCCACTTCAACCTGCTTCAACCTACTTCAACCCACCTCCTTCATAATTTTAATAATTTGTAAAGTATCATATGAGATTTAACCATTCTTACACCAAAAAGTTCACTATACTACTTTTTTTGTAAATTATCGTACTTTGGAATTGTTTTATTTTTGTATTTTTCTATTTTTTAGTTTTTGTTTTAATTTTAAATTTTAAATTTTTAAATTTTTAAATTTTAATTTTTAATTATGTGTATTTATTTTTTTTATTTTTTATTTTTTATTTTTATTTTTATTTTTATTTTTATTTTTTATTTCTTGTATTTAATTTTTAATTTTAATTTTTAATTTTTTGTATTTAATTTTAATTTTAATTTTTTAATTTTTAATTTTTAATTTTTAATTTTTAATTTTTAATTTTTAATTTGTAATTTGTAATTTTTAATTTTTATTTCATTTTTTGTTTTTTTGTTTTTTATTTTTTATTTTTTTATTTTTGTATTTTTTGTATTTGTTTTTTAATTTTTTTATCTTTTTAGTTTTATTCCAAACAAAAGCTACAGAAAATTCCCAAAAAATAAAAAATTAAAAATAAAATTAAAATTAAAAAATAAAAAATAAAAAATAAAAAATAAAAAATAAAAAATAAAAATAAAAAAATATATAAAGAATAAAAAAGAATAAAAAATAAAAAAGAATAAACAAAAATTCTATAAAATTTCGATAACTTCATAAATTATCACACATTAATTACATTCTCATTATTTTAACCCACTTCAACCCATCACATAAAAAATATACCAACTTCAATCCACTTCAACCTACATCAACCCACTTCAACCTACTTCAACCTATTTCAACTCACCTCAAAAAAAAAAAAAAATACCAACTTCAACCCACCTCAACTTACCTCATCCTACTTCAACCTACTTCACCCTTTTACCCATCTAAATTTACCCACGAAAAGAACAGGCCCATAACATAACACTAAATTGCAACAACTTTCTTATCATAAGAAATAGATTTACTAATGCCTACTCTCTCTTCCATGGCTAAGAGAAGCATAATTTTCTCAGCCATAATGGTAGTTCTTCATCTTTCTCATCTCCCCCCTCAAACTTCTACACCTCTCCTACGCCGTCCCAGTAAGTTTTTCCCCACTATCGTTACTAAAAATGAGTGCTTTGTAATATTTCTCTTCGATATTGGTTTGTACGCAAAGGTAAATAGCCGGCTGGAGGTGATTGAAGAAGGCTTGGCTAGGGCAAGAGCAGCCATTAAAGAAGCGACTCGATCTCAGAATTATACGTCACATGAGAAACGAAGCTTCATCCCAAGAGGTGTTGTTTGCAAGAATCCTGATGCGTTTTATCAGTAAGATTTCCCATCATCTTAATCTTTAATTGAGTATAATTTAGTTTGTTGTGTCCCCTGTTGATCTTGAAGTTAATAGCATGCATAGTTATATTGATGACTTCTTCAAAATGCCTTCTTAACAAATCAACCTAGTTTGGTGACATCTCTTGATTTCCATATCTTAAAACACTTTTTTAATTTTAATTATTTTAACCTTCTCTGATAGAATTATAATTATTTTCATGTATGTATGTGTGTGTATATATGTATATATATATATATGACTCTTATATTATGTTCACGATTGTAACTAGTTGAATGGATTATATATGAATAAAAAAGAATGAGTAGAAAAATGTGTGAAAAAAAAATTCTATATATTCTTGTTAAAAAAAATAATAATTATTGTTGGTATGGAGGGCGAAATAGTGGTGCACCACAATCCTACTAACCAAATAATTATGGCCTATGTTGCTATTATTTATCTTTATATCTAGTGTGTTCAGTATCCTGTGAAACAGAAATGCCCTGCAAATCTCTACAGTACATTATTGTCGATTTTTAAGGGATGCATATCAATTTTTCCATAATTCTAGAACTTGAATTTTTGCTTCTTTTAGTTATATTTTTTGAGGTCGTTATCATAAGTATTTTCTTTTAAAAAAAAACTTTTTTTTCAAAATCGGAGTTAGATTTTGACTATATATATGCTTTTGATGCCTTCAAGGAAAATATTTTCCATTATCCCTTTCATTCATCGCATTCTACAATTTTGACAAAAGATGAAATAAATTTAGTGATTAAAGAAAAATATACATGTTTTCTTTCGGTTTATTTTATGTAAGGATTGCGTGCAATTTGGATAATCTTGAAAAAGAAAACAACTTACAAAATTTAGCTTTGTATTGATATAATATTTTCAAATGAACTTTTTTTTATTATTATCCTTTGGATCAAATTCGTAAACCAATGATAGTATTTGTATGTATCACTACCCACAGAGAGACATGTCACATATTGTATACAATAGTATTAATTAAATCAACCCTCTTTTGTGTGCATTACTTGACGTACTTGCATGAAAACATACATACAGGAGCCACATAGAGATGCAAAAGAGGTTCAAAATATGGACGTACAAGGAAGGAGAGCCACCACTGTTCCGCCATGGTCCCTTGAACGACATCTACTCCATTGAAGGACAAATGATAACAGAGTTGAATGGAGGGGGTGGCACCAATACCCATTTCCTGGCTCGCCATCCCGATGAGGCCCACGCCTTTTTCATCCCAGTCAGCATCGTCGCCATCATTCGATATGTCTACAGACCTTACACCAATTACTCGCGCAAGCGCCTTCAAAATATCATGGCTGACTACGTTAGGGTTGTTTCCGAGAGGTATCCCTACTAGAATCGGAGCTCCGGTGCTGACCATGTCCTTGTTTCTTGCCATGATTGGGTACAGATGTCACCTTGTTCTGTTTTATTAAGCTAAGATGTATCCTGGACCTCAATCTTAGCTATTAAGCGAAGATGTAATTGGTCCTTCGTGACAATTACGTGCCTATTTTATTACGGTTTTCATTCTACATCCACAAAAGCCCACCGGCTAGGGTTGTGATGGGTGTATGGAGGCTTAGTCCCAAAGCAGTTTCTTGGCCACACCTCATTGTTCCGAGCCTTCATTAATTCCAACAGGCGCTTTCATTGACAGCGTTGTATAATTTGTACGTAGGGAACATATATATGCATGATTAGTGCTCCTAGAGTAGACTCGTGGCTACCCTAATGAAAACTTTAGGTTCTTCCCATGGCATGGCCCTCCATTACATTAGCTAGAAAAATAATCATATATGGCTGGTTTTTTTCTTTTTTTGGGGGGGCTTTAGTTCTTAAAATGATGACTTTTTGGTATTATTTTTATCCTTTCTATACTTTGTGTCTAATTTTGTTTGATACATGAATTATTTAGTTTTTGTCTCTTAAATTCTTATTTTCAGGCTCCAGATGTATCAGCAGCCCACCCGAACCTATTCAAACCCTTCATCCGAAGGGTTCCATTCCTCCTGTAACGTGTCCCTCCCCGAAATCTTCCTCCCTTTTGGCAAACTAGGTACCCCTATAATCAACCAAACCCCTGGGGCCCGCAGGATCATCGCCTTTGTCGCTGGCGGGCCCCACGGGAAGGTCTTGAGAGATGCTCTTCCGATACTGGAAGGACAAGGACGAATCTGTCCAAGTCCACGGGTACCTCCCTAGGGGTCAAAACTACACCGTTTTGACGGGTCAGAGCAAGTTTTGCCTTTGCCCAAGTGGGTGGGAGGTGGCTAGCCCAAGATTAGTCGAGTCTATATACAACAGGTGCATCCTTGTCATAATCGCCGATAACTACACCTTGCCGTTCAGCGACGTGCTTGATTGGAGCAAGTTTTCGGTGCATATTCCGGTGGGGAAGTTCCCGGAGATAAAGAGCATTTTGGAGGGCATCTCAATGAGGAGGTACGTTATATTACAAAAAAAAAGTCGTGAAAGTTAGACCACATTTTGTGATTAATAGGCCCGCTAAACCCTTTGATGTGGTGCATATGATTCTTCATTCCATTTGGCTTAGGAGACTTAAGCTTAACATTAAATTAAGCTAGTAGGACATGCGTGATGTAAATTTCGGATGGTTAAGGATGTCTTCATATCATAAACTTGTTGTATGATTAATTAGTGAACTATATGATGTGTTCTGTGTTCAGAGATTTGTGATAGTGAATGAGAGGTTTTTATATCTACTCTTCTTAAACTAAACTATTGTGTATTTTGGGGGGGGGGGGTCTTGACCTATTTGCATGAATTTTTTGCCCTTTTTAAGTTCTTACTAAATAATTATTTTTCTCCTGAGTAAAAACTGAAAAATCCTTACCGGATCTCTTTCTCCTCCTATTTTTTTTTGTGGAAAACCTTTCTCCTCAATCAACTCATATGGGTTGTAACGAAACCGAGTCAACTCGCCAAGCCCTCGGGCTCGGCTCAGTCAAAGCTCGACTCGAGCTTGGGTCAAGCCGAGCTCGGATTCGGCTCAGTCAAAGCTCGTCTCGAGCTTGGGTCAAACCAAGCTCGAGCCAGCTCGAAAGCAAACGGAGCCGAGCTCGAGCCCAGCAAGGCTCAACTCAGTTCGACTCGATTTAGCTTAATTAGTTTATTTTGTATTTTGCGCTTGTATTGAAAGAACCAAATAACCTTTAGAATTAACAAAATTGTATTTCTATCCTGATTTCCTAAATTTAACGCAAAAATCTGTAATTTCGTTTTGGCTTTAGACTTAAATTTGGAACTTTTTAACCAAAAAAAAATAAAAAAAAAAAGAACACTGAGCCAAGCCCAGATCCAAGCATTATGCATCCGAGCCCGAATCCAAACCCAAGCCGCGACTTTTTATGTTCTGTGAGCTTCAAATTGAACCGAGCCCGAGCTCAGGCTCGGCTTGGCTTGTTGACACCCCTACTCTCATCCCCACTCCAAACAACGGTTTAAACGCTAATGGGCACAATTTTTCTGCGGTACTCTTAGAGGCCCCTTGTAATCTGTGGGCTTGTGACAGGCCTAGTTTGATGATTGTGCAATCCCTTCCCTCGGGTAAGTCTGTTAGGCTTACACTTTACAAAGGGGTTCAATAGGTATATCTAGGTCTGTCAGTTCGAACCGGCTAGTTAAATATGGATCAGTTACATTTGGATTTAAATAAACACAGGTCAGATGTATTTCGGGTTCGGATAAAATACAGTAGATGTATTTCAACTTTGAGGGTTTCGAGTAGACCCAACAGGTTTGGAGAACTTTTTTGTGAGTTATTTTTGTTTTATCAAAAGTTAAGAAGTAGGCGTATTTATTACTTAAAAGTATCAACTTTATGAAAAATATTGTAATTGTAATTTCTTAAAAGAGTATTAAATATTCAAACTTTTCATTATAATATATGAACTTCATGTACGAGCAGCCAAAAAATAAAGGGGTAGGTGAGTCGCCTTATATATTAAAATAAAGTTAATAATAGTTCCGGTCATTTATGGACTACCATTCTAAAGCATATTAATGAGTCAGAGTGTTTCAGCCTGTTAATAACCAATTTAGCAATTCAATTCTTTTGCTAACTATTTCACTATTACCTAATCAGGTTCACTTTATTGGTGGGCCGATTCTAACACGACACGATCGTGGGTCGGCCCATTGTCCAACAATAAGCATCATAGTTCGAGATTAATTAGAATGGAAACCAAATGACAGGATGATCAAAAGAAGCACATGATATTACAATTATTTTTTAATTATAACATCAAACTTTTAGATTGTTATATAGTAATATTATTTAAAATATGGTAAGAACATTGATTTTAATTTCATTAAAAATGTAACATTATGACCTTCACATTTTACTGTTTGTCTTATTCTCAATTGATTTTCTTAAAACTAAATAGCAATTATACGCCATTGCTTACCAATTTTTAAAGGTGTCTCACTCAATTGTTTTTATCATGAAAATTATTTATGGCGATTATTGCATTTTGTGTTCGAGACAGGTAGGAGTGTCATTGTAGGGTTCATTTGAATATAGTGTTGTCCCATTAAATGCTTAACAACCAAAACCTATATTATACTCATAAGAGTACATACTCTCATAACTCACGTCAGCGTCATATATTTAAAATTGTCTATATGACAAATACACATTGAAAAAATATATATACGTAACAAGTGGGAGTACACACTTCTAGGTGTATGATATACATTATCCTTAACAAATTAGCTTGACTAAAATTTACACAATTACACACCTAATTATTAGCCAAAACCATCATAACTCATATTTCAACAAATATTACAGTACGTTCCCTTCCCTTTTTTGGATTAGATGGAAAAATAATCAAATAAATTCATTAATGAACATGTATTTTGGTCCGCCAAAAGCTAAGGATAAAACTATAAATAAGTGATTCTTGTTTGTAAACCCATGACTATTATGCTTGTTTGTCAATAAAATAATTTAATGTAAGGTTATTTATTGTCAGAAAAACAAAAAAGAAATAGTAACAATTTGCATATATGATCAAATTAAAGAACCACCCATATAATTAAATAGTAGAGTTAATCATATTATGTTTGTATGTCAATGTAATAAATCTCCCTTTTCAATTAAGAAAAATGATCAACATTGACGCCAATAAAAACGGGCATCTTACGTAAGAAAAAAAGGTCGCTTGATAAGTGAGAAATAAGAACCTTTTTATGAAAACAGATGTACCATTGGTACAAAGTTTGCAAGGACTTAATAATTTAGAAAATAAAATAACAATTATTAATGTGGAGAACCAGGTTCTGAAAGCAGTGAGAAAATATACTCTTCTTCATAACTTAATTAAAATTTTGCAATAAAAAGGAAAATTCTATTAATATAATGGTACTGAAGCATGATGGAAATTATTTTTATTCAATACCATACCTCAATGTTACGAGGATAAAACTCATCACAAGCTTCTGTCAAACCGAACTCTTTAATTATTTTGCAATCTAACAGATCATTCAAACTCGAATTCATGACAAAATTTGATAACTAGCTCTTAGACGAGAGTGTAATTTTATATTAAAGGCATGTTCTTTTCGTTGGTAAATCCCAATTTATCAACTTCAACCTATTTCAATCAACTTCAACAAAAAAATTCCAACTTCAGCCTACTTCAACAAAAAAAATACCAACGTCAGCCTATCATATAAAAAAATACAAACTTTAATCAAATTTTAATCAACTTTATCGATTTTCTAACTTATATTTCCTAACGAAATGAGCATACCTTAATTAAGACACAAAACGTTAAATGAGAAAGTATCAAACATACTGTTTGATCAACACATGGTCGGTGATAGGCCCCCTACCATGTTCAACGACGACGGTGCACATCAAGAGTCTCAAAATTTTACCTTCAAAACATGTGGTCCATTTTTTTTTTCTAGTTAATTAGTACAATGTTTTTGGCCTCCCGGATAATAGAGTGTTTGGTGTGACACATTCAGTTGAAGTCCACGATCCATAAAGACTATATCGGATGGACTAGCAATAGCATCCACCAATTCTTCAAATGTGGTAGGGCAATAATTGAACTTTCATGTCAGCACACGAAAATTGTACAATAACTAAAACATGCTGGACATGAGTCCAACAGGAATTGCAAATCTAACGTTATCGCCCAAAATAACAATGCAAATCATCTTCATCTGCGGACACTTTTTTTTTTTTTTTTGAATAAGAATGACAGACTCCTATCTCAGAGGTATCCAGTGGACCTGAACAGATCAGGGGAAGGAAAATATTAAAGCTCAGACTAAAGTTTAGGTCCACAAACTTCCCACATACAATTGCATAAAGGTAGAATTGTGCCTCACAGGTTTGAACCCGGGTGGGGGGGAGGGGGGAAGGACTTGTGGAGTGTTGGCCACCCGGCCAACTCCTTTTCAACATCAACCTACAGATTATATGCGTGTTTAATATGGATAAAATTTTACATTCTCATTCATCTGTGCCGACATCTATCCATGTAACTAAACAATAAAAGACATTTTGACCACCTTCTTTGAAAACTTGTAAACTGGATATTACCGACACGTAATAGATTAGGTGATATATATTCAATAGGCATGTGATTTTCGTTGAATCATACCAAAAATGAAACATGTAAAACATTTTGATTTCTATTTAGAAAAAGCGTAAATTATGTTATGTGAAGATAAACTTTGCATGGAATTGAGAAAGAGAGACTAGAACCCTACATTCAAGTCTAATGAATAAAGAAAAAAAAAATAGATGGAGCTATCTTTCTTTTAAACTATGAGATATAAATAGAAATTTAACACAAAAAAACGTACAAATTATATTATATGCATATTCTAACTTTTGCAACATCACGTAAGTAGTCATAGTAAATAGTTAATCTTAATTATGGATATATATTTACAATTTTTTCTTAAAAGATCTAATACTTAGCATTGAGGGATATCTAAATTGAAAATTATAAACATTAAATTAAAACTCATTAGTAGATGATCAAAACCTTTGTATGAACTAGTTCACAACCTCCTTTTGTATTCCATTCAGGTTTCTGCAATGAAGTTCTTAGGGCATTCCAATCATAGTTCTATTTTTTGAAACTCAAACTTGCCACCTCATTAAAAGTTCAAATTTTTTGAAGCTTGCATCCCTTCACTTCTCAAACCTATGAAATTTCAATCTAAATCATCCAATAAAAATATTTATTATTGACCCACCTTATAACACACAACCCATTTTTTAATCATATAAAAATTATATATTATCAAAAAAATAAAAAAGTAAAAATATGTTAAAAAAGCATGGACGCGTGGTGGCGAACTCTGCCCAGTTCAACCATGCGTGTCTTTACTCATAGCTTGCAATAATTGTTGGACAAGTGGCACACACGGAGCCCGCGTTTCATTTTCAATCCTTAGCTGCGAGTGTTCTTAATCCTTACTTTTTCGGGATCAAGACTCAAGAAAAATGTAAATTGGGACCCTAACTTGAAAATAATCGAAACTCCTCTCCCCAACACACGCAAAAAGAGAAAAAACCAAGGGGAGAAAGAGAAAGAGATGAAAGAAAAGAAAAACGTATGTATATTGGTGATTTAACTTATAAATGCAAAATAAATGGCAGTGCTAATATGCTACATATCTGTCACATTTTTGTCTAATATACTGTTTTCAATTTTATTGCTCCATAGTTACCAAAGTAATGTAAACTCTCTTCCTCAAACATTATTTCAAGTACAATTTTTCAAAAGGACCACTCTCTTGCAACTAAGGATCACGCCACATTATCATATCCCTTAAAAGAAAACTCCAAGTTGTTTTGCAGTTTTAATATGTTATTTTCTCCTATCAAAAACATTTTCAAGCTTCCTTAATTTCTCAATTCCGACTTCACAAAGAAAAATTATTTTCCTCAAATGGAAATAATTTTTCTTAAAAAATTATTTTTTCATCATTTATTTCACCAAACAATGAAAAATTTAAAAATTATTTTACGATAAATTATTTTCCTCTCAACTAAGCTAGCTAATTATTTCTCCCCACTTGGTCATGCATTGAACTATGCACTTCGTCCGAAAAAGAAAGGGGAAAAAAAAGGGGAAAAAAAAGAGTCGTCAATTTCTGTCTTGCCCTTTTTGCCCCTCGCTAACTCTTATCATGCAAATAGCGAATTAGTACACCATTTTTCTCTCATGGAAAAATCGAGGAAAATGACGACTATTCTTCTGAAATTGACTCTCTGACAACGATGCTCAGAAGCTATCATGTGGGCATCATCTAGGCATTCAAATTGATTCTGGGTTTAATTGCACTTTCTCGAATTTGGGTGATCTTCAATATGGAGAGCAGTTACTCTGGCCGACTTGTGGGATGTGATATCCATGGCTTCATTACTATGGAAGGTATGATTATGCCCTCCAAATTAGCATGTGTACGTTGAATTTCTTGCTGCTTATTGAGTTTATCAGTTTGTTATGTGTTTTGTTACCTCTTATTACTTCCTATTGATTGTTTTTGAACCCATTTGCTGCTTTCTAGATTATGTTGTTTTGTTTGATTTTTATTGGCTTATTGAAGTTTTTGTGTTTACCATTTTATAGCGTCGGGGACCTGCTGACATTTGGAATTTACCCAGAATTTCTTTTGTGTTGTTTACGATCTGGTAATCTTTGTGGGGTGTCTTCTGATTTCACTATTGGAAAAAAAGTTGTCTGGGTTTGCTAGTTTTTGATTTGGCTATTTGAATTCTGAGATGGGTTTTAGTAGTATTTGATTTTGCTTGCGTTTAACTTTCAGTTTGAATTGGCTTCTGAAATTTCTCTCCTTAATTACTTAGGTTTATCCATTTAACTGTTAAATTTTGCTTTCCTGTGATCTTTATTGATCTTCGTTTAATCTTGGGGAGTTTATTGATGATTGTTGGGCAAATGTGAACTAGTGGGATTTAGGTTGTGGGCAAATGTCATTCACTTTCTTGTGATTTTGGCTTGGATAATGTCTCCTAAAAAGCATTTCTACCGAGAATCGCAGTAGACACTATGATAATGTATACCTTCACTGCCTTGAGATACCACTTACTGCTTCTCCTTCATGGACAGATTTGGATATTCCAAGCATAATGAAGGAAGCTGGCAGCAGATGGCTACGGCCTAATGAGATTCATGCTATGCTCTCGAACTACACTTACTTCAACGTCAACGTCAAGCCTGTAAACTTGCCAACAGGTAGCCACCCTGTTAGTGTGGTTCTTTTCCAGTAAGGCTGACACTAAAAGTTAGCCAACCTTCTTTTCTTCCGTGGATGTTTGCTGTTTGTCAAAGCAAGTGGTCCTTATGATGTTATCAAACAATCTGCTGCTGCCTTAGCAAAAATGGATGTATTAGTATATTTATTCCAGGGATTGCCAGGCAACTTTGTTGCATATGTTCCTTGCTTCTTGTTGTTGGGTCTTTGTTTGGTTCATGTTTGTCTAGCCACAACCACCATATCACTTGATGTGTTTCTTGTCTTTGACATGACCTTTTAGCTGATTTATGTGATTGACAGCTCTCTTGGTGCACAAAATGATCCTTTGACGTGCCTCTTTTTGGGGTTCCCTGTGAACTCTTTCAGTGACTGTGTATGTCAATGCCTCGACAACATACTTTTCAATCATTCAACAGCTTTTGGAAGCGAGAAGCCATCCAACAAGTGAAGATTTTGTTTGGATGGATCCTCTGAACAAACTGATATTGTGGTTTGTCTTTATGATCCAAAAATGTTTACTTCTCCTTGTGTATGTGGCAAGATGTGGGATAATAATGAAACCAACAATAATATTTTTTCTGCATAATGGGTTGTCCTTGATTTGGTGTGAGAGAAATTTGAGCTTCATCTGGTATTCTGGTCTCATAATCGGCACGCTAATCAATGTTGTGATTTAGGAAGTTTATGTGTGCATCTTTGGAATAATGGTCTTTGTTGACATGCTGATACGTGCACCCGTGGTCTTGATGGTATTCAACTAAAAAAAAAGCAAGCCACTGTCTTCAATTTTTTAGTTTATTCTGTGTTCAGTTGTATGCATCTCTTCCAGGAAATGTTCTGCTGTGTGAAGTTGGTCAAACTCATCCTCTTATGTTGTAATGTTACTGTCTGAAATCTTAATGAATTTGTTTCCTTTGTCTGTTTTACAAAAAGGCGAATTTTAGTTGTTGTCCATTTTATTTTTGCAATTGCGTCATTTTCCATAAAGAAAAGGGAATGTCCTTTTGAGGTTTTGGAGTAGCTGATACTGATGCTGCTAAAGGAGGAGGAGCTAGGATTTGTAGCTTGAGTCGTTGAATGTCTTCCTACAAGTATATTCCAATAATAAGTAATGCGTCAAGTTCATGTTATTTCCCTTCTAATTTGAGTTGTTGACTTCTTTTGACGTCATGCATACATCCAAATCCAAGTTTGCATTGTAGAGTACCACCTACCAGTTTGCGTGTGCATGTGTGTGTGTTTTTTTTTGGGGGAGGGGGGTTTGTATTCAGCATCATTGCCCCTGAATTTTAGAGGGGGTTTCGCTTCCTTAATAACGATGACATCTAAATTCTAACTATATTGCTTTTTAAAAAGGGGGAAAAACTGTAGCATGACTTTCTGGCTGAGCTTGCTCCGGAATTTGAAGTTAATCTAACCTTTGTTTTGGGTTGTTCATTTATTGTATTTTGAGATCCTTTTCTTTTCTGATGCCTTTTATGTTTATTGTAAAGTATGTGTTTGGGAGGTTGATGTGATTGCGCTTATTCAAATGGATACTTACTGTTACCATGTATCGGAAATAGATGACTGTTGTATCAGAAACAATAATCTTCTATATTTTCTATTTTTATATCCTCGATCTTAGCCTCATGTCTTCTCACCTATGTTAGGGAGTTAATCCTTGGTATTTAGCACATGTAAACTTGAGTCTAGAGTAACCCAGGTTCAATGTACCTTTGCCAACTATCTAACTAGCATACCTCTTTCGTAGGAATTAATTGCTTTGTGTATTTAGTTTAGCAACTGGATCATGCCTGCACTCAACAAATTGGTTTTGAGAGCTCTGTTTATAGCAAACCCTCAGGTTTCCTGAGCTAGTTCAATTACCTATTATCAGTGTGGCAGTGCCTATTGTTATCCGTTGCACTGGAATAAGTTCTCTTTATTTATTGCAGTATTCTGCTGTTGCAGTCCATAACTTTCTTGCTGATAGTCTCCTTGTGAGTGTGATGAATCAGTGTTACATTTATCTATGTAGCTATGATTTGGATTTTTCTTGCTGTGTCTGGTGTCTTTGAAAATTGCCTAATGATGTTCCATTTCACCTGTAGGAGGCACAATCGTGTTATTTGACCGAAAAAAGCTGCGGAATTTCCGCAAAGATGGTCACAACTGGAAGAAGAAAAAGGATGGGAAAACCATTAAAGAAGCTCATGAACGCTTGAAAGTGAGATTTTTCGTTCCACTTGTGTAGTTGTGGATGTATTCATGAAATAAGCTGTCAATATTTCCCTTAATACTCATCATAATCTCTCTGAATGGAAATTGCTTAATCTTGGCTTTATGCATGGAGCTGACATCGCTGGATCAGATGCCAACTGACTTTTTCTATATTGCCCTTAGCTGCCTGTTAAGCTGGGTGATCTGATGGTGACCTTACTTTTTTTATTGTCAATATTGCTCTAGTCAGAATTGCTTCATGCTTACTATAATAGAGGACCAAGATGGCAACTAAGATTGAAGTCATAAGTTTCAAAGAGTTGGAACATTGCATGCAATTTGGCTTCCATTACATGTATGTATGATAATATGTTCTGTTAGTGGTATCCCTTTGAACTTCTGGGTTCTCTCCAACTAGACAATTGAACAGTCTGCAATTTTCAGGATTCCTCTCCTTAAAAATGACTAGCAGGTGACTAGGATCATTGTTCAGGACTTGTTTTTGTGTTTCTGGGCATGGATCAGGCTTGTCCCCTTACCATCATCATCATCATCATCATCATCATCATCAGCAGCAGCAGCAGCAGCACTACTGTTGTTGTTATTGTTGTTGTCGTCATCGTCATTGTTATTGGTATTGGTATCACTGCCACACTTTGATGATTTCTGTCTCTAAGGATCACTGGACCTCTGAACGAATTAGACAGCATATTTGTTTTATGAAAATTTCATATCACTGTTGTGTTATTTGTTATTAATCTTGTATGCATTCGCCTTTCTTTCTTTTTCGAGTATCTCCTTTTATACTTTGTGTTTCCTGCTGTGCTTAAGCTTCCCCTTTTCTTACTGCATTAAAAGTCCATTTCACTATTTGATGAGTGATGACTATGTAGAACCTAGTAGGGCTTGTCCGCTTGGCTTCCTTTGTTACTTGATGGAAAGGGATCAAGAGTCTTTAAGCCAGTCCCAATTAGAAGGTTTTTGTATCTTGTACTTCTCCGTGCCATCTAAAGTTTGTATCACTATCATGTATTGACGAGGTAGATGTTGGTTCTAAAAGCTTTATGTCATTGTTTCCCTTTCTTTATCAGGTTGGAACTGAAGAAAGGATACATGTATACTATGCACATGGGGAAGATAACCCGACTTTTGTTCGGAGGTGTTATTGGTTGCTGGATAAGTATGTATGCTTGGGAGCACAATCCTTACTCATTGATGCAAATTGGATGTGTTATTTATGGGTTCTTGCTGCCTAAAATTTGCTCTGATTGGAACTAACTCTCCCTTCCTTTTTTTTGCCCCCCCCCCCCCAAGGGATTTGGAACACATTGTGCTGGTTCATTACCGTGAAACTCAAGAGGTTAGCTACGTGGTTTAGCAGCTCTTAATCTAATTTTATAAGTTGCCATGAGTGAGACAGGGACATCTAAACAACCGACATGATGGTGAAAATGATGTGTAAAAGAAGAATTCATGGAATGGAATTGATGACTTGAGTAATGAAACGAATTTACTAGGGGTTCAAGGGACTTTTTTCTCATAGGGTGGCAATTGATCTGAGATCTAAATGATAGAAAAGCCAACAAGATCAATGTCTCGAATGCCTATAATGATCCATCGGTGTGTAATGTGGATCCAAAAACTGATGTTTGATGAATAGGCTAGTAACAGAGTGTACTGCATAATGGTGGTAGTGATAATCGTAACATTGGTGAAAATAAGGGATAGAAATAACAATAGGAAATAATATATGGAGAGAAATTCTCTTCAGTTGTAACTGCAAGTATTATGTGTCAAATGTCCTTCATTGATACCGCACCTTTTGAGCTAAAAGGTTATCAATTTAAACAACTAGTGCATTGCTATACAAATTAATAGAAGTATTGAGTGATTTTCATCCTCATTATTGAAGGACAAACTGGATCTTGCTCATCTCTTGACTCCAACATTGGTCGATTATCTGTGACCCGCTACATCATCAAATTACGTAGTATTTCTGGACCACTGAGTGATTGAGGTCCCGGGAGATGGGCTGCCAACCTTAGGCATCATGAAAGAGGCCATGCAGTCCATTGTGCGCGCGCAGGGCACAGGTGGGGTGGGGTGGGGGGTTCTGGGAGTCAGATTATCATTTAGGAATTTGCATTCTGCACCTTTATGCTTGTAACGTTATGAAACTGATGAGTTTCTATCGTATCCAAGGATTTTACTTTTGAGGCATCATGTAATTTAAAGTTTCTATCATCAGTTGCAGGGTTCTCCAGTGATGCAAGTAAATTCAGATTTTAGTTTAGTCTCAAAAGCGAAATCATCTATGAGTGAATGCATAGGTAACGTTTACAATTTTTTGGGCAAAAGCTATTAGATGGATCTTTTCCCTTTTATATGCTGTCGCAAAATTCTTTTTCCATGACATGCAGCCAGTCTCATATTGCTACTCAATTTGAAATTGCTGTCTACTTTTTTTTTTTTCAATTGATTTTCCTTTGAAATTTGAAAGTGATCTGACTTTGTGCCTGAAATGGAAAACAGAGGTTGGTGATAGTATTGACTTCACGGACCATGAGATGAGGCTGCATGAGATCAATACACTTGAATGGGAGGAGCTTTTAGCATCAAATGGTCCCGGTAAGGCATTCCCTGGTAAAGGTGATGAAGCTTTTCTAATAAGAGTGATAACAATGCTTATAAATACTCACTTGGAAGTAAAAATCTCATTGTCTTCTTCTCACGTCACAGAAAATGCTCAATTTGCTCAGCAGTATGATCAAAATGCCGTGTACAGCTTGGAAAACAATGTAAGTAGGGAATCTTCCATTTGAGGCTATTATGTGTTTGTTGCTTTTGAAGCATGTTGCTACTAAAATTTTCACAGGTAGGAAGGTGATGATGAGTAGCTTGAGCTAGTTGCATCATTTTGGCTGCCGTTATACTAATTTGTTCTCATTTGTTGTTACGGCTGATGTAAACTGCCACTTCCTGTAAAAAGCCCAAAGATATATTGTTGAATTTTTTTGCAAGGAAAATAAAGACGCCCAGTGAAAAATGAGTCAAAATGTCGATGTTGTAATGTGGATAGTAACCCACCCATTGTGAAAGTTCATGCTGATCCAAAGTGAATATACGGAGTGCAATAGCCAGCCTATTGGGCTCCCTGTGCAGACGAGAAACCTTCAAACATTGAAAAACTGAAAAACATAGTCTGTGTTCTATCATCATTAATAATCAAAATAAAATCAAAATTAGAACTGACAGAACATACATTCGTATTTCCGTTGCTCTGAAAACATCAATGGAGTGCGTCCCAAAACTTCTTCCATTATTGCCTATCTCTATCTCCACTTCAGTGCCTTTACGCTAGCTGGGTTCTCTACATGAGCTTCCTACAAGGGAAGGATCTTGCTTACACAGCAGTACAGCACGCATCGACCATGAATTATTGATGTCTTATGATTACTCCCAAGACTAATGCGGTGCTCATCAGCAAAATCTGTGGCATGAAAATTTCTTGTCTTGGCCCTCCAGAGCTTTAACCCAATACATGCTTCTCTTTAGCCTTGGAATCTACCAATGTCTGGATAGAGGTGCTTGGTGGCAAAGAAAAAGGATCCCATTCTGAAATATCTTCCCATTCTGAAATATCTTTCTTCTTCTTGATATTAATCCGACAACAATAGTATGATAAGGCATTCTTTGCTTGCTGGCAAAGGTATGAAACCTGCAGTATGTATGTGTCGAATATGTTCGTATTAGCAATCTTATGGTATACAATGGGTAAAATCCATAATGTAGGTTCACGTCATGAGTAGTGAATATGATTGTTTGGTTTCCTTTTATGAGAAACTTCAATTAAATTTGATATTTGCAGGGAAGCAGGTTTAGCCAACTGCAGACGGATGTGCTTGCTTCAGGAAATTCAATGGACCCTCTTCTGGGGTCGATTTCAGCACAAACTGATGACCTGGGTGATAATTTTGAACCCTTGATGGAGGGTCAACTACATATGAAAAAGGATGGTGTACATTATGGTCTGGGGACAGTAGGCAGCAAGGTTCAAAGACAGGACAGTTTGGCGAGGTGGATTAATGATATAGTGGCTGACTCACCAGAATCAGTGGATGAGCATTCTTATGAAGCTTCACTCGCAACGAGCCATGGATCTTTTGTGTCTCCTGGGGCAGCTAACCAGGAAGGTTCAGTCCTGAAACAGATATTCTCGATAAATGACATCTCGCCACGGTGGGCATCTTCCACTGAAGAAACAAAGGTCGGTGTCATAAGGACTTGTATTTTCTGATGTTATCAATAGTCCCACTCTTCAACAATTACTATCCTGATTGCCGAAGTGCTTGGAAAATTCTTATGCTGGCAGTGTCCATTTGTAGTCTGTTGTATATTAAATGATCTTTATTGGATGCCTCCAAAGAAACAGTAAACGGTATATGTCCTCCTTCTCAAATGCCAGACCACTATGATCAATTTACCAACAGCTGGCTCATCAGATATACGGTTTTCCCAGTCTGAATTATTTGATTTATATCACTGATTTTGATTGATTATTGTTGCAGATATTAGTGGTTGGATTCTTTCACCAAGAGTATCAACATCTGGGGAAGTCCAAAATATATTGTGTCTGCGGTGATACATGTGTAACTGCCGAGATAATTCAAGTTGGGGTACTCCGGTGTTTAATCCAGCCGCATCATCCTGGATTGGTGAACTTTTACCTGAGTTTTGACCGCTGCACTCCCATCAGTCAAGTTCTCACTTTGGAGTTCCGTTCCCCTCCATTTAGTAAGTCAGATGTCAGAGAGGGTCGTGCTCGGTGGGATATGTTTAGAATACAGATGAGGCTTGCTCATTTGCTTTTCTCCACATCCAGGAGCCTTGACATTCTATCTACGAAAATATCACCGAATGCTCTTAAGGAGGGCAGAAAATTTTCTGACAAATATTCGGACATTGCTGATAGCTGGGCATATTTTACCAGTCTGATAGAAAATGGTAAGATCTCATTTGAACAAGCTAAAGATAGCTTGTTTGAGCTTGCTATGAAGAGCAGACTGAAGGAGTGGTTGTTGGAAAGAATAGTAGACGGAAGCAAGATATCTGAACGTGATGCCCAGGGTCAGGGAGTTTTGCATTTGTGTGCTATCCTTGGCTATACTTGGGCAGTGTATCCGTTTTCATGCTCTGGCTTATCCTTGGACTTCAGAGATAAGCGTGGATGGACAGCTCTTCACTGGGCTGCATACTATGGGAGGTATATATTCAAGCCTTCTGTTTTTCTTAATGCAAATGATTTTATTGTTGTTGATCAGCTTATGGCTTATGGTCTTGTTTTTGAAGTGTTCCTAAACAAACTGCTGAATCTTCCTGAAACCTGGCTATTAGTTGCAAAAATGAATTAGTTATGCTTCTTAGTTCCTATTCAGTACTTCTGAAGGGTCATCCCCCCCCCCCCCTTCTCTGTTGCAAAGTCTCAGTGTTTCTTTCCTGCTAACAGGGAGAAAATGGTTGGTGCTCTTCTATCTGCTGGAGCAAAGCCAAACTTGGTTACTGACCCAACTCCTGAAAACCCTGGTGGATACACAGCTGGTGACCTTGCATCTAAACAGGGCTTTGAAGGCATAGCTGCTTATCTTTCAGAAAAGGCCTTGATCCAGCAGTTTGAGGATATGAAGATCGCAGGAAACGCTGTTGGCTCACTTGCAACCCCCTCTTCTGAGACTTTGAATGCCACCAATATTAGTGAGGAAGAAATCTGTCTAAAGGATACTCTGACAGCTTATCGTACTGCTGCCGATGCTGCAGCACGCATACAGGCTGCTTTCAGGGCTCACTCACTGAAACAAAGGACAAAAGACGTAGAATCCTCAAATCCAGAGGACGAAGCACGTTGTATTGTTGCAGCAATGAGGATTCAGCATGCCTATCGAAACTATGACACGAGGAAGAAAATGGCGGCTGCTGCACGTATACAACATCGGTTTCGTACATGGAAAATTCGAAGAGAATTCCTCAATATGCGGCGACACACTATCAAAATTCAGGTAATTTTTCATGACTGCGTGCCTTTCTGACTCATCAAAGCAAGACTTGCTTCTCTTATGTGCGAGATAAAGTGCGTCTCTTAGACTGGGGTGGGTGACTGCTCTATTGGATTCCAGAGGCATGATCTGACTTTCACAAGATCAAGCAGCTATTCTGTTTTGTGACCCAAATTTTTCATTTTGTCTAAGGCACATTGTTGAGCCACTAGAAAAAAGTTCGCATTGGGCCTTCTAATTAAATTATGAAAAGGAAAAGGGAATCAACAAAGGGAGGGATGGGGAAAGGAATCAAGAAAGGGAGCTTTTATTTCACTTTGTTTGGTCGGGGGGGGGGGGGGGGATAGGATTTAATTACCCACTTTCCCTTCGGCCTGTTTAGTTTGCGTAAGCAGAGAATCAAACCCTTTCCAAAATCCGTTTTCTTGATATCCTCCACCTGTGGCAAGCCCATTGTGCTATCCACCGCCTACTCTACCAGCTTCCATCACCTACCCTCCACCTTCAACTTCCCCACTTCATCCCATTTACCCTGTCTCCTCACTTTCCCTGCCAGTGCCTGGACCATCCCCCCCCCCCCCCCGGTTCTCCACTGGTGCACAATCTGAGAAGTGCCCTTGTCAACCACACTCAGCCGCCAACCATCGCCACCACAAGGGAGACATTGCACTCCGTGTGACTTCCACTTGTGTCTTTTTCTTCATCCCGGCCATATCCTTTCTCCTAGCAGCGGTGGTGAAAGGGGTGGTTGATGGGTTGATGGTGGTAGTGGTTCTGTGTTGATTTTTGGGGGGGGGGGGGGTTACTGGTCCAGACAGTTCCCCAAACTGAGGGAATGGAAAACCCGGGGAAGATGGGTGTGACAGGATTCTGAGGAGACCCTACCATCCCCCTTTCCTTCTCCTTTTGATTTACCCTAACCAAAGACCAATTAAGACAGTCAAGGGTTTGATTTCCTCTGCTCAGTCTCATTCCCCCCAGTCAAAGCTTCCTGGGTGCATATGTTTCTCAAACTCTTCGTTTCATGACTAGTGCCTGTGCTGGACACTCAATAATTCCACATGGTTATGGACACTTTCCATCTCATTTTAGACCAAATCATGGACAATTTCTCCTAGAAACGGTATCTTTAAGGTCAATGCCTGAGAATTTAAGGTCAATGCCTGATTAAGGTAGTTTTGCTTTTTTTTTGGGGGGGGGGGGGGGAGGAATGGGTGCTCAAGAAGTTATATTAATAAGACACTGTGGGCATGTTTGACCACATACACAAGGAGGTAATCACAAAATAACATCATGCCCTCAAGCCTTCTATAGTAATCATATCAAGAAAATACGGAAGAGTCCACTGTGTACTATGGTCAAGAACTTTGACTTCAAGTATACAATGTTTTCGAAAAGTGCAGTTTGAAATGTTGTATAGACCTAGCCTTCCCCTAAAAAATCTGGTAACTCCTTCCCTTCCAATTACTCCACCAAATAGCCAACAACATCAACTTCCAAACTTCTAGGGCCCACCTCTTCTTCAACCTTCTTCTCCTTTGCCATCGAACTTCTATTGTAGTTTGAGGGTGCACCCAACTAATGCCTGTCCAGGGAATGACAAATGCCATAGCACAGAGACCATTGACAATGGACAAATATGAAAAAGGTGTTTTTTTAACCCTTCCCCTTAGAAACATATAGGGACACCTAACTTGAGATTTCTTCTTATAAGCATGGCTTCCATGGCAATCTTTCCTTTGGTGGCTGTTCAAGCCACAAAAAAAAAAAAAAAAAAAAAGGCCTTGGGGGGGGCTTTAGACTTCCGAATTCCCTCTTTTTTGAAAATCAAGACGAGTCAATCCTTTACAAATTTCAATCCAAAATTTTTTACAGTGAAATTGTGCACTGGAGTCATGAGGCCAGAGAATCTCATCATCACCCTCGAAAGCGACTTCCATATTAGCGGCAAAACAAGAAGACTCAAGACACTCTCCTCTTCCCAGTCATTTGGGGTTCTCAGAAAAGTTGTATCGCCATGCTGTTCCGAATTTCTTGGTGATTTCCTTAAAAAAAATGTAGGGGAAGAAAAAAGTCAGCGATCTTATCAGTCAGCGTATTAGAAAAACATAATTTGTCCAATTCTTCTGCTATTCTCCTGCTCTTAAGTTTATCCCTTGCAACGGAGAATTACCAGGTCCAAATATCAACCAAATGAATGTTCGACATTAGGAGCACTGACTTTCATTTCCCCTATTAAATCAGGCTGTATTCAGGGGTTACCGCGTGCGGAAGCAATATAAGAAGATTGTTTGGTCAGTTGGAGTGCTGGAAAAAGCAGTGCTGCGCTGGCGGATGAAGAGGAAGGGTCTCCGAGGGCTTCGGGTTCAAGTTCAAGAGCCAGTTGCTGATCAAAGACAAGAAAATAATGGAGAGGAAGACTTCTACCGAGCTAGCCGGAAACAGGCTGAAGAGCGCGTTGACAAAGCTGTCAGACGCATACAAGGTATGTTCCGTTCACAGCAAGCACAACAAGATTATCGGAGGATGAAATTAGCACACATGCAAGCGGAGGTGGGTAAACTTCTAAATATATCCCTTGAACAATCTTTTTATCTATTTGTCGATACATTATCTTTTTGTTTTTAGGTTGTTTGTCAATGTTATGGTAATCTGAAAGGGCCAGTTTCGGGGAACTTTTCCAAGCAGTAAATGACCCAGTTAATTGTGCTGTCCTCTTGTTATGGAGTTGACACATTTTACCCCCCCCCCCCCCAAAAAAAAGAAACCAAAAAAAAGGGAAAGAAAAAAAAGAACCTGTATGGGCCGTAAGGCATTGGGTTGGGTATTTTGGGTTAGGATTCTGGTTGGTTTGCTTAAGACCGTTGTGAGCTAATTAAGTTTATCCTGCAGCACGAATATGAAGAATGTGCCAATTATCCTTACCACCCAAGTGGAGCATAGGTCTTTGGGCCTAGTCTGGAGCAGTTTGATCTGTGAGCTGCTCATCCTGTTTTTTATGTCTATGAGTGTAGCAATGCCTTTTTCGCATATCTTTGTAAATTTCTAGTTATGTAGAATAGGTGGGTTTCAGCCTCCTGTAAACATCTATTCTGAAAACAAAAAGTGCATATGAATGTGATAAGAGTTGAGAGTGTTGTTTTACATGATGCTCCTCCATTGGCCCCATAGCAACTGTACGCTGTTGTGCTGGACGAAATGGCACATTATGTTTTGTTATGAACTGTAGATAAAGCTTCTTGTTGCAATTTGGGCTCTTCCCTTTTCTTCTTGTCTTCCAATAGACCGTCTCAGCCACGAAACCCAAAAAGAAGGGTGAAAATATACAAGCAAATTATCAAAAGGAGGGTCATCTAGTAACATTTGAAAATTGGTATTTGATGATATTGCTACCGCTGTTGGCCCATCCAGTAACACCCAATGGCAAATATTATCGGAGATTTGATAGTTGGTTTGTCATATAGATCAATATGGACCTTGAAAATTTCCAAAGCAAGTCTATAAGCTACCACACTCATCTGTTTGTAGGACAACCTCAGAATCAGTAAAATTAGTTGACGTCCTCAGACATTAAAGTCCTCAAAATTCTTTAGAACCTTGAAACAAGAAGAGATATATGTGCCAACATGAGTGATTGCACAAAATTTGTCCCAAAGACGGTAAACCATACAGCACAGTCTACTTGACAGGGTATCTCAGCTGCCCCTCAGAATAAGAATCAAAAGAATCAGTCTTTCCAATTCTAACTTCAGTTAGAAGGAGGACCATGGAAGGGGAATAGCATCAGACAAAAGGCACAATTAATCCCTTTAATGATTCTAACAATCTCAGTTGATATATTGGGAAACCCACTTGAATCCTTCACCATATCCCATCTTGCGAACAATGCTGCACATGAAGACCTCAAGGGGACGGACATTGGTTCCAGCAAGATTGACCTTTCCCTTGCCTGTGGTGCAGTTGGAAAGGCCGAGATGGTAGCGCAACTCCTCCTCAGAAGCTGCATATGGGATGTCGATCTTGTTACCTAGTATAAGGAATGGGACATTGGCCAAGGCTTCATCTGACAGAAGGGCATCCAGCTCCTTCTTCGATTCAGCAAATCTCTCCTTGTCATAGGCATCCACTAGATAAACTACAGCATCCACCTGTGAGGCAGGGGGCAACCCCAAAAAAAAAAAAAGTACTCAGTAAGTAAATGAGAAATATGTGTGACACGATAACCGAGAGGACCATCCGTAGGGCAGATATTCCAGTCCCTCATAACGAAGTCAATGGCAATTAGATGGGAGAGTTCCCAATTTTGAAATCCGACCCAGCCTACTGGTGTGTTTTGCGAGTAATAGGTAGGCCTACCTATTTCCAAAAGAAGAAAAGACGAGCAATGTGTTGACATCTGGAACAGAAACTAAGAGAGAAAGGAAGTGACACGGAATAATTCCCCACTATGATTTATCTTTGCACCCATTCGTGCTCTTACAATATCACTAAGATAACTTTGCAACAGCTTCTGCAACAGAAAAAATGTAGAGCTCAATCACTTAACCTAGGTAAAGTCATCCTACAATCCATCCCATATGATCAACTATAGGCAGTAAAATACTATGAAGAGTGAAACAGTTTTACTATTCGTGATTCACTGATCAAGACATTGTATGCCAGGGAGTTCTGTGGGCTTTAAAGCATGAATAGAAGTTAAGCCTCTCCATACAACAGGGACTCTGGCACAAAGCAATCTAGTCCTCAACAAGTCTCTGTCATCAATTTAAACCTAGAAAGAGCACCGGGCAACATTTCATAAAAAGATATGCTAGGAAGGTAGACAACTGCACACAAATGCTAGAAGAATAGTTGTGTCCAACAAAGCCAACGTATGTCAGGAAAACAATGACTATTTCACTGACTGACAAACTTCATTCACTGACCAACAAACGGAATACACTGTCATAAAGCTCAGGGAAGTAAAAATCACGCAGATCAAGAATAAAGATGCGCCATATCCTACGTCTAGGTGGTGCTAAATAAGGGTACAGAGTTGCTATCCATAGTATAGTCACTACATAACCTGGAAAGACAGAGATATCCAATATTTATTGATAATAAATTCCTCAGGGTGACCAAATATATATAATGTAGTACGATAATAAATCAGAACAATAATATGACAATCAAGTCCAAACCCCAAACTATAAATCCAGCCCTAGCAGCAAAATTAACAGCTATAACATGGTGTGAGTCTCTTAAACCGGTAAACTATAGGACAGTGATTTACAGATCTCGTAAGCACATAGCTGTCTAGCTGACCACATTTCACGTAACAGAGCAGACAAAAGCCTTTATACCACAGGTCAGAAGGAATTGAAGGCAGAATAAAAACTCCAAAGATAGAAGCTCACATGATTAGCAATAAAAAATGCATGAGGCTGTATCTACTAGAAACCTTAAAATATCCTTCATGTATGAGCCTACCATTTGAAATTTCTCCCCAAACCCCCCAAACTTCTTAGAAATCGAAACATCTTGCAAGCCCAGCCCCCTTTGATGATCAGGAAACAATGCCAAATTTGGACAAAGTTTTCAACCAAGTACAACAATGCACTGCTGAGGCAAAAAAAAAAAAAAAAAAAGAGTTTAATTTGACTCTCAAACACCAAACAATATTAGCATATCAACTTAACTACAATCGACATATCAACCATGCATTGATGGGAAAAAAGGTCAATCTTACGGATACTAAAATGGGCAGCCTAGTACAGATATTTAAAAACGCACTACGCTTAATACCAACATTGGTCAGTCCCTATGCTGCATTAGATCAAACATGACAGGGAAAAGTCGATAAAAAAGGGGGCACAAAGTTCATGCCTGGATTAAGGCAAATTACAAATAAGTTCCCACAACATCAACATCAACATCAACATCAACCTCAACCAAATTGGGTCAACGCAAAAGGGCAAACCTTGGCATAATAATCCTTCCAAACCCTCCGAGCAATTTGGTGACCCCCCAAATCGAAGGCCTTGAACTTGATTTTGCCAATGCTCAACTCCTCTGATGTGGGATGCTGGGTCGGCTGGTGTTGAACTAATCTCTGGAAACCCACAAAAACCCAGAATCACAAATCAGTCGATCAAACAAAATTAGGGCCAAAAAGACAACAAATCATCGCAACTCTTTTCCAATCGGAGGATTCGAATGCCAAAAAAACTACCTCGTCTTTCAACATGTGAAGAAGAGTGGTCTTTCCGGCATTGTCAAGACCTAAGAACAAAATCTTCGCTTCCTTCTGCCATAGACCCAGAGATGCGAGGATTCCGTAGAACCAATCGAACAAAAACATTTTTACAATAGTTGATGAAAAGGATTCGATGTGTTGGATCAGTAGAGAAGAGATTGAATCGAGGCTGAGGAAATGTGAATGGAGTTGAGGAGAGAAAAGACTGGAGTTTGCCGGAGTGGAGAAAGGGGTTGGGGAGTGGGTAGGTCGTCTAAAATTATGGCCTATTCGCCTTTTTCACATTTTTTCCGTTTTCTTTTTCCTTTTTTGATTTGACATAGAAGGGACAGTTTTCCTGGTGAACTGGTGCCGGTCAAATGAATTATTTGGTTCGATTTTTACTCGAGTCAATTTCAGGAAGTATCATATTTAAGCCAATATGTTTCAATATAATTTTGATCTTTGGTCCAATTATTTTCAGTTTGAGTTGATTTTGGATCGATTATTTTTCAATCCATCAAAGTTGTCTTGCCCCAAAAAAATAACTTGGTGAAAAAATCTTTATATTCGATTTATCTTAGGCTATTTTCAATTTTAATTTCATTTCAAATTAGCTATTTTAGGTGTCGGTTCCGATATGCACTTGGATCATTCGGTTTGGGTCATTTTTGTTAAGTATCCTTTGGGGAATATTTTTTAAACAATGGTGCACAATCACCGAACTATGCCTACTAAAGACCTAACTTTGACCAAATTCAGCCCACAAAGGGACCTATTAAGTTTATAACATAAATCTCTATACAAGAAGATTTGCTGCTACTAGGATTCGACTTAAGGGCCACAATGATAGAAGAAACTCGCAATGGCCACTGAGCTACAAGCTCTGGGTTTGGAGAGGGGGGTATTCATATGACCATCATATGATCTTTTGAAGATAATAGAATCAAGAAGATGAAGTTTTCATTGATGAATAAACCAAAAATAAAGTAACTTTTAAAGATGTCAAAAATTCAGGTTCAAGAGACATTCGGGTTGAGTAAATCGGACAATATGAAAATATTCATAATTGTATCTGTTATTTTTTTATTTTTTTTCAAGTCGAACAAATCGAGCAAGTTTAATTATTTGAATTAAAACTAAAGTAACAAGGTTATGCTTGTTGTTTTGACCCATTAAAGAAATTAGAAAAATTATAATATATGATATTGTATTTGTAAATAAGAATGAAAAACTCATGTAGTAAATAGGGAGAAAAGTGTCTAAATAAAACCATAATTCTTGCATAAGAAAAGGACATTACTAAAATAAGACAAAGACTTAAACATAAAACAATAGTGTTCATTGAAAATTCAGTAGACAGATGAAGAAAAAATAAGTAGGATTAATATACGAACTTATAAGATTTAGGTTTGATGAAATTTAATTTCATCATTTTATTTACTTTGTATGCACTTTTATATTATCTAAGTTGAAGTCGGAGAGGGAGAGATCTACATAGGTTGCTATTGTATTTATTTTAGTAGTATTCGAATTTTTATTAGCTTTAAATCTTAATAGGCCGACATTATTTTCATATATGATGCATCTTTTTTTTTGTTTTGACACCAAAAAAAATTATCTAGTTAACAAGGAAATAAAACTCAATTGGGAAAATCTGTTTAATAATTTTTTAAAAGTATTGCCTATATCTTGAACTTTGTTTTATTAATTCCAGCTTGGTTGGTGAATTCTTTTCTTTCTATTTCCTTTTTTTTTAAATTCTCTTTTGGTTGGGGGGTAGTTGTGATGAATTTTTCCTTTTCTTTTTTTGTTTTTTGGGGGGGGGGGGGGAACCAGCTGGCCCAATTTGACGATTAAAGTGGACCAATTTCGTCTCCCTAAACTTGACAAGGCCCAAAGCTACATTCCAGGGCTAATATTGTCCTTTCACTATCTGCAGCGTCCACTTAGGGTTTCACATAAAAAACACAACCTCTCACGGTCTCACCCCTCTCATTCACTTCACCTCTCCTCCAATCTGCAACCCCTACCCCTAACACTTCCTGTTTGCTTGCAGGTCTCTCTCTCTCTCCCTCCCTCCCTCGCTCTCTCTCTGTCTCTCAATCAATTGATCAATCTTCGTATTCATGATTTCATGTTGGCAATTGATTATACTATAATGTAGTATTGATTATGTGTGTTTTCATGGTGCTATGATGATGATGATATAGCAAAAATGGCGAAGTCGAAGAATCACACAGCTCACAACCAGTCCTACAAGGCTCACAAGAACGGCATCAAGAAGCCCCGCCACCACCGCCACCACTCCACCAAGGGGGTACGCCACTCACTCTCTCTCGAATCTTTCTCCCTAAAGTTTCTTGATTTTCGATGGATTGTTTGTTTATATGGTGGTTTTGAACGTTTGAAGATGGATCCCAAGTTCTTGAGGAATCAGAGGTACGCCAGGAAGCACAACAAGAAGACTGACGAAGTTTCCAGTGCCGAAGAGTAGATTACTTAATCATGTAGCCATTTCTGATTTTGTTGTTGAACCTTTTTTAGTGATTTTCTTCTTTTAATCCATCTAAAGTTCTGATTTTGAAGAATGTGGATATCTTTTGCTATAGTTTTATTGGGATGGATATCTTTGTTTTGATTAAGGTGAATTGCTTGATTTTCTAGAGTTCTGGTTTCCCAGTATTTTTCATGTTTTGGGTTGAACACATTGCTTATTCTTTGATTCATGTGCATTTAACCTCACCACATTGGCAATTCTATTTCATGGGATTTGAGTTTGCATTTTCTGAACATTCTAGTTGGTTCCAGAAACTCTTCTGTGGATTCTTGAAATTAGAGTGAGTGTGTGTTAAGTGTAGGACTGAACTGCTTAGGCTGTTTAGATCGTAGAGGATGAAGTTGAGATGGAGCGGTTTTCTGATTCTTCCTTGCTAGTTGGCCATGGAATATGGTTAGAGAGAGGTTTGTGCAGCTTCTACCATGCACGAAGTTGACTCGGGTTCATGCATTTAGATAGGACCAAACTGCTTAGGCTGTTTAGATAGTAGAGGATGAAGTTGAGATAGAGGGGTCTTCTAATTCTTCCTTGCTAGTTGGCCATGGATTATGGTTAGAGAGAGGTTTTTGTAGCTTGTGGCATGCACGAAGTTGACTCGGGTTCATGCTTTTAGAGTTATATGAATGCAAGAGTTTGCTCGGGCGTAATTTCTTCAGCTCTCTGTACGTTGGAAGTGGCAACCACAATAAGTTCAAGAGACTGACTGCCGTTGCTTGGTACAATAGCAACAATAATACCTAGTGTGAATCCCGCATTGACCTGGTTTCAGTCAAATGAGTATCGAACTATTCTGGCTCGCATTGCTTCGATCTTGTGGGTATTGTCTTGGTGAGTTCAAATGTATTCCGTTGAGCTTGTATTGACTGTATTCACTTTGCATGATGGGGTGGCATACCTTGGGAGTTTTTAGAATTTCCGGTCTATTTGAAGTCTGGTTTGGAGCTTTCAACCAATTCCTTAAATCTTTAGTAATAGTTTTAGAGCTGCCAATGTATTTGCCTATTTGGACACTTGTTAGGAGCGCTTTTAATCAATTTTCACTAGAACTCGGAATTTAGAACTCTGCAACAGATTAGAATCAATTCTCACTTCGATCGAGTG
The DNA here is from genome assembly GCA_029747015.1 of Carnegiea gigantea. Classification (NCBI taxonomy): domain Eukaryota; kingdom Viridiplantae; phylum Streptophyta; class Magnoliopsida; order Caryophyllales; family Cactaceae; genus Carnegiea; species Carnegiea gigantea. The sequence continues at coordinate 342,999 of JAKOGI010000082.1, read as the reverse complement.
GTGTGAATTCAGATTGAAATCAATTGCGTTATGAGTGGACCATTTGGGGTCTTGGTGGAAATCAATTATTTGATGGATTTCCAAATTGGTGTCCTTAATATGATTATTGATTTATTGTAGGTGGATATGCTTGGACAATGTCAGTGTAGAGTACTAACATTGTTAAAATACCTTGTAAAATTACATACTCGTACATTTGTGGAGTAGCTGGCAGTCAAATGGTCTTTTGAAAGATGTCTCAAATACAGAAGGTTAATTTGCTACATGTGAGATATGACCCCCTACACGGGTCATGCGTTACCAAGGCGGACTCCAATCTCCGGAGAATTGATAAGGAAGTAGATTTTGTTATGGGGAAACTGCTGCACTTCTATGTAACAACGGATGCCAAAACTCAAACCATTCCAAAAACAGATGACAAACTCAAAGAGGCCTTCTGATTCTAGATTCACCAAAGCTACTGATTCAAAATCATCATGTGTAAATCTGAGGAACATAAATCTATGTTTGTTTATTAAATTGTTGTTTTCTCAAACCATGCAAATAAAACAGGAAATAAATACTATGAACTAGAACATTTTTCTCCCATGTTGGTAATGGTGATTGTATCTGGCTACAACATAAATCTATGGATTTCCTTGACGGCTCCAAATGGTTTTGAAGACAAGCCATTCAGTGTGAATTATGCCACAAGCGAAGAAAAAATGCAACCTTGACAATAATGTGGAGAACTTCAATCATCAATGGGGAAAAGCAGGTTGACACTTGACACCCTCATCCTCGGACTCCAGCAATACAAGCAAATATCCCCCAAAAGCTCCTATAACTAGAAGTTCAGACTGCTACAGACTCTTTAACCGGATTTGAAGCACGAGGATTAACCTGCCACAGAAATTCATAGAAAAGGATATAATTAAAGGCAAATGGTGTCTCAGAACAATCAAATTGCTAATTAGGCTAGAACAATAAGAACTTGCTGGAAGTTGGAACAGACATGAAGAGTACACTACCATGTCTAAATATAGCCCAGACACACAGAATGACCGGATGGAATTCTGCACCATTTTCCAAGGATTCCTTCCCAATTTTGGATTCCCAGGGAAAAGGTGTTGAGCATATTTAGTTTTGATGATAACAAATCCAAGTGTAAAACTTTGTCCAAGTAATGTTGCTCCAAACACGATCTCCAAACAGGCCTAACTGGTGTTTGTGATCTTTATTGTATTAACTGGTTTGCTACATGTGAGAACAAGTCTTCAAAACAGGTTTTACTTGGTGATTCTATATTAAGTCAAGAACATCCTCTCGACAGTTGATTGTAAGGCATGTTCCTGAACTCTAACAATGCAAAAAACAACCCCAGCAAACAAGGTGGCCTTGGTGTTCACAGCAGCTCTACAAATCTTGGACAAGATGACTGGTTCAAAACAAGAAGTCTTGGGTATATAGGTTTTATTTATTTAGACTCTTGTTAATATGCCAATATTGAAAACGTCATTTTAAACACCTCTTGAATCGGTATTTGCGCTAAGTACTTCAGAACACCAGTTGCGAACAACCCTGCAAACAGGGTGCCTAGGGTGTTTCTGAACTGAAGTGGCTATACCCGGTTATCTTTGAAAATTCATTTCGGTTGGCCAAGATCTCCAGAATACTTTCTTTAAATTCCAAGATTGCTATTTTTCTGGAAAGGATATTTCTTGAAAATGTTATGGGAGATTTGCGAAAATAGGTTTTGGGAGAATTGCCAAAAACTAAAAGATTCCCTTTGCCTATATTTTCGGATATGATAAAATTTCAAAAGCTGAAGATTTCTGGTTGTCATTTGAATCTTCTTCACGGTTATGGGAAGATAAGGGTTATCTCTTAAGATAACAAATCCCTTATATTTTGGGAAAAATTTATCACTAGCCGTTGGGGAGTATTTCTTGCTTGAAAATCGTTTACCATACCTAGCTGATTCTTTCACCTCTCCTTGTTTTTGACCGTTGGATTTTGTGTTTAAAATCTCAGCATTTCACTCCCATTTGTACAGAGGAAAAAAGACGAGAAGCATACACAACATACGCAAAAAGGGAAAATTTCAAAAGTGGTTTTTCTAGTGAGAAGAATTTTTCGAGTTACGCTTGAGGAAAAAAAAAACCGAGATAAGTTGTGTTTAAACTGAGCTTTCAAGATATTGGCATAATAGGACCTCATTGTACCTTACATCTGCTTAAATCAAAAGCACCCCCGTAAGGTGTTTTGTAACCCTGATTTTGGATCAGAAAAGTGAGTGAGTGGTCTTCAGTCGTGTGGACTTTGGACGTGTCCAATCTGGTGAGATTTGGACGTGGTGTAACCCTTCTTAGAGAAGAAGGTTACGTGGTTGCAAGTTGTAACAAGGTGTGTTACATTTGTAACGTGTGAAGCCCGTTAGTGAAAGTGGTTAAATCCTACACGAGGTAGGTCGTGATTTTTCACACCTCAGTTGGGCTAGAGGTGTTTTCCACGTAAAAATTGTGTGTGTGCTTTATTTTCCGCATTTATCTTGATGATTTTCGCATTTGCAATATTTGAGAACACCCCCTGCAAACAAGTCACTAGGGTGTTTGTCATTTGAGAATAACCTCTGTGAGGGTGTTTGTTATTTACAACGCGAAAATCAGACACCACAATTCACCCCCCTCTTATGGTTGTGTACTCTTGGAATTCAACAAGTGGTATCAGAGCAGGTTCTCCTACAAAAGGTTAACACCTTGAGAGATTTTGAAGATGAGTACTCCACAAGGAATTCTTGAAGGACAATCCATTACTCGCCCTCCTTACTTCAATGGCCAACACTATAGTTGGTGGAAGAATAGGATGGAGAACTATATACAAGCCGAAGACTATGAGTTATGGATGCTCATCAAGAACGGGCCTTTTGTTCCCATAAAAACCCTTCCTGAAGGAAAAACAGCTCCCAAAAAACCTCATGAGTTTGATGCCGAGGACTACAAAAAGATGGAGAAAAATGCCAAGGCCAAAAAGCTTCTATATTTTGGCCTAGGACCCAATGAATACACTCGCATCTCTGAGTGTGAATCAGCCCAAGCTATCTGGAACGCCCTGCAAGTTGCTCATGAAGGTACGAGTCAGGTTAAACAATCTAGAATTGAGCTACTTATGCGACAATATGAGTTGTTTGATATGGGTGATCGTGAGACTGTGATGGATATGTATACACGGTTTACCCACATCACGAACGAGTTAAAATCCCTGGGAAGATCTTTCACCACTGAAGAGTTGGTGAGGAAAATCCTCAGAATTTTACCTCGTACGTGGGAGGCCAAAGTATCAGCCATCCAAGAGGCTAAAGACATGAGCAAGATCACCCTCGACGAGTTGATTGGTAATCTCCAGACCTATGAACTCCGAAAGAACTCACAACAAAGAGAGGAGCAAAAGAAGGATCATGAGCTTGCCTTGAAAGCACATGAGGACACTGACTCTGACCTTGAAGATGAAGATATGGCCCTAATGTCCAGAAAATTCAAGAAATTCTTCAAAAAGGTCAAGGAGAACAACAAAAGAAAAGACTTCAGTAAGTCCAGAAACACCCCCAAAGAACAGCTCACAGGGTGTTTCAAGTGCGGCAAACCAGATCACTTAGTCAAAAATTGCCCTCTGCTTCGAGAAGATCAGATGCCCGAACACCCTCGAAAACAGGGTCGAAAACACCCTGTAAACAATCTGGGCAAGCGATTCTCGAAAGCTATGCTGGCTGCTTGGGGAGATGCCTCTGAGGATGAAGGAGAATCTGAAGCTGAAGAAGGGGTCGTAGCACTTATGGCCCAAAGTGATTCAGATTCAGATGATGAATCAACAATCAGCTTCTCAAATCTCAAGAACAAGGTACGTGGTCTCAATAAAGCAACTCTAGAAGAACTTCTATATAATTTGATAGACACCTGTGCTGATCTAAAAAGAGAAGTTCGTGACCTAGAGCTTGAAAATGAAATTCTCAAAAATGAAAAACTCGGTTTACATGAGAATATTAACGTGCTTAGAGAAGACCTCTTTCTAAAAGAAGGCGATTATACACAAGTAGAGAAAAAACTCTTTGAAGTGGAAGAAATAGTTGAATCCCTGCTAAATGAAAAGCAGAGCTTGAATGCCACCATAGAAAAATTAGAAACTGATCTTGCCACAAACAAACGCTGGAACAAATCTTCACAAGCCCTTGATTGGTTAAACACTCATCACAGTAGAAACAAAAAGGGACTTGGTTACAAGCATAAACGGACCGTTTACCCAATACATAGAAAGTATGTAGGATTACCTGAAAACATCGTTTGCTTTCATTGTGGTAAAACGGGTCATTATAGATACACTTGCCCTTTAAGAAAACATGCCAATAAAAAGAATGAAAGGTATGTGAAACAAATCTAGATTAGAAAAGATGAGCTTTACATGTCTAAAAGAATGAGACCCAAGTGGATCTGGGTTCCCAAAACTAACCCGTGATTTGTTTTGCAGGCTGAAGTGAGAGAGAACAACCTTACGAACAACCCACTAACACCCTTGAAAACAGGCAGTTGTGGTTTGTTGATAGTGGGTGTTCACGGCACATGACTGGTGAAAGATCAAATCTTCTCTCACTTACAGCTTTGAATGGTGGGAGTGTAGCATTTGGAAACGGCAAGTTGGGACAATTGTCGGTATAGGTAATATTGGTAAAACTCTCTCCCACTCAATTGATAATGTGCACTTAGTTAATGGGTTAAAACACAATTTGCTAAGTGTGTCCCAACTGTGTGACAAGAACAGCCTAGTACTGTTTTCAAAAACACGTTACTTGGTTGTGAATGACGACGCAGGAGATGTTGTGTTGAGGGGGAAGCGATGTCAAAATGTTTATAAAGTTTGTATTTCCACGCTTCCCCAAAATAATCTGACTTGTTTAAATGCATTAAATGATGATATAATGCTATGGCACAAGAGACTAGGTCATGCAAGCTTGTCCTTGTTAAACAAACTTGTTTCAAAAGACCTGGTTATTGGACTACCTTCCATAAAATTTAACGATAACAAAGTATGTGAAACTTGTGCAAAAGGCAAACAAGTCAGATCTTCTTTTAAATCAAAAAAATGTGTAAGCACTACCCGACCTCTAGAATTATTACACATTGATTTGTGTGGTCCCATGAGGATAACTAGTAGAGGTGGGAAAAAGTATGTGCTTGTTGTAGTGGATGATTACTCTCGATTTACTTGGACCTTGTTTTTGGCATCCAAAGATGAAACCTTTGAGAATTTTATTGCCTTTCTCAAAAAGGTTGAAAAGAGAGTAGGACACTCCTTAATTAGCTTGAGATCTGATCATGGAACTGAGTTTGAAAATGCAAGTTTTATCAACTATTGTAATGAACATGGTGTTGATCATAACTTCTCAGCTCCAAGAACACCCCAACAAAATGGGGTGGTTGAGCGCAAAAATCGCACCCTGGAAGACATGACCAGAACAATGCTTATTGCTAGTGGTCTTCCTAGGTATTTCTGGGCAGAAGCATTGAACACCTCATGTTACATTATAAATAGATGCATGATCAGACCCATTTTGAACAAAACTCCTTATGAACTTTTCAAGGGCAGAAAACCCAATATTACGCACCTAAGAACATTTGGTTGTAGGTGTTTTGTGCATAATAATGGGAAGGATGTCTTAGGAAAGTTTGACCCTAGGAGTGATGAGGCAATATTTCTTGACTATTCTTCTCACAACAAGGCATACAAAGTCTTTAACAAAAGGACCTTGTGTGTTGAGGAAAGTGTGCATGTACTTTTTAATGAATCTAACTTGTTGAGTGAGAATGATGCACAGGAAGATGAACTTGAATTAGGTCTTGTTCGAAAAGAAGTGTTGCTCCAAGATAAACGAGGTAAGAACATCATGGAGAAAACAACTCCTGAGGGTGTTTCTCAGAACAGCAGGCAAGGTGAACACCAAACAGGGGGTAACACCGTTGAACCCTGTTCGGAACCATGTTCTTCAGGAACAAGCTTGCAAACAGGTGCAGAAACAGGATCAGGAGGTGTTCTTGAGCCTGATCCTACACACATTTCAGTTAGAACAGAGCATGTGTCCGTATATCCACTTAATCCAAGACCATGGAAGCACCATAGTTCGCACCCTCTTGATCAAATCTTGTCAGATATTAATACTGGAGTGCAAACTAGATCTAAACTTAAGAATTTTTGTACTTTCTATACTTTTCTTTCTAACATTGAGCCAAAAAGTGTGAATGAAGCTCTTGCAGATTCAGATTGGGTCACGGCAATGCAAGAAGAGCTCCATCAATTTGAAAGAAACAAAGTATGGCACCTTGTACCTAAACCTGCAGAGAGAACAACTATTGGAACCAAGTGGGTGTTCCGAAGCAAACTGGATGAGTCAGGAACAGTCACTAGGAACAAGGAACGGCTGGTTGTTCAAGGGTATAATCAAGAAGAAGGGATCGATCATGAAGAAACCTTTGCACCAGTTGCTAGAATTGAGGCTATTCGAATCTTAATAGCCTTTGCAGCTCATATGGAAATCAAGCTATATCAAATGGACGTGAAAAGTGCATTCCTCAATGGATACCTTAAAGAAGAGGTGTATGTCAAACAACCCCCTGGTTTTGAAAACAGTGAATTTCCTAACCATGTTTTCAAACTTGACAAAGCTCTTTATGGCCTAAAACAAGCTCCTAGAGCTTGGTACGAACGGTTGTCAAGTTTTTTAATTGAAAATGATTTTAGAAGAGGCAAGGTAGACAATACCTTGTTTCTAAAATCTAAGGGGGACCATTTATTGATTGTCCAAATATATGTTGATGACATTATATTTGGTACAACTCATCATGATTTATGCAATGAATTTTCAAATATGATGAGGAGTGAGTTTGAGATGAGCATGATGGGTGAGCTTAACTTTTTCTTAGGCTTATAAATCAAGCAAACTCCAAACGGCACCATGATCCATCAACAAAAGTATATCAAGGAGCTACTTAAGCATTTTAGGATGGAGTTGGCCAAACCCGTAGACACTCCTATTTCTCCTTCAACCAGGTTGGTTATGGATGATGGGAGTCCCTCAATTGAGGAGAAACTCTATAGGGGCATGATTGGGTCACTCCTATACCTAACCGCTAGTAGACCAGATATTGTTTTTAGTGTTGGTTTATGTGCCCGTTTTCAGTCTAATCCTAAGAAAACTCACCTTAAGGCTGTGAAACGGATACTAAGATATTTGAAACATACACCTAATTTAGCCTTATGGTATCCTAGAGGTTGCAATTTTGATCTTGTTGGATATGCTGATGCTGACTATGCTGGATTCCTAGTTGATAGAAAGAGTACCTCAGGTATGGCTCACTTTCTTGGACCTTGTTTGGTATCTTGGGCTACCAAGAAGCAACATTCAGTTGCCATGTCCACAGCAGAAGCTGAATATGTTGCAGCAGCTTCATGTTGTGCTCAACTGTTGTGGATAAGGCAACAGCTTAAGGACTTTTGTGTTGACATTGGATGTATTCCTATTTTTTGTGATAACACAAGTGCAATTAACATTGCCAAAAATCCATGTCAACATAAAAGAACAAAGCATATTGACATTCGACATCATTTCTTGAGAGATAATGTTGAAAAGGGTTTAATCTCTATGAACTTTTGCTCAACGGAAAATCAAATTGCTGATATATTCACTAAGGCACTAGCTAGAGATCAATTTGAGAGAAATAGACTGGAACTAGGGTTGGTGAGAACACCCTGAGTTACCTGTTTCCAGAACATAAACTGGGTTTGGTAAGATCAACCTTTACACCCTGTTCTCTCCCCCTGTTTGCAAATCTTATTAACAACGGATCTCTCCCCCTGTTTGCAAATCTTATTAACAACGGATGTTATTGCATACACTCGAATTGCGTGCATTTTGTCTTTACTTATCCACTTAGTGCAGCATAAGGGGATGTACTGAAGCCGTCTTAATACCATTAAGTCCAATCAAGATCAGACGGCAAAGAACAGGCATAACGAAGAGAACAGGTACGCCCCTTGGTTGCTCGATGTGTTTTTCCTTCCCAAGGCACAAGCTTTTAAGTCTCACACCCGTTGCAAACCAAGAAATCTTCTAAAAGATTTTGGGTGCTCTCTCTCTCTCTCTCTTTTTATATGCCCTGTTCTCAGTACTGCAAAATCTGAGAAACCTGCAAAGCCTTAAACCCTAATCTCTCTCCTCTAGCAACAATGGCTCTCAACAACTCCTCTCAATCAAACGACCTCGTTCTTGCGTCCTCAATCCCTGCTCCCCCTCGCCCAATCCTGTACAAGCCTTTCAAATTCCTGAAAAGCTTGTCCCTACACTCAGTGGGAATGGAGATGGTTGATATTCCCTTCGAATGTGGAAGGGAATTGGTGTTTCTTGTAGGGACAATTGCTTGTCCCATTAACGTCGAGTCAGAGGGTACACTATTGGGGTCTCAAGACCAAATCTTGGAAACCCCTGAAGGGTTTAATTTTGAGCCCTGTTCTTCTGGGTTGTTTCCTGAAACAGCGCCAGAAACAGGGACTGCCTCTGTCGAAGGTGTGTTTGTGGAGGATCTAGATGTCGATTTCCAAGGGAAGTCGAATGAGACATCAGAGGAGAGTTTAGAGAAGGATTCTCTCCCTGAAGCTGAAACCCCCACTCCGGTCGCTCAAACTGGAGAGAAAAGGAAAAGGTGAAAATAGTGGCCAGGCGTAGCAGAACGCCAAGAACAAGGCCACAACCAAGGTCTCAGCCCTCTCAAACTCCCTCTTCTCCACAATCCTCCAAGCCTTCTCGCAAATCTGCGAGACTAGCTTTTCAATCTTCCCCCCGTATCTCCAAACCCTCTGCTCCTGTCATCGAGGAGATTTCCTCCTCTTCTATCGAACGGTTCTCGAGTTCTGACTCTGAGAACACCTCCTTCAAACAGGGGACACCGGTGTTCTCCGAGTCCTCTGAAGAACAAACCCCTCCAAAATCAACCACTAAACCTGCTGTGAAGCCCTCTCCTGCAAAAACACCCCTCAAGCGAAAGCCCAGAACAGCCCCCCTACCAGAAGCTACCACCTCTGTTCCTGCCCCCAAACGCCCAAAGCAGTTCACTCCCTCTCCTATGTCTGACAAACATGCGCAGTTGCTTAAGCGCAATGTCGTCAAGGGGAAGGTAGTGAATGTAAGCTTTTTCGAGGAACAGGGTCTGGGGGTGTTCCTGGCCAAGTTGCGCGCTCAAGGCTGGCTCGACTTGTTTGCAAACACCCAGTTGGGGTGTTCTGTACCTGAGTTGGCTGAATTTTGCGCCAACTGCGGTGTCACCGAAGGGGTGATGACTAGTTTTGTGAATGGGCAACGCATTAAAGTTGATGCGCCCACACTAGGGAAAATTTTGGGAGTACCCTCCCAAGGCTTTGACGTGTATGTGAGGGAAGACAAAACAGCCCTAGAAACAGCCAGGCTCCTAGAGGTGTCCCAACGCCTCAGTCAAAAACAGGGCCTGAGAACACCCCTCTCTGTTAAGAAGGGTGAAATGACCTCCCTGCACCAACTATTGTTTATGTTCACTATCAAGAACATAATTCCGCGAGGTCAAGGGCGAAACTCAGCTGATGCCCTCGATCAATGCCTGGTGGACTTACTGGATCGGGAGGAACCAATCAACCTCCCTGCAATCATGATTCGCCACATAGGGCGAATTGCGAATACCACCCGAACCCATGATCTTGGATATGGGTTTCTGCTGACAAGGGTGTTTGAGCACCTTGGGATAGTGCTCACACGGCGAGTGGAGGCCCAAGTCGTTGATGAGATTGGGATTGACACTCTGCTCGGGTGTGGCTATGAGGTTGGCGAAGGGTCAGTCTCCAAACAGGGTCGTCGACCACCTCGACCACCTGTTTCTGGGCAACCTTCCTTCAAACTTGAGGCTGTTCTTGAGGACAATGCTCGCCTCAAGGATGAGCTCTCAGCTGTCAAGGCTGCTCTTGCTGAGGAGCAAGCCCTCTCCGCCAAACGCCATGAGGAATTGCTTGTCCTTCTCTCCACTCTTGCCCCCAGCATTCCTCCTCTGCAAACGAGACCACCCCCTGCACCCTGATTCTCTAGGCTGTTCTCTTGTTTCCTCCTCCCCTCTTCGTTTTTGGCATTGTACTGTTTTTAATGCAATATCTCTTTCATGATGCTTCTTGCACCTTATGCTCTATATCTCTTTTCTTGCATTCATACTGTTATTTATACTTTTTAATGATGCCAAAAGGGGGAATAAGACCATACGAATAAGACCATATGATCTATGACCTAGCACCTAGAGAATCCCTATCAGCATTAATCGTTCGTTGTTAAGCTTTTTAATTTTGTCAATATGGTCACTTGGTTTGTCATCATCAAAAAGGGGGAATTTGTTGAGTATATTTAGTTTTGATGATAACAAATCCAAGTGTAAAACTTTGTCCAAGTAATGTTGCTCCAAACACGATCTCCAAACAGGCCTAACTGGTGTTTGTGATCTTTATTGTATTAACTGGTTTGCTACATGTGAGAACAAGTCTTCAAAACAGGTTTTACTTGGTGATTCTATATTAAGTCCAGAACACCCTCTCGACAGTTGATTGTAAGGCATGTTCCTGAACTCTAGCAATGCAAAAAACAACCCCAGCAAACAAGGTGGCCTTGGTGTTCACAGCAACTCTACAAATCTTGGACAAGATGACTGGTTCAAAACAAGAAGTCTTGGGTATATAGATTTTATTTATTTAGACTCTTGTTAATATGCCAATATTGAAAACATCATTTTAAACACCTCTTGAATTGGTATTTGCGCTAAGTGCTTCAAAACACCAGTTGCGAACAACCCTGCAAACAGGGTGCCTAGGGTGTTTCTGAACTGAAGTGGCCATACCCGGTTATCTTTGAAAATTCATTTCGGTTGGCCAAGATCTCCAGAATACTTTCTTTAAATTCCAAGATTGCTATTTTTCTTGAAAGGATATTTCTTGAAAATGTTATGGGAGATTTGCGAAAATAGGTTTTGGGAGAATTGCCAAAAACTAAAAGATTCCCTTTGTCTATATTTTCGGATATGATAAAATTTTAAAACCTGAAGATTTCTGATTGTCATTTGAATCTTCTTCACGGCTATGGGAAGATAAGGGTTATCTCTTAAGATAACAAATCCCTTATATTTTGGGAAAAATTTATCACTAGCCGTTGGGAGTATTTCTTGCTTGAAAATCGTTTTCCATACTTAGCTGATTCTTTCACCTCTCCTTGTTTTTGACCGTTGGATTTTGTGTTTAAAATCTCAGCATTTCACTCCCATTTGTACAGAGGAAAAAAGACGAGAAACATACACAACATACGCAAAAAGGAAAAATTTCAAAAGTGGTTTTTCTAGTGAGAAGAATTTTTCGAGTTACGCTTGAGAAAAGAAAAACCGAGATAAGTTGTGTTTAAACTGAGCTTTCAAGATATTGGCATACTAGGACCTCATTGTACCTTACATCTGCTTAAATCAGAAGCACCCCCGTAAGGTGTTTTGTAACCCTGATCTTAGATCAGAAAAGTGAGTGAGTGGTCCTCAGTCGTGTGGACTTTGGACGTGTCCAATCTGGTGAGATTTGGACGTGGTGTAACCCTTCTTAGAGAAGAAGGTTACGTGGTTGCAAGTTGTAACAAGGTGTGTTACATTTGTAACGTGTGAAGCCCGTTAGTGAAAGTGGTTAAATCCTACACGAGGTAGGTCGTGGTTTTTCACACCTCAGTTGGGCTAGAGGTGTTTTCCACGTAAAAATTGTGTGTGTGCTTTATTTTCCGCATTTATCTTGGTGATTTTCGCATTTGCAATATTTGAGAACACCCCCTGCAAACAAGTCACTAGGGTGTTTGTCATCTGAGAATAACCTCTGTGAGGGTGTTTGTTATTTACAACGCGAAAATCAGACACCACAATTCACCCCCCCTCTTGTGGTTGTGTACTCTTGGAATTCAACAAAAGGTAATGACATAGTTCAACATTTGGAATTCTAAGTTCCTTTCCATGAGTCTCAGTTTAAGATTGTGCCAGGCATGTCCAGCACATCTGTTTAGTTTGTGGAGGGTGGAAAATGAGTGATGCACAGTTTGAGTTTGGAAGGCCTACAGATATTTGTTTGTGTATAACTCTCCTCTTAGAAATCTATGACATAGCATTGCCCCCTCGCGCACTCTTTTTTGTGGCTATCTTACCAACAACGTAACTGAGATTGGTCCAAAACAGATGTCCTTAAAAAATAAAGACAAATGAAGCACGCAGATCCACTGAACACTCATGCAGAGTGGCAGTCAATTTTTGAAAGATTTTACCAGCACTCATGCGTCCTTTTCTGTTGTAACACATTCTGTTCGACAGCTTTATGCCTCAGTTTGCATTTGATAGGCAGTTAAGAGATTCACAACTTACCTTTGCTGCTTTATATAACTCATCTAGCACTTCAGACAGTGTCGGGTGTGCATGAACTGCAAACTTTATGTCCTGTAAAGTTTGAAAAATTTGTCAGGTATGCCCTTGCACTTCTAACAGAGTGGAGGGATACTATAGCTTAACAAGAGTAATCACAGGGTAGAAAGAAGAATATACCTGTATAGATGTGCCCATTGCAATTGCATTGGATGCTTCATGGATAAGGTCTGCTGCATGCAGTCCAAATATATGAACTCCAAGGATCTCCCCATTATCAGGTCTGTATATCAACTGCAAAATTTTCACAGTAGAAAAAGCCCATGAGAAAACCAGAACGATCCACTAGTAAGGGGTACAAAAGAAAGTCATAATCGTAGATCAACATCATGGCACACGAAGGTAATGTGTTCATGATGGCACAAAGCTCAAATATGTGAAATTTGAAGTTGAGCTACATCTACATGATCCCAAGGCAAACCCAGGAAAAGAGGAAAAAGATGAAGGACCCAAAATAGGAGGAAGTACCACTAGCCATGAGGCATAGGACAATGAAGTATTTCAGTATCTACTGTAAATCACTGTTTTGGCAGAGACAAGGAGAAATACACATCCCAAACCGATAGTGAAAGCAAAAAGACAATATTAAACTTGTCTAGCTCCTCAAACAAGTTTCATGCAGGTCATTTTACTTTCCACAAATAAGCATTTTGTGTTTCCATTTGTGCATCATGAGTTGAAAAAACTAGCTCCGCTTCAAAGAGATGACAGCTATATGAGGATACTTAGTTTCATGAAGAGTGCCCAGAATTATCCAAGGTGCTAGGATATCTGCAACTTGTATTGAAATCACAGTGTCTGTCCACAAAATTGTAACCACAAACATTATGGCAAAGCAATCCAACCTTAGCAAGCCCCTCCCCCTCATTTTCCGCAAGTGCCTTTGTGTTGGCCTTGAAACTTGTCTTTGCTACACTCACTTCAAATCCCTCCTCTTGCGCTTTCTCCCTTGCTTGTGGCTGCGAGTGTACATAAACATCAATGTCATCACTGGAACCATACAGTAGCAAATACTCATAGCTTAATATTAACAGTGTTAAAATACTTCTAGAAATAAGTTTCTTACACACAAACCAAACCGATACTCATAGTCTCAGAAAGGGCAAGGCATGAGTGGTTAAATGTATATATCCTTTCTCTTGCAAATTGTAACTGGATCCTACAAAGGTTGTTTCAATTTGAACCTAGTTTTCCCTAAATCTAATTAAAAAGGAATGTAAATGTACGCACATCTACAATGTTCATTTCATTTGATCGGGCAGGAAAAATTTTAGAGCCAGAAATTTTATTAGAGCTTTAAAATTCTCAGCAAATCCCCACAATAGAATTCTAAAATTTTCAGTCTACGCGAAAGCCATGGTCCGAGACTTTCAATAGGGCTGTGGCATTTTGGTTGTAGCTCTGCCGTTTTTTAGTAGAACTCTGAACAGCTTTGAAAATTTCATAGAAGATGAAGAGGTACAGCCATTTGAATATACATCTTTTACACTCCATCAGATATGCTACCCCATAAAGTTTAAGAAGCTTATAGAACATAGCAGAGAACTAATAGGTCTGACATATCTGCAGTCCAAAGTGTGTAATGTTCGGCATATATAAGGTTCATGGCATTCATGTAAACAAATAATTCCAGGCCAGAAGGGCACTGCCTGATTATTTGCCGTCCTAATCTTAGTCAATATATGTGTTGCTTTGTTATCTCTACCAAACCAACCCTAGTGAACATAATGAGTCAACTATAAATCACCCATAAGCATAGCACAATTATCATTGTTAAAGGCCGTACTAACAGTAGTATAGACTTCAATTGTTCAAACACTAGCATTCTCAAGCTTATGAACTAGGAAGATTTCAAGAGCATCAAACTATTACCTCTGTCAACCCAACCATGCTAATTTCAGGATGCGTAAAGCATGCTGCCGGAATGCTTAGATGATTGAGAACATGATCTCTTCCACAAACTTGTTCAACAACTGTAACAAGCAAGCTAAAATAACTGAATCTGAATATGACATCCCCTTCTATCGTTTAATAATCGAGGAAGAAGTTTGTTCAAAGAAAATACTCGGACTGGCATGCCAGCATATACTTGTGGGACTTTGGTCAATGCTATAGTTACCTGAGATCCCCTGAGCACTAGCAGCATGAGCCAACATCATTTTACCATTTGCATCACCAATGCAATACAAGTGAGGGACCTGGTGAGAAAAGGCAATTAGTTATCTAGCTCCAACCAGAATAGGGGGAGGGGGGGAGAGCTAATGAAAGCATACCATCTTGCCATTTGCATCTATTACTCGCATGCACTCATCAACTGGGATGAAACCACGTCGTGTTAGTACATTGATCTGCAGAAGAGATCTTCATTATCGCCAAAATCAATAGAAATATTGGACTATCTTAGGTTACATGGGAAAGGTGACACACATTCTCTAGACCCAGACCGTGGGTGTATGGTGCTCTTCCAGTGGCAATTAGTGCGGCATCTACCTGTTAGAGAACATAAAAAGGCGGGATTCAGGGAATATCATGTTGCAAGAAATGAATCAGCCAAAACAGTATCATAGAAATCCATCTTACAGCCATACTAAGCCTTTTTGAGGCGATACCAGACTCAAAAAGATTCTGATACATGGGAACAGTAGAAGACAATTTTGCCTTCAGCATTCACTAGTGATAACAAATGCCATTCTTTGGTGTTAACCGATCCCACGTTTGGCATATTGTGTACACAACGTGAAACTTTACCTCCAATGTATCCTTTGGCTCCTTGGTCTTGGCATCAGTAAGCTCTATAGTGACTGGTTTCCCATCTTTTGCTGGAGTGATCTGGATAAGGGCAGAGGCAAGGGTTAAACTTCAGACTAAACAAGAATAAAGGCATAATCCACAATACAAAATACCTTTGTTGCAAAAACTCCAGTGTGATAGTCAATTCTTCTTGGATTGATCAGGACCCTTTGTGCCAACTTTGAAATCTCAGGGTCAAACCCTGGCATAAGCTGATCTAAAGCTTCTATAAATGTGACCTGAACAACATGGAAATGGAATGTTAGAAACAAAATTAATAACCAAAGAACAGTCCAAAAACCGAAAAAGTATATATACGTCTACTCGTGGGAGCAAGTTCAAGGATGAACACTAGGAAGGAACCCCAACAGTGACTGGTATTGCAGAATCAGCTTTGGTGCCTTCTCTTTTCTTTTCTTCTCCCCTACCGTGATTATCGGAGCTCTAGCTAGGTAGGTTGGACATAAGAATGCAAAAGCTTAAAAAGAATGTCAAAGTTCTCGTTCTCCACACCTCACTCCCTAGAGCTGTGTACACATCACTAAATTCAAGACCGATGTAGCCGCTTCCCACAATAGCTATCCAGTCAGGTACAAACTCCAATTTTAGCGCGTGATCACTGGTGATAACCGTCTTTCCTACATAGAAAAGAAAATTACCTTAATTTGATAAAGAACAGTTTGATCAAAAAGGATGAGCACAGAGTTCCTCAACTACTATGCCACTATATTTACATCAAGTACAACCCTATTTATAAGCCACTCATCGATCATCAAACCATACAGTATATAAAGAGGTGATGTAAATTGTAAAGCACAGAGAGCTGTACTTTTTCCCCTTTTGTTCATGCAAAATCAATTTATTTTTTCCTAGTTTTCCTTAAGATTGAATCCCACCCCCCCAAAAAAAGAAAGAAGGGAGGTAGAAATATTATAAAGAAAGAATGTAACTTAAAAGAAAAAACTATGTGCAAAGAAACGTATTTTTTCTGAGCTCCGATGGGAACAACTCCAGCAATCAAACTTACAAATATCTCAACCCCCCAACAGCTTCGTGACGAGAGATTAGGAACAAATGAGCAATTCATTGCAATAGTTTTTACATGGACTATCTTCTTATGGCAGAATTAAGCAAAAAGGACCAAAGAGAAGCTTGCAATAACTGTGACTAATAAGCCAAAGGATAGGTAGTAATCAAGAACGAAAACCAAAAGCAAGATGCCAGTTACCATCAACTTCTATGCCTTTGGGGACAAAAGGAACTGAACCAGTTGCAATAATTATATCCTTTGCAGTCACAATACTGTCTTTCCCATATTTCACCTTGTGTGGCCCCTGGAAACATGCATTAAGTGAGATCAAGATCTGTAAAAATCATGACTAGAAAGTTCTAAAGGATCCGATTTTTCTTTACTCTGCAAACAATTATTTCCAGTGTTCCCACGGCCCAAATTTTAGTGAATCAGCTTGATATGACTGGAACAGTGACTTACAAGAATTGAACCAAAGCCTGTCAATATATCCACACCAAGTGCCTTCAGTGAGTTAGTGAGATTGCCACGGATTTTTGAAGCGAGATTGTTTGCATGATCAGCCACGCCCTGCCTATCATAGCTTGCAGCTGCAACCTGTTGGACGGTCAGAGAAAACTGAGTCAAAAGAAACTCGCAAGTAATGAAAGCATGGTGAGGAATAAATAGATGATCAGCAGAACTGATTTAATATGCTCATTCACACAACTATTTCACTCGATGAGGCGAGTAATGAATCTTTGTTACCTGTAATCCAAAGGATTTCAAATGATGTTCATTTTGAAGTTCGCGCATCCTCCCACTCACAGCCAGCAGCGCTTTTGAAGGAACACAACCTCTGTTCACACAAGTTCCACCCATCACATCTCCCTCAATGATAGCAGTTTTAAGGCCCTAACAAAATGCCACTTCTGTTAACCCTAAAGTCTTTTCAAACCAATGCAAAATAATTAAGCATTTAATCAATCCGAATCTGATCCAATTCTAGCCAACAATGACAGCAAATTTGAACTTTTAGTCAATGGCATGCCCATTCAATGGTAACTGCAAATTTAAATTGTTTTATGCATGAATGCCATACATTTCAATATTGAAGATTCTAATCCCTACAACATAATATCCAAAACCAAGAGGGCTTTCAAAATTTACAGGCATAAGCAGGAACTCACTACATTGCAATTAAATTTGTTTCCTCTGTTTCTATGCATGGCAAAGAAATCCACACAGCATGTAATCGCACCATTAACTCCAATTAATATCGTAATCTTCTCCCAAAGATATCTGTCCAAACAATTCCTATAAATGTTAATGAAGTCATGCTAACCCAGCACCAATTAGAAATCATAATGAGCAAGGAAATGTAAAAACTTGATTACTGAGATTCTATTCAACGAAATTTCAACTACATGTGTATCGACACCACAAAAAATGCTGAGGTTTGGAGATTACTAATTGCAGCTACAATTAGCTTAATGTTAATCGCCATTATTCATTTCTGGCATGAAATAAAGTTCAGAATTCTTGAATAAAATTACACTTAAATAAAATCAAATGACTTCAATTTCATCAAACCATCCGGACTAAATTTCTTCACCATGATCCATCAAAAATGAGAAATGTTCCCCCAAAAAATAGAGACTGGATCAAAGAGAAAAGTAGATGATGACCTTCTCGACGGCATGAAGGGCGGCACCATGACCGCCGACGCCAGCGCCGATGATGATGAGGTCATAATCGAAAGACTGAGGAGGGCTGCCATTGGTGGATAACGCGGCGGAGATAGGCGGAAGAACTCGGCGACTCGGGAGGCGAACTCGCCGATGCTCGCCAGTAAAATGGAGAAGCTCTATTCGAAGGCCGCAGAAGCGGAGGTTGCAGGACGTCGTGGCGGAGGTCACGGCGGCGCATTGGACGGCCTTGTTTGATCTAGCAGTGATCAAGGAGGACGAGGAGGTTGACAGAGAAACTGAGGCCTGCATTGTCGCCGGAACCTAGAGAGAGAGAGAGAGAGAGCAGCTGAGTGTTAGTGAGAGGGAGGACGGAAATGAGGAACCCGTTAGAATAAGGTGGGGGCGGAGACACCAAAGACCGGCAGATCAACTACTCGGTTGACGGTATGCGGCGGGTTTTCTTTTTCTTTTTCTTTCAAACGAGTACTCTTTCTACTCAGTTTTTTAAAAATAATAATAATAATAATAATAATAATTGTCAACGGGGTCAATACAAAAACAGCCCTCGGGGATGGAAAATTTCTTCTGGTTGGGACTTTCAATATTTTTTTTTTTTTTGGGGTGCAGAAGAGGGACTATGCCCCAAAAAAGAGTTACATTAACTTGTCTTTGCTCTGGGCCATCTAACCCCCATACAATCAGCCAACAAAACGTCTCTTACTTCCCAGGGAGGGGTCGGGAATAGCGTGACACCGAGTTTCCTGTTAATCCCCAGATTTGCTAATCTATCCGCAGTCTGATTAGCTTTCCTGAAACAGTGTACTATCTGGACTCTCCACCCAACTTAATTTATTAGGTCCTTACATTGTGATAAAAGAACGCAATGAACCCGACACCAAGGTGTGTTTCCTTGCAACATATCCACCAGCACCTGCGAGTCGAGTTGGATCAGGAGATTTGTGATCCCCCGCGTACGTGCCAGCTTTAGGCCCCGTAAAACAGCTCGAATCTCCGCCTTCATGGAGGAGCAGGCTCCCAAATGTTCCGTAAATCCCAGAATCCAGCCACCCCTATAGTCTCTTAACACCCCTCCTGCCGCCGCGGGACCGAGGTTACCTTTGGCTGCCCCATCAGTATTAAGGGCTACCCATTCAGGAGGGGGCGATTCCCACTGGATTAGTAATTCCGTCCCACTGTGTGAGTGATCAGGTTGTAGGCCGATTGCCCTATCCCGAAGCGCATGAAGTATATGGTGAAACTGGGATATTACAAAGCTGCCCTTATCCTTAATTGGTTTCTCGATAGGGTCGAAACAGGCCGCACATCTCCACTTCCATATATACCACAATGTGATAAGGAACTTTGATGACCAATGTTCATCTACATGGCTCCCCCGCGTATTGTGGAAGATCCATTTGGTGAAGTCCAGGTCATCTTGCATGAAATTAAGATTCTTGCCTTTAAGGTCCCACCACACCTGAGTCGCTCTCGGGCATTTTCACAGAACATGTTCCAAATCTTCCGCCATTGTAGGGCAAACTTCGCAATAAGGGTGAGTAGCCATTTTTCGCTGGAATCGAGTGGCATTTGTGAGAAAACGTCCATGCAGTATAAGCCAAAGAAATATTTGTATCCGGTGAGGAACCACATACATCCATGTCCATTTCCACATTGGGTGTGATATTGCGCTGTGCTCATTCCTGATGATAGCTATCGCAGTTTTTAGCTTAAAGTTCCCTGAGGGGTGTGCCACCCAGATGTGTTCATCTTCGACTGCTTCCTGGACCAGCTCAACAGAAGCGATACGTTGCAGAATGGGATCGGGTAGGAGGTGAGTTAGCCGATCCCATTTCCATCCGCTCCCCTGGTTCCAGTATGCCCTTACTGGCCACTCTAGTTGCGTGTCAGGGATGGCTTGAATCGCATGAGTGATAAGGATCATCCCATCCAGCCACCTGTCCATCCAGAATTTTGCTCGTCTTCCATCGCCAACAGCATATCCGAGGCCAACCCGGAATAGTCCTTCGACTTCCTGTAAACTACTCCAAACGTTCGAGTAGCTTCTATTGGGACGGGATGGTTCCAAATCCGCTCCATGGCAATATTTGCTTCTAAGTATTTGTGCCCATATCGATTTCGGTTTCGTGTGGAACCTCCAAGCTAATTTCATTAATAAAGCCGAATTAAGCATATAAGAGGCCAACCCAGAATAGTCCTTGGACTTTCAATTTTGAATAAGCCTCGGTTTGAGTAATAAAAGGAACAATGATACAAAATTATAGATTCCTACAGTTCAAATATGATATTGTGATTGACAGTGATAAACAGATATCTATTACAACGTCGAGAGCCTATAGAGATATAGGACAATTTGGTGAAAAAAATGGAAAAAATAAGAAGGATAAATGATTGAGAGAAAATATATGTGTTCTCCCACCTGTTTTGACCCAAAAAATAACACAAGGCGGAAAAGATTTCAAAACAGATCCAAGTATCTAGACTATAGTATACCATTAATCAACGTTTATTGCTTTATGTAAGTACACATTGGACACATGTCAAGTTACCCTTGAATTCGCACTCCTTTCTTCTCTTCCCCTCTCTCTTCCCACACCTTCACAAACCCTAACCGTAGCAATGACCAACCAAAACCTAGCAAACGTCAAAAGAGTCATTGGACTTCAATGAGCACATGGTTAGAGTCCAGCGAGAACATGGGCGAAGTCATTGTCGTCCATCGAGCTTCATCTATCCATCGTTAAACCTCATTGACTATTGTTCAAGTTGGTGTCCATCCTCTCTACTTGTTTTCACTTACATATTATCTCTTTCAATGTCCGTAGAAATTTATAATTCGGTGACACATAGGGGCTGGTAGCGGCTGGCAGGCACCAATGAGGCTTTTATAACATGGTCCAGACTTGTTCCAAATAGGGAGAGTGCTGATGGAAAAGAGTGTATAAGTCGAACAAAGCAAAGATAGTCATAGGATAGCTCTGAAAGACAGGTAGATCTTAAGGAGTTAGTGTTTGAAGCGATGAATTAAAAAGAAAGGGTCAGAGCGTTCAAAAGTTTTCAATATTTTCTCTATGTTTTTGTGAGGAAAGTATTTTCTCCTACATTTCATAAACTTTCCTCCATGTGTTACCCACTCTTTTTTTTCCCTTTCTTTTTTTTTTTTAATTCACTCCAAACATGAAAAAATATATCATTTTCCTTTTTTTTTTTTACTCCCAATGTATTTTACAGGTCAAAACATAACTTGGAGGAGAAGTTCAAGTTATGTGGACAATTTAAGCTTTGGCCAAAGATACCAACATTCACCTCAATTATTGTAAGCAAGTTTGCACCTAACGTATGTTTAGAGAAAGAAATCAAATGAAAATGAATTGGGGCTTGTACAACATGCTTATGGGAGGAGATTGGTTGGTCAAATGTTGATTCTATGGAACTTTACTCCTTATATTTATGTTAATTTTGTCTTCATTTAGGACAATATAGGTATAACCCTTGAAAATAGTTCTCTAATTATATTGCTTACTATTTTTAAAAATAACCCACAAATTTATGTACATACAATTTTAAAGGACTAGGTAGGTAATGAGTGAGAAAAGTTGCATAATGAGAAATTGCTTATTGAAGATTTGTTGTACATTAGTTTTGTGCCTACACTCATGCATGTGGTGTTTAGATGGTAAAAAAAATCAATAAAATTGAAATTAACATTGAATACAAAGTTAAAATAAAGTACTCAATCAAAAGAAGAGTATGAATATCACATATTTAACAAAGTTATGGATTTAAATGAGACTGGTCCCCTTCAATTGATCTAATAATATTATGATTCTAAGTAAAATAAATATATAGTTTGAGCATAAGTAGAATGTGAACATGTTTCCAACTCATTAGAAAAGCTCCTCATGTAAAACATGGGGGGATAAATGACAAATTAGGCATGTTCATCAAATGAATAGGGCCAACTTTTGATACTTGTTGAATTCGTGCATGGTTTTTAAAAATTGAATTGAAATATGGCTTTTACATTATGTTTGAGAACATTAAGTGATAAAAATTTATGTGAAGGATGTAGTAAAAGAATCTGACCTAGTCAGCCAAAGAAATAAGGACAATGTGTTTTAAAAAGATAAGATACATCATGATGTGAATAAGATTGAGATGGTTAAATGCTATGTACATAGCATCTTCATTCTGAATCAATGTCGCAAATAAGATGAAATAGGTAAGATTAATATTACAAAAGATTTAGAAAGCAAATAACGAAGTTGAATAAGATGGGCTTTCTTTTCCCTCGATGAGTATTAGTCAATGAGTAAGACGAGTCTAGATAAGACTTTACAAGAATACATCATGAAAATAAATTGCACTTAAAAATAATTACTAACAAAACACAGCCTCTCTATAACTATTTAACAATGGAATGTGAAGTTGGATAAGATGGTATATTGAAAACAATGAATTGTTTACCCGATGCCTTTTGGGCAACATAAACATGAAATGTAAAACTTGCAATATTTTTGTTGCATAATAGGATCCAGTGTTGTATTTAAAATATGCGGGTGTTTAAATTTAAAAATTGGTTTAAATTCAAAATAATTTATCTTTTACATAACCAAATGCATTCAACCCATTGCTTGAAAAAAATGTTTTCAACTTCGTTACATTATAACCATCTGCGACAATAGATAATTAGCTTTTTTATATATATTGAAAACACTACCCAAAAAAAAAAAACCAATAGAAATATCATAATGTGAGGCGCATTTTGAAACTTGATGGGTTCTCATAATGACACATATATGATATAATCGTAAATCCATGCTCATTCTTTTTTTTATTTACTAATTTGTAGTTCAACAATCTCATTTCTAGCTTGTTAAACATAACAAACTTTTATGTTTTTAAATAAAATATCAAGATCGCAACACACGTTAAGGGGGGAAAAACAATGACTCGCATAAAATATTGTAAATCAACATTCTCATTGATCCATAGTAGTATGTGTCTATTGAATTTCATTTCTAAAGTGCCGAAACTTGCAAACTTTTACGTATATTTGCATAGAATGTCATAGTAGTGGATACTAAAATATATTCTAACGTATTGAGAATTGTTGGTTTAACTAGAGTTATGCCAACTAAACAAAATGTATATAACTGTATGTACTTTGTAGGATTTAATAGTTATGGGTGCCAATAAACCATCCCGCATATTTGGACATGTTAATTAATACCAATTAACTTAAGACATCATTTTTAAAAGACGACAACAAAGGGGGCTAAAATGGAAAAAGAGGGCCGAGCATGCTAAATCAGTAAATTTAGGACTCCAAGGCTCTTGTACAAAACTTTGAAAAAAAAAAAACTAAAAAAAGGAAAAGAGAAAAATAAAGCAGGAGGATAATGACATTTTGTAAAATAAGTGACTCCTCTCAATAAAACAATAAACCAACTTCTTTGTAAACAAGGGAGTTACACAATGTAGTGCGAACCACCTCCCTTTATGCCATTACATTTGTGTAACTAGTGATGATCGCACTAATTTGAATAGTGAGAGTTTCTTATTATCTTTGTTGTTTGATACGATTTGGGGACCACAAAATTGATTTTGGTCAATCTGATGATGATGAGTTGTCTATTTGTCTTCCTAACTCTTATTCTTCATGTGTCTTCCACATCCTCTTTGAGATGCCATGCGGCTTTGTTTGGTTGCCGATTTAATTTTAGATTGTCTCTGTTTTATGTTACTGTGACACTATTAGAGTAGCAGAAATACAATAGGATCTGAAAGTGGAGCAAATTAAAAAACAATGTGCAATTTCTATTGTGATTACTCATGGGAGATGGAGAAGTTCCTGGGTAACAGTTACACGTGACCATAGGAGGCAAAGTTTCATCTGTAGGGATTAGGGGCGATTGTTTTGGGGCCTATCTCAGATAAGTTGTAGAAAAATCGTAACTGTCCACTCACTGTATCCAAATAACGTTGTTTGAAATTTGAACGACCCCTTAAAAAGTTCAAGCAGGACTCTACTAAATACCTAGGATGGGGGAGGGAAGATTTCTCATCCCATACGATTCTACTATTTATTCTATGAAGATTTATGATTGTTAGGTCTTCTTAAGCCTCTCTTCTCATAGTGACCTCCTATCCTCCTCAAATCCTCAACAAGTATTCTTGAGGAGAGTTTTTGGACATATGGACGTCTTCATCCTTTTTCAATTTTTTTTTTTTTTACATGATGAAATCAATTTTTTCACACTTTGTATCCCTAACACTAGTTATGATTCTATGAGAGGATTCAAATATAACATATACGACACAAGCTTCATGTTCCCATTGGACCTCCATTTCTGAATTGCTCCTCCATTCTTATTGAGCATCTAACTCAATTTTTTGTTTTTTGTTAAGGAAATTACAGTGTGTACCTAATTCCAGTATGATCGGCAAACTATAATTGGATACAAACGTTTCTTTTTATAAAGCCTGTACTGAAGTTACGATACCTAGGAAAAATCTATGTCTTCACTAGGGGTGGGCAACTAGTTGGGGACCCATCTGCCTAAGCTAGTCAGTCTGTTTAAAATAGGGTTAATAAAGGGTCGGTCAATAACAGACTAGTCAACAATGGGCCGACCCATTAAAGTATATTAACAAGTCGGGTCGGGTCGACTCACTAACTTCCCGCTTAATGGCCTGTTACTTTTTCAACATACTTGTCACACTAATTTGCATACAACAATTAGTAAAACTTATTACCACTGAATTATACATAACAATAATTATTATACAAAGTATTTTTGTTTAATTTTGCTCCATTTTAAAACAAGCCAAGATCAAATCGACCCATTTACTCTCATAAAATGCCTGACCTGGCCCAAATTGTTAACGGGGCGATTATGACCCCAAAAAAATCCTGTTTGTTAACGAGCCGATGTTAATCTGACTTGACCTGGGGCATTGCCCAGCACCAGTTGTCACCAATATGCCTCCCAAGATTATGTTAATTACTCCTGATCCCGATTATATCAAAGGAATTGTTGCATATATGTTGGAATAACGATATGCCAAAAGAACACGTATCTAACTTAAGTTTATTGAGATTTTTTTTTATGGGATAAAGTTTAGTTATCTATATATTTTTTGATATATTGGCAGTAATTTAAAGGATTTTAATGAAAATGAGGTAAGTATGTGCATGCCATTATTTTGGGGCATAATATACTCTAGATCAATGAATACACAATGTGGAATACGTTGTCATAAGTTTACCATGAGAAATTAACCATATAGAAGATTTATGATGATTCCTAAAGCTAGCCTTTGATTCTCGAAATATACTTGAGAATATATGATAGATTCAAAAGTAATACAGCGCCCTTATCATATGGAACAAATGAAAAAAAAAAAAAATTATAATTCTAATATTTAATGGACATATATTATTTTGATAATAGAAGATCTTTTCGAACATCCATTAAGGTCCTGTTCTTTTCGCAGGTCATTTTACATTTACTAACTTCAACCCACTTTAACCAACTTCAATCAACTTCAACCCACCTGGAAAAAAAATGCCAATCTCAGCCCACTTCAACCAACCTCAACCCATTTCAACCAACTTCAACTCACCCCTTTATAAATTTAATAATTTGTAAAGTGTCATGTGAGATTTAATTATTTTTGTAAAGTAGTATGATTTGAAAATGGTAGAAATTTATAAGAAACTTGGGATGGATAAAAGGGTGAAGTAGGTTAAAGTAGCTTGAAGTAGGTTGAGATGAGTTGAAGTACATTGAAGTGGGTTGAATTTTATTGATATAATAAATTTAACTTGGTTAAACTAATGGAAGGAGATTGAAGTGGGTTAAGGTTGGTATTTTTGAATTGACTAGATACGATTCAATTTTGTTCATTATCATGATGTATCGGATAGTATTGATTAGATACGATTCCATTTTAATTTTCAAATTATCATCACCACATTTCGTTGTCACACGTTTTTCAAATTACATCATGTTTTTATTATTTTCCCCAACCTAATTTTTCGTATTTTATAAAATTAAGAAAAAGCTAATGTTATATTTTCAACAAACTCCTATATTTAAAAATTAACAACAAATTTATATTGCTGATATATTATGTAACACTTATGATCATATTATTTTCTTTTGTTACATCTGAATTTTTCGAATACAGGCTTGTTATTATCATCGGTGAATTGGGACAGGTAAAAGGGTGAAGTGGATTGAAGTAGGTTGAGAGGTGGGTTAAAGTAGGTTGAGGTTAGTTGAAGTAGATTGAATTTTTTTAATGTCATAAATTGAATTTTAGTTGATAGTGGAAGTAGATTGAAATAGGTTGAAGTAGGTTTAGGTTGGTATTTTCAAATTTACCCATGAAAAGAGAGGCACGTATATAAAATATTGTCATCAATAAATTTTGTAACCTAAATTGTTAAAAATAATTGACAAGTTATGTCGGTCTCCAACTTCCAGAAAAATAGTTACTAAATTATGAAATTACCATTCAGTGAAAAAATACACTAAAAATTACAATAATTTCATAAATTATTACACATAATTACATTCTCATTATTTTAACCCACTTCAACCCTTCACAAAAAAATATACTAACTTCAACCCACTTCAACCCACCTCAAAAAAAAATTAATTTCAATACATTTTAACAAATCTCAATTTACTTTAATCTTTTATCCACCCCTATTTACCTACAAAAAGAACAGCTCCTAACATTTATGGTGCATATATTTTAGCCGAGAAACATGTCAAATGTTAACTTGCGTGTAATTCTTGTTAACAGCCTTAAAAAAAAAAAAAAAGAAAAAAAGGAAAAAAAGGCTTTTGAAGTTCAGACAGGGGAAATTCTTAAGACTTGGATTAAGATTCAGACATCACTGATTACCCTCGGCTCACTTCTCTCTCCTAACCTTCACACGCACTCTCTCTCTCCTCCCCATTTTCTCCGGAGATTCTTCGAATAGGTAAGGTTTGAGGCAGCTGCACTGCAGCGAATGCTTGATTTCATTGCATAGAGCTTGAGCAGTTGGGGTGTGAGGATCAAGAAAGTTTTTCTCCCGCGGAACGAAACCCTAGTCGTTGCTCAGCTGTTCGAGGAGCAAAGGAGCTAAAAAATCAAAACCCTAATTTGGTTTCTTGCTTGTTTGAATTTCGTTGTTTGCGTATTTGCTTGCTGTACTGTTGATTTGGAGCGAGCTAGGGAGATGGAAAATCGGCGGCAGAAAGAAGCGGAAATCAAGGTACCCAGTTTTCTTAGTTGGGTCTTGTAACTGTTTATTCGGTTGTGCTTTAAATGCAGGGTTCTTATGGTTGACTGGTTAGTGTTGGGCTTCAATTTAGGGTAGAACAAGTTTGTATTTGCTTACTTCCTGTTTCCTGCCTATTTTTTGAACTGTGCTCTATTTCATGAAATTTTGGTTTTGCAAACGTGTGGGAATATGATCACTATGGGTGTCTATTGTGGCATATTTAATTCATTTGTTTCACTTTGATTTAGCATTAATCTTGGTGATTCTTGAACTTATAAATGGACACATTTTTGGAATAATTTTTGTCGCCTCAGGTTGAAATGTTGAATGCTTACATCTGGTTGTATTACTAGGTGGCAAATGCCTGTCAACTGCGTTGGCTGTTAAGAGTTAATTGTACATACAATCTGTATCAGTGATCGTTTCATTGATTGGTGTTTGAACCTATCATTTGACTAGGCACTTCATTAGGATTTGGATGCTAGAAAAATAATCTTAATTGTTAACATAAGCAGCTTATGGTGGCTCCGTTTTGTTTACAATGTGCATGCACTTAGTTGCTGCAATTAAGAAGGGCTGAATAGGTCTTGAGGGATTTGAAATGTGGTTTCGGAAGCGATTGTAGTTTCAGTTTTGTTTCGGAAAAATCGCTTTAATGTGCCAATGACATTACGTATCGCAGTTGCCATGAGGTGAAGAGGCAAAAAAGGTGTTCTCTCAATTCAAACGCCTTTCCGATGTGGCCGTTTTGACGGTTTTGTCATGGAACGGCCACATTTTGGATCCATGGTTCTAACTATTGATGTGTGTGGCACTTTTCCACATTTTGAATCCATGGTCCTCACTATTGATGTGTGTGGCGCTTATATCTAATTGCATTTGGTTTTCGTTTTAAATCCCTCCCTTACACACAAGGCAATGCAATTGCAGTTACTAGTTTCTGATGATGTGTTTCTAGCTAGTTTGTTTTTTCTTATTGGGATTACTATCCCATATTTCCAAAATTGTGTATTTTTGATAATGGAAAACAAACCGTCGATATTGATATGTAACTAAAAGGGTGGCTGCATCCTACAAAGAGATTATGCACCACTTCGAAAAGGGTGCTATAACATCTAAAACTTCCAACAGAGGGGATCAGGGGGAGGTGGAGCCTGCCCTTGTATTTTAGAAATACGATCTACACGGAGGTTGCTATGTTCCTGTTCTTATTTTTTCATAATTAGAAGGGGTAGATAATGTAATAGGGAAAAGATTACCTTGTGATGATTTATTGCTATATTAAAAAAAAAGGGGTAGCTCGGTGCTCAAGCATCCTGCGTTCACGCAAGGTTCGGGGAAGGGCTGCACCCCAAGGGGTGAATTGTAGGCAGCTTAACCTGACTTTGTCAGTGGCTGATTCCACAGCTCGAACCCGTCACCTTTTGGTCACACGGAGACAACCTTACCGTTGCTCAAAGGCTCCCCTTCATTTATTGCTACATTACAAGTAGAATTAATTACCCCGTACTGTCGCCACCATTACCATCACCGTCACCATCAACACCTAGTGAGGTTCCTAGGTTAGCGTGCTTGGGGAGATCTCGATGTAAATTGTCTTACACTTGGTAAGGAGGTATAATATCTTCATTGCCACTATCAATTATTTATTGCTTAATTAGTTGCTTTGTAAGATGCTTGCTTCATGTCAACGCTTCTTAGTTTCTTAATATGCCTTTTCCTCATAAGAAATTAACTTTCTCACCAAATTCTTAGCAAGGATTTTCCTTTTTTTTAAAGAGAGACTAATAATTTCGATTTCAAAGTAGGTTGTTTAAAATATTCACATGCACACTTCCAAGCGTGCATGCTGTCTTTTTCTCCCCGTCCTATTACAAGGATGCAAAATAAGATATTGTTTGTCGTTTTTCCTTTCAAGGCTTTGTTGATGTTTAATAAGGTTTTAGATAGTTCCGCTTACCCCCCAAAAAAAAGGGTTTTAGATAGTTCCAACGGGAGATGGAACATGCTTTAGAGATCGGAGACTCCAATTAACAAAGAAAAACCTTTGATTGTTGAGGAGATTCTCATAGCTTATCTTTAGCTATACACTATTTCCTATAGTGACAAAATTTATATATTCGGTCCTTCCATCCCACATTTGTTGCCCAGAACATCCTGTTATTTTGTCCTTTAACATTGTGAAATTTTCCTTTCCCAAAGACCTATTAGTGGTTACTGGTTATATTAGTTCAAACCCCATTTCAACAATATAAAAGGCACTTTTTCACAAATTCCCTTGATTTGTTTGACTATAAATGTGGTATGGACAGAATATTTATTTTTTCTACTATGAACTTTAGTCTTTAATGTGTTGCAGGATTGAAATTATATTGTATTATGGTTCCTTGCTTCCATTGAAGTAGCTTGGTATGTGATATCAAGTATTTACTAAGAACGACTGACTTGGTATTTTTATGAGAGGTTGCATGTAACGTCCCAACCATCTGTATATGTGAATCTGTATTGTAAGGGAATTTTGTCCCACATCGTCAATTTGAAAGAAAGATATCAAGTGTATAAGTTCCAAGCCCAGAAAGCATATCAACAAGGCCTTCCACTTTTCGATTTGGTGGCTTGATTTGTGGGCCCAATTGTTGGACTTCCCACGTTAGTGGGTTGTGTTGTGTGATTTCGGGTCGGTTCGGTATATTTGGTATCAGAGCTAACTTCCTTTCGCAATGTGTGGGCTACGTTGGGAGCTACCATGCACTCTCCATGACACTCCCAGTTTAGCAGGGGAAGTGGGTGGTGCCACGCATGGAGACCGTTGGCAGCGACGTGGTGGGTTTAATGCTCCTGGAAACCCACATTGCTTAGGGAGGATATTTAAAGGCTCGCGACGAGGACGTCGCGTTCTGTGAGTGGGGGAGTATGTAACGCCCCAACCATCTGTATATGTGAATGTGTATTGTAAGGGGACTTTGTCCCACATCGTTAATTTGAAAGAAAGATATCAAGTTTATAAGTTCCAAGCCCAGAAAGCATATCAACAAGGCTTTCCACTTTTGGGTTTGATTTGTGGGCCCAATTGTTGGACTTCCCACGTTAGTGGGCTGTGTTGTGTGATTTCGGGTCGGTTCGTTACATTACATATAGCCAACATTTAATGATCAAGACACGATTGAAATATTCCGTGGAATAATGTCAATCATAATTAGTAATTTAGTGTTATTGAAGAATTCTTATTGAAATATAGGATGACGTAATCTCAACCATAATTAGCATTATTAAAGAATTCTAATTGAAATAGAGATACTAGACTGTGTAGAAAAGGGAAATAACACAAAAATATGTCCTCAATTTCTCTTGCATTATATTATCTACAAAATTAAAAAAAAAAAAAAACCCGTGTTTCTTCCACCATTGAGTTCATAACTCTATGTAAGATTTCCAAAAAGTAGAGCTTGAAATCTTGCAAGGACAAAACTATACCCTCAAAATTCGACGATTCCTTCACTTTCATATACACCCCAAGTAGGGACGGGTACGGGGCGGGTTTAGCCGTACCCTCACCTATACTCATTTTCTAAGTTAATACCCATACCCATACCTATACCCATACTTTTGCTAATACCCATCAGGTGTTGTAAAGTTATACCCATACCCATACCCATTGGGTATAGCGGGTATGTGGGTTTTATTTAGGTACATATGGACAAAAAAGAATTAAATCCATTTTGTATCTATATTCGACATCAAATAGCCAATATGTCATATTAAACCTAAGCTTCTAACAACATGTCATATCATGTTGAATACAACAAAGAGTTTGTCAATCAAAGCAACAAATTAGCACTTGACAATTACAGTTTCTAACAAAATGTCTCATCGAAATCTTGAATACCACACAACTCAAAGCAACTACCAAAATATCCAAGCATAAATAACAAATTAGAACTTTAAACAAACGGGTACGAGTTTTATATGGGCTGACGGAACGGGTATTGATAAAATGGTATGGGGTGGGCAGGACCTATACTCATATCTATATCCATACCCATTTTAGCAATATCCACCCCATACCCATTTTTTTCCATTTTCACCACCCATACCTATATTCATACCCATACCCAGTGGGGTGGGTTTTCCAGGTTCTAGACGGATACAAGTTTTTTTGCAGACCCTACCCCCAACTTGCCGAAAGAATCATCTTTCAAACACCACAACCCCAATTTTTCTTCATTCTTATTCTCCATGTCACCACACCATTTTTGACAGAGAAAGGTTGAACCCATGTAACACCCAACAAGGAAAGGGACAAATGCCAAAATGACGAAATCCAACGACAATGAATGTCCTTTGCGGACCTTTGGCCTTGGCATGCTTTTGGTTATGCTATTTCTTTGTCAATATCTTGAAGCTCTATTATCTTGTGAAGCCCTTGATATAATTCTTTAGCAACAATGGTACTTGGTGATGTCTCTTTTTCCAAGTTTACATTGTTGGATTTTGTAATAAATATGCCTGTATATTTTAGAGTGAACATTCCTTAAGGAGTTGCGCTGTAAGGGGTTTTGTTGGCCTATAATAGGGGTTTTCATAGAATGTGAGTTGTTTTTTCTTTCTATTTTTGATATTTTTTTTCATTGAATGTGAATTGATGGCATGCTTCTATGGAAAGTGTAGAATCCAAATACAAATTCTCACCCTAGGGTCTTGTGTGGGTTTTTCCACAGCGGGAGCATTGACCTTGCATTGCAGAAAGGCTGTTTCGGTTGGACCATAGATTAAAAATCATTGTATGCCTCCTAAACTGCTGGAACAGAAATAGAAGACAATTGCATGAAGGGTTCTGCTTTAATCCACTATAGCCTACAATATAGGCCAAATCACTATCCAAAGCGACTTCTACAACTTTCTGAGAAATGAACAAATCACAAATGTAGCCGGGGTGTCAAAGCCCTTTTGCTCCCAAAGAGGCGAGGACAGATGATAGTTAAAAAGTTGCTTAGAGGGGAGTGTGTAAAAATTCTAGCTAAAATCATTTCCTTGAGGATTGAGGGAAGGTGCGGTTAAAGTGGGTGGCCCAATTCATAGTGCTTCCATCCACGGGTGTCAAGTCTTAGATTTAGCTGTTGTTGCTGATGAGTATATTTGACGCGCATCTCAAATTTAATTAGTTGGGAAAGCAGAGGAATTCCTTGGGAGCTTGGTATTAATAAGGCTTCTGGTCATGTTTCTTGGGACTTCCTGTGGGAACTATTTAAAAAGGGGGCTTTCTTAGAAAGTGTGCAAATAGGTGTTGTTTTGCAGCTCTACAGTTAGCTTTCGAATTTGATCAATGGTAAAGCCATCAGTTTATTTTCAAGTGCGAGCGGGTTGTGCCGGAATAACTCATTATCTCCCTAGATATTTATTTTTGTGATGGTTCTTCCACAATTAGACATTTTCCGCCCTAAGTATTCATTTTGTGATGGAGATATCTGTTGCTAAGTTGATTGGTGATCAAAGCTGCCGAGGTCGGCTTCTTAGATTTCGAATCACTAGCTCTCAATCTGTGGCCCAAGGTATGTTCTTCTATCATCTTCCATTTCCTGATGATGCTATGGTGTTCTCAAACCTTGCAAGAGCAATTGAGATACTGGTGATGAATTCTCCTTCTATCGAAAGCTATTTTTGGTGAAGATGGATTTGCCCTCATCTTCCTATCTATATCTGGATGCTTCATATAATGCCAAAGTTATCTGGGAGCCAAGAATGAAAGGATTCTATAAGCAGCTAGTAGTGTGCAAATAAGAACTTTTGTCTAAAGGGGGAAGGTTGACTACTGATTCTTTTGACCTATATCGTGTAGTCATTTATTGGCCCATGACATTGCTAGTCAATTAGTAAGGTGACCCGTCTAAGGCAAGGTGACCCGTTGTCGCCTTTATTGTTCATTTTGGTTATGGAGATTCTTAGTAGATTGGTGATTAAAGCAGGTGAGGAAGGTTTCTTGAATGACTTTCATATTAGTAACCCTCATTCCGAGGGTTTGTTGATATCCCATTTGCTTTTTGCCGACGATACCTTTGTTTTTTGCAAGCCGGACGAGCGTAATTTGGGTTACTTAAGGTGCATCCTTCTCCTGTTTGAAGCTATGTTTGGATTAAGGGTCAACATTTCCAAAAGTGCACTCATTCCGGTTGGCGACGTGCCTAATGTTCGTGTGTTGGCCGGTTTCTTTGGGTGTGGAGTTGATCATCTGCCTTCTTCGTACCTTGATCTTCCTCTTGGTGCTCCTTATAAGAGCATAGCGATTTGGGACCCAGTTATTGCGAGGTTTCATAAGAGATTGGCAGGCTGGAAGTCTAAGCTTTTGTCCAGAGGGGGTAGATTGACTCTTTTGAGAAGCACTTTGTGTAGTCTGCGCATCTACTTCATGTCTTTATTCACCATCCCAGCTAGCATTGCTAATCGGTTAGAGAAAATCATGAGAGATTTTCTTTGGAATTCCAATGAAAATGGTAACGGCCTCCACTGGGTCAATTGGAATGAGGTATGTAGTCCTAAATAGTAGGAAGAACTTGGCATAAGACCCCTTCATGTTATGAATGAAGCGTTGAAGACCAAATGGTTGTGGAGGTTTGCACAGGAGGATGATGCTATGTGGAAAAATGTGATCAAGGCAAAATATGGTAGAGTAAAAAGAGTCCTTATCCTCACAGGGTTGGTTGTTGGAAATCTATCTTAGCGGGTATTGAGCGTTCCAAATCTTTAGTGCATTTTGGGGTGAAGGATGGCTCAAGGGTGTTATTTTGGCACGATGTTTGGTGTGGGAATCAACCTTTAAAGAATCTTTTTCCCGATCTTTTTAGGATGACTCGTTTGAAGTATGCCACGGTTAAAGAAGTAGTTTCTTGGAATGGTGACGTTAGCCATTGGAATTTGATTTTTATAAGGAGTTTTAATAATTGGGAAGAGGATAGTATTTGTAATTTGTTTGCTGTTCTTGCTGGCAAAAAGGTTTTGTCCCAAGGTAATGGTGAGATTGTGTGGCCACTAAACTTTAAGGGTTCCTTTAGGAGTTTTTGTTCCACACAATTTGAAGCCTTGGATGGTTGTGATTTTACTGTCAAGTCCATTTGGAAGTTTAAAGCTTCCACAAAACTGTGTTTCTTTGCTTGGGTAGTCACCTTAGGTAAGATTTCCACGGATGACATGCTTAAGAGAAGAAATTTTAGAGGTCCAAGTAGATGCTCCATGTGTTTGGAGGAGGAAGAATCTGTGGATCATCTTCTTGTACATTGTCGGTGGGTTTCTTCGCTTTGGGATTTATCTCTCTCTCTAATGGGGATTAGTTGGGTTCAACCTTCTAATGTGAGAGATGTGGTAGTGGCTTGGAGGAGAAGGATGAAGAAGAGTTGGATCCTTGGAGTTCGGAATATGATTCCTTTGGCTATTTGGTGGGCTACTTGGAAGGAGAGAAATCGTCGTATTTTTGAGGACAAAGTCTTGTTGTTTCAAGATTTCAAGCTCTATTTTTTGAGGTTGTTGTATAGTTGCAGTGTGGGGCTCAGTGGTAACAAAGAGTTAAATTTTTTGGCTTTTATCGATTGCATTATGGATGAGAACTTAAGGGCATAATGTTTTTGTATTGCCCCTTTTGTACATGGGTGACATCCCCTTGGTGTCCTTTTAATATACATCTTTGATTACTTACCCCAAAAAAAAATTTGAAAAAAAAATAATCGAGGGACTTCCTTTTATCCGAGAATGAGCCCATGGGTGGTTTCTATTGATCCAAACGGGGTGATGGTTGCAGTCCCCAATGTGGGGGAGGCTAGGCATAAGACCCCTACATGTGCTGAATGAAGCTCCCCGACTAAGGCCCTGTTCTTTTTGTTAGGAAATTGCAGGTGTGGGATGGGTGGGAGTGGGGATGGGGGGAAGGAGTGGGTGGGAGTGGATATGATTGATATTTTATTTTAAATGTGGGAAAGGGGGGGAAGGAGTGAGAAGAAGTGAGAAGGAGTTGAATGAAGTAGAAGAGTTGATGTAAGTTACGTATTTTGTTTTTTAATGTAATCTTTTATTTGTGATAGTAATTACCGATGATAAAAATTTTTTTTAGACTAAAAAAATATTTTTCTATATTGATTCAGGTACGAAATATTATTTCGTGGCCATTGTTCCCTCCCAAAAAATTATAATTTTCGTTATTTGTAAAACAAATTACAGATGTATTTTTTTTTATATATATTAACCAAATATGAACAACGAAAAAAACGCACATATGTTCAGGCCTTGTTCTTTTCGTTGGTAAATTCAAATTTACCAACCTCAACCTACATCTACCTACATTAACCCACTTCACGAACTTTAATAAAAAAATAACAATTTCAACCAACTTCAGCCAATTTTTCACTATTTTAACCAACTTCTACCCGTCATACAAAAAAATTTCAACCAACTTCAACCAACTTTAGCCAACTTCAACTGATTTCAATCAACTTCAACAAAAAAATACTCACTTCAATCTACTTCCGCCCATTTCAATAAAAAAATACCCACTTCAACTTACTTTAACCTACTTCTACTAATCTTAAAAAACTTTACCCATTTACTAACCCATATTTCCACCGAAAAGAATAGGCCCTCAGTATGCGGAAAACAATCATCTATAATTTGTGAAGAATTTTCAATATTTTGTTACTAAGGCATATGGAAAAAAATATTTGCTTAAAATACACGTATAATACATCTGCATTTCCTGTCACGAATTACAAACGATGCCAAGAAAATTTACACATTCGTTCATTATGCTGGAAAAAATATCTGCAAATTTGGCCCGAAATGAGGATGAAAGAAAATAAATCTGTTACACATACAGCAACAGCCATCCACACTTTGGTGACCTATAACAAATATTTCGTAACCAACGCCAAAAAAAAATAAATAATAAGCATCTCTTCCATATACAGAATCTAATCCAAAATATCTACTAGTCACAAAAAACTAACATTTGCTTAACAAAGCAGAAAAAAATAATTATTTCTTCAATATATATATAAAACAAAAATTACATCATCTATAATTTTCGGCACGACTAATAAATATTTTCATAACATTCGAAAAATAATATAGCTTTTCATAATTATTATCAGACTATTCGTACACACAATTACATAAATGATAAAATTTTTGAAAATAAGAAAAATAATAGTTATATGTAGGAGTGGGAAGGAGTGGATGAAAGTGGGTGAGAGTGGGAAGGAGTGGTATTTTTTTTAAAGCGTGGAAAGATGTGGGAAATGGGGGGAAGTAGTGGGTGGGAGTGGGAAGGAGTGAGTTGGGTCCATTAAACTACGAAAAGAACATGGCTTAGGTGGCCTTGGAGGTATTCCAAAGTGGATGACACTTTTTCGGAAAAATGTAATAATGGCTAAGTATGAATATGATAAAATTGGTTGGTAGAGTAAGATGAGCCTTATGCAAACTTGATGGGTTGTTGGAAATCTACTTTAGTAGGTTCTAAGTTCTAACTTTTTTTGTTTTGGGGGGGGGATGAGTAATCAAAAAATTAGTATTAAAAAGGCATCGAAGGGATGTCAACTATGTACAAAAGGAGATCAATCACAAAATAACCTCATTCCCTCAAGCTCTAAATAATAATCGTATGGACGAAATAAAGGGGCAACTTTGTAGCATGAGGCTTTGTCTCTTGTTCATTTTGAGGTGTAGAACAAGTCTAATGTGTTGTTCTAGCATGATATATGGTGTGGGGCTAAACCTCTTACGGTTTTGTAAGGACTAGATTTTGAAAGGATGGCTTGTTTAGGGGATGTAACCATGCAAGAAGGTGCCTTTTGGGTGAAACATATCTTTCTTACGAAGCCCAAATGATCGAGAGAAAGGTTAGGGAAAGTCTCCCCCTTCTTTTGGACTTGCTTGCAATTGCGAATGTTCGAGTATGAGGGCGATGATGAGATTACTTGGCCCATGACTCAAATGCGGCTTTCTTGTGAAAAGTTTTGCCAATAGTGTTCATTAGCTTCAAATTGTCTTGGTTTTCTCGCTAAGGGCATATAGAAATCTAAAGCTCCCATGTAAGCTTTTTCACCTCTCCCTTTGGATAGTAGCTAAAGATTAGTGATGCAAAACAAGAATAAAGGAAGAAAACCCAAATATGGAGCATTAGGAAATATTTTGAATCATATGAAGTTTTATATTTTGATGTTTATTTTAATTATTTTTCATATCTTATTTAATATAAAATTTTATCTGGACAAAGGCATTTATTAGTCCCTTAACAAGATTTAGTTTTTTTTAAATTTATTTTTTATGAGTAATCAAAAGGGTCTAATAGAAAGAAATCAAGGGGATGCCATCCATGTACAAAAGGGGCAAAGACAATAACATCATGCCCTTAAAGTTTCATGCATAATACATGTTTCTTCCACCATTAATGCATGACTCCAATTATGTAAGAGTCTCAAAAAGTTGAGTTTGAAATTTTGCGAGTACACAGCTTTGCCCTCAAAAATCCGGCTGTTCCTTACCTTCCATGTACACCCCCAAATAACCAAAGGAATCATCTTCCAAATACCACTATCCCAACTCTTCTTCATTCTTCTTCTCCATGCCACCAAGACATCTTTCACAGAGAAAGGTTGAACCCATCTAACACCCATCAAGGATAGAGACAGGTGCCAAAGTGATGAAACCCAGGTGGTCCTCCACGTCTTCCTCAACACACATAAAGCACCTACTTGGCGCGTTAAAGTGTCTCCTTTTAAACATATCCTCTGTGAGGATGTTGCCTTTTGGTGGCTGCCCAATTAAAAAAGCATGCTTTCATGGGGGCTTTAGAGTTTAGACCTCCAAATAGCCTGCACAAGGAACATAGGCAATTCCCACCACTATAAAACTTGTGGCAGAAAATCTTAACGGTGAAAGGATTACTAGAGTCATAAGGCCAGATAATTGCATCAGTACCCTCAGGAAGAACCTTCACCTTGGCAAGTGAAGCAAAAAAATTACAAACACTTTCTTCTTCCCAATCATTGGGGCTTCTAGAAAATGTTATATTCCAATGACTTTGGTCACCATTCCAAGAGACCGCATCATTCACTATGGCCTCTTTAAGATGGGCTATCCAAAAAAGCTCAAGAAATTGAAACTTGAGAGTTTGGTCTCTGCGCCAAACATCATGCCAAAAAAGCAGTTTGGACCCACTCTTAACCTCAAAAAGCACTAAGGATATGAAAGTTAAACGCTCCAAATCAGCTAAAATGGATTTCCAACAACCCACCCCATGGGCATTGGTGTTTTGCTCGCTCCACGCCTCCACCAACGCCGACTATGAACCCGTATTTGGCGTTGATCGCATTTTTCCAAAGAGCTTCCTCCCCTTTAGCAAAACGCCAAAGCCACTTGGTTTTTAGAGCTTCATTCATATGACGAAGAGGTCTTATGCTAGGCCTCCCTCTTGCTTGGAACAAGAAACCTCTCCCCAATTAACCCAATGGAAGCCAGTATTGGTCTGATCGTTAGACCATAGAAATTCTCTTATGATTTTCGCAAGATGATTAGCGATACTAGCTTGGATAGTGAACAAGGACATGAAATAAATAGGGAGGCTCCATAAAGTGCTTTTCAACAAAGTGAGCTTGCCCCCTTTGGACAAAAGCTTAGATTTCCACCCCGTTAGTCTCTTGTGGAACCTTTCAACAATAAGCTCCCGCACAACTTTGCTCTTAAAATTCGCACCCAGAGGGGGACCAAGATAAGAGGATGGCAGGTAATCAACCTCACAAGTCACAACCAAAGAAATAAGCCAAGTGATGCAGTGAACACTTTTAGCTAAGTTGACTCTAAGCCCAGCCATTGCTTCAAAAAGGAGAAGTGCACCCCTCAAATGCCCAAGGTTACTCTCATCCGGTTTACAAAAAATAAGAGTGTCATCAGCAAGGAGAAGGTGAGAGATCAACACGTTGCCGGATTAAGAATTACCAATTTGGAAACCTTCTAATAAAAGCACCTTAATTTCTTTAACAAGCATTCTGCCAACTGGTTCCATCACTGAGATAAATAACAAGGGGGAAAGTGGAAGAAACCTGAGGGCTCACCATTGATTAAAACTGAAAAGCTAATGGTAGAAATGCAAAAGTACCCCTATCTCCTCCGCTTGCTAGGGAAGTCCTTTTTATCAAGAATGGTCATGAGGAAATCCCAAGAGACATGATCGAAAGCCTTCTCAATATCGAGCTTACGTAGAATCCCAACCAGTTGGATTTGAGATAGGAGTCGATACGCTCATTAGCCATCAAAGAAGCATCTAAAATTTGGCGACCGGGAACAAATGCATGCTGATAAGGGCCAACAATTTTGCCAATGACTTTTTTCATCCTCGAGGCAAGAACCTTGGCACGAATTTTGTACCCACTCTCAACTAGACTGATGGGTCTAAAATTCTTAATATCATCTGCCCTGCCACTTTAGGGATCAAGCTGATGAAAGTGGCATTCGGACTTATCTCAAAGATGCAGGTCCTATGGAAATCAGCAAAAAATCCCATTGTCTCCCCCTTGACTGCACTTCAAGAATGTTTGGAAAAGGCAATGTTAAAATCATATGGACCTGAAGCTTTATCCTTGCCTAAGTCATTGATCGCATTCTAACCTTCCTCCTTGGAGAAGTCCTTCTCGAAGCATCATCAAGACTAATAGAATCATAGTCAATCCCCTCAAGGAAAGGCCGAGATGGTTGATCTTCTTGTTAAAGATTAACATAAAACTGGGTAATTGCATATTTAATGGAAGAAGACTCCACATGGTACTGACCTTCCACTTAATATTATGAATAGCATTGAATTTTCTTCTACTATTAGCCATCCTATGAAAGAATTTGGTATTGCGATCTCCTTCTTCAATCTAATGCTGCGTTGCTCTATGTCGCCAAAAGATGTCTATTCAAATATCAAATTACGTACCTTTGAACATTCTTTCTTAATATCGAACCTCTCAAATCTATCATCATAGGTGAGGGATTGTTGTTGGTCCTTTTCATCCAGACGCTTGACCTTATCCACCAAATAAGCCATCTTAGTGTCAAGGTGGCCAACGACATCCCTATTCTTATTTTTGAGCTTGGACTTGAGAAAATGCAATTTTTTGGCTAGAATGAAACTAGAGGAACTAGAGACATTGAGTTCCTCCCAAAAGGATTTCACACGATCAGAAAATCCATCCACCTTAAGCCAAATTCAAAATTAAAAATTCTTTTTGCCAAATGGTCTTCTGCAACTCGAAGTAGAATCGGGAAGTGGTCAGAAATAACCTTAGGGAGAATAACTTGATGGAGTCCCTGAAAATGAGCGTCCCAATCAATGGAGAAAAGAAAATGATCAATACGTGATAAAATGGGGACCTCCTCATGGCTAGACCACGTAAAATGACCACCTTCTGAAGGAGGGTCAATGAGATTGCAAGAGTACAAAATTCGAAAACTCTCTCATGGCGATGGTGAACGTTGGGTCGGTAGATCTCTTGGAGGGGAACCTAATGACATTGAAGTTGCCTCCCAAACACCAAGGAATATCCCAAATAGAAATGGAAGTCCTCAACTCCTCCAAAAAACTGGAACACAAATTGTCATCATTAGGCCCATAAACACCAATAAGACCCCAAACAAAATTATCATCCAGGGACTTAAACTTGGAACACACAGAAAAAGACCCAATTTAGATTCAATAAGCTCTAATGCATGAGAATCCCAAATAAAAATAATACCTCCTAAATGACCCACAGATGTTTGAAAAAGCCACTTGACAGGGCGACGACCCCAAAGGCTAATGGCAATAGGACGAATGGCATGTTCCATTGTCACAAGAAAACCTCCGCAATACCCACTTGACATTTCCCCTCTTAATCGGACAATTTAATCCCCTGACATTCCAAGATAAAACCTTAATACTAGGCCCCATCATACAAGGTCCTGCCCCCTACTTCTACTTCACCATTCTCTGCAATCACTTGATCAGCTTTCTTCCTATTAGCTTCCAAGGAGGCTAGAAAAAAAAGCAACTCCATCTCTCTCACTTCGATTGCAAAGCCCATATATTTACAGAAAAAACAATGCGGTCCAAAACCCATATGGAACCTCCCTCCACATCCTTAGTCGGATCAACATTTGGAGAGGTATCTCCATCAACTCCTTTATCCTGGCTTCGTCTCGGAGATTCCCCTGTATCATACAGAGCCCAGCCCTTCCTGCTCATGTATAATGAGAAGTAAAAACATCATGATTAGTCACCTTTTCCTTCCCATTCTTTTTCCTTCGGGAGTAAACAACCAAGTCCTCAGGAACATGACAAAACAAAGGAGGCTTCTCTCCCTAGTGCTCAAAATTCGATTAAGGTATCATAGAGGTAGAAGGAGAATTGCAACAAGAAAAGCTTGAAACAGAATCGGGATAGCCTTGCAAGAGATCCTTGAGGACTTGGAGTTAATTAACACAAGGAGGAAGGGCAGGGGAAAGATCATCATTCCGGGACTTTCCACCTGATGGAATGGAGTGAGCCTTATCCTTAGTAAAAAACTGACCAGAAGGTGAACTCCCAGCGTTGACATTCTGATTATGAAGTGTTGCTATCCCATTTTCGTGCAAATCACCTAGAGCAGCAGCATAAATGCCCCACGAGCCACACGACCTGCACCTTCAACCCTTCAAGACAGATCTCTCATAACCACCCACACAACGTCGAACAACATTAGCATAGCTGAAAGGCCTAACTTGTTTTGATCACAAGTCAATGGGACCAACCTGATGGGACTTATGCTGAGAGGAGGTCTTAATATGCCTACTAATAAGAGACTCTTTCAAAATCTTTGTTACCCCAAACCAGCCATCTGCTTTGTCACCTTTTGTGAAAATGATCGTCCTCAACCAATTAGAGCTCCTGTATTGCGTTAGCACAATGAATGCGTCCTTTGGCATTTTTCCTCAGCTGATTCAACAAACAACTATAGCCAACTCGAAAGGTTCTCACCCAGAGAGGGCCCTCTTTAGAAAAACAGAAACGAACCATCCCAATTGCCAGCCATTTAAACTCCTGCAGACTGAACCTAATGAAAGAGCTTCTCCTTCTTGATGATTCAGCAATCCTAAAAGGAAGCACACATCTTTCACCCCAGAAAAACTCCAAGAACTTCCCTTCAGTCCTCAACAAGGCATACATTGTCTGGGAGGCAGACGAGAGGAGCCAGACCCAACCAACCCAACAATAGAGTAGCAAGAAGTGGGAGAAACTGATACAAGACTTTGGAAGAGCCCATTCCAAAAGCTAGCTCAAGGATTGGGGGAACCCAAAGCCTATATAAACCTCACATCAACTCCCCATATGATCGATGCGGGACTCAAGTCCCATACCTTGCAATTGGACCGTGACAATCCACCACGCTCCGCAGTCGAGGCACCCGCGGGCTGGCTGTGCGCTAGAACCTTCTAGCTCCGGGCGAACACTGCAATACCGGCGTCACCACCCAAGGTGCGAGGACATAGAGACATGGGGTTGGCTCTGATGCCAATTGATACAGGAGTTTGGAAGAGCCCATCCAAAAAGTTAGATCAAGGGTTGGGAGAACCCAAAGCCTATATAAACCCCACATCAACCCCCCATATGATCGATGTGGGACTCAAGTCCTATACCTTGCAATTGGACCGTAATAGAAACCAACAACATGAACAAAGGAATTCCCCAAAGGAACACTAAGCCAGGCGGGAAGCTTGAAATTTGAAAAAAAGAGGAGAAAAGGATGCACAGCTGGGCAACAACAGCAAAGCCCACTACACAACAGGGTCAATCGGCACTTTCTGAAGAAGAAAATTGCGGAAAAATTTTTAGGTTACCAGAGAAGTCGCCGAAGACCGGAATTCCGGCGAGAACACCACCGACGGAGACAAAAAAGAATGACCAGCCCAGCCCTACCAACAGCAGACGGCAATGACCAAAGACGAAGGAGGGATCTAAGAAAGAAAGGGAAAGAGAGAGAAAAAGGGCTCGCTAGGAAGAGAAAACGGCCTGTGACAAGAGCGTTTCGCTTGGAGACCCAACCCCGAGTGGATATCAGGTGGACCTCCAATGACCGTGGGACACCCTAGAGAGCATTGATCTCACTCACTAAATTAGTACCATCTTCTTGGTTGCTTGATTTTCATGTTCTGGAAGCATTCTAGAATGCCTTTTTTTAAAAATTTATTATTATTCTACTCGTATTATTAGGTTAGATGTTTTATCATCTTATAGTTTAGTGGACATCCTTTAGGCCTCCTAATTCCTTTAGGACTTCTAACTATATCCTTAATGTATAGATGGAAATTAGATTATGAATGAGAATTGATATTTGAGTGAGTTTCTCTACATGAGAGTATCTGGGTATTTGGTTCTGTGAGTGCTAAGTATGGATTTTTTGTGTGCGTCTAACCCCCTTCCATATAGGAATTTTTCTAAGAGGCTCCTACATCGGTGTATCTCCCACGGGGAATATACTTAGAGGAGTAACTTTTACTCTTGCAAGTGGGTGTTTCATGTGCCCACCTAGTAAGTCTCCGATGGAGGACATACTTAGGGAAGAAGTTTTTATCTTCCAAGTAGATGTTTCATGTGCCCAGAGGATGAAGAATTGATCAATAATCTTCTCGTGTATTGCCATTGGGTTCCTTCCTTTCACATTGTCTATTTCCTTGATGGGTTTAGTTGGGTTCAAGGATTCAAAATGCGGTCTCAGTCACAATTACGATTTCGGTCGCCATATGACAAAATCGCTCTAATGTGGAAATCGCGTTCTATATTGTGGTTGTTGCGGGGCAAAAAATGCAATCAGTTTACTTAAAACTTTTCCAATGAGACCGTTTTGTTGCGGAACGACGACATTTTGAATCCATGGTTGGGTTTAACATTTGGATGTTAAAGATGTTTTGGTGTTGTGGCAGGCATG
The DNA here is from genome assembly GCA_029747015.1 of Carnegiea gigantea. Lineage (NCBI taxonomy): Eukaryota > Viridiplantae > Streptophyta > Magnoliopsida > Caryophyllales > Cactaceae > Carnegiea > Carnegiea gigantea. The sequence continues at coordinate 298,726 of JAKOGI010000082.1, read as the reverse complement.
AATGTTTGGATGCCAAAGAATTTGAAGTTGATTCCTGTAGCTGTTTGTTTGGGTATATGGAGAGAAGGGAATTGATGGATTTTTGGGACAAAGCCATGTCTTCAACATTTCGAGCCCCATAGTTTTAGAATGTTGATAGTTGCAGTCAAGTGGTCAGTTGTGGTGGAGATTTCTCTCTTTGGTTTCTATAGATAGTTTTATGTGCAGCAGCTTGAGGGCATGTTGTTTGCACTTGCCTCATTTGTATATAGGCGACAACCTCCTTGGTATTCTATTGATACATTTTCTTTGATTACACATTTAAAAACAACAAAAAAAGCAACCAAATATATGAAGTGTAAATAAGTATGGGATGGGATTCAGTGTTCTTAGTGGGAGATGCTCAGCATTTGAGTTGCTATCTTCTGCCAAAAAATTGGTGTTCAGTTTCTGGTGTGCTGTTTCATGACTCCTGCAGCTTTACCTAAGTGCCATCAAACCGACACAGAGATTTGCATGGGTTGTGTGAGTGTGACAAACTGTCTTGCCGTGTGCTCAAAATGTCTCTCTTATTAGGCTTTTTTTTTTATTTGTGTGGATTCGCTGCTTCGTCTTGAAAGCCTGAATAGAGGCCCAATTCCTTTTTTTTCCCCTTCTTTTGGAATCTGTTTGGCTATCTGACTGCCGCAATCTATGGTACAGCATCACTCATATTAAGATCGGGTCCGCCAATCATCGATAGATGTGGCCTGCTAATCATCTCTAGGGCATGCTAAAATCTGCCACCTATATTTTCAGTTCCATAACTTTGGAAAATAAACAGGTTACAAGTCCTTTACACTGACCAAGTCCATGGAATATCCGTTTCAAAATCTTTGGGGTTACCAATTATTGTTAGTTTATTAAGAATTTTGTGGTTCTCCAGTACACTGGTCAAGTCCATGGAATATCTGTTACCAAATTGGTCAAGTTACCAATAATTGTGGGTTTATTAAGAAATTTATGGTTTATGTATGATATATTGCGCACCTTTGGAGCTAATTAATAATTTTTAAAAAAATTTTCTTTATTGTTCTGTCTATTTCTCAGGAGGTTAGTTGCCATAAATATGAATGCTCTTTTTAGCAGGTCAAAGTTTATAGTCGGAGTCAGGATGGAAAGTGGGAAGATCGGGGAATTGGTCATGTTGCTGTTGATTATATGGAGGTTTGACATTTTATTTGTATATGAAGATGTTATGTATCTGCTGCATTATCTATGCTTTTTAGTTTTCACCATTCAAGGTAATGTTGAAATGCAGAAGTCGGATGATCTTGCTCTTTTTGTCTATGAGCAAGATAGCAATGAAAACATACTCGTGCACCGGATTAGTCCAGATGATATCTATAGAAAACAAGAAGGTATTAAAATGTTGAAGGATACTGTTTTATTCCTGTTTAGCTTTATCTGGATCCAGCTGAAAACTTCATGTTGTTTTGCTTTACTAGATACGATTATTTCTTGGAGGGATCCATTGTATTCCACTGAGCTAGCCATTAGCTTCCGGGAGGTTGCTGGGTGTTCTTATATATGGTACTTGATTCTGGGGGCTCTATTGGGATTTATATCATTCTCCCTTCTAGTGCTTAAATTCTTGTGTTATGCAGGGATCATATCTGCAATGTGCAAAGGAATTCAAACTTTGGTACCCTTAACGGTAAGTCTTATTGTACTTTTTACATTTTGCAGAACTCAGTTTTTTCTCATGTTATGTTGCTACTGAGATGTCAATAGATTGGATGATGTGATTGTTGACATGAAATATGTTTCAAGAGTTGATTGGAGCATTTAGATGGGAAAAAATTGAATGGATATGGACTGATAAAGTGAATTGGTCAATAGTGCATGGGTTTGATGTAGGATACGAATATGGGTGGACTTGGAAATGCTCTGATGTTTTTTTGTATTTTGATATGTTATTTTCATATTTCTTTTATAGCCTGTTTTTGACTTTTAGGATAATCAAAGTGAAGGTTTTATGTTGTAGCAAGCTTTTCCATTGACAACGATATTAGGTCAATGTTTTAACTTTTACCCTGCAGCCCTTCTAGCTATTAATATAACGCTTTGTAGTTTTGTGTATCACCTTTGTTGTTTTGAAGCTGTAAAAGATGCATTGTGTTCAGTTCATTCATCTGGCATATTTGGTTTCTTCTGAGATTCTATTCAGTTCTGGTTTCTTGTGATGCCACTGCTAAGGGAGCACTTTTTGTTTTGAATATGGACCATTAGCAGTGAGTTTGAACTTCTGTTAGGTTGTCTTTTTTGACGTCGTATTCTTTTTCATTTGTAAAATTATGCAGATGATACATTTCATGGCTTTAACAGTGACTTGCGAGAGCTGCCTACAGTCGCGCTGTCGACTCTCCCATTGATATTAAAGGTCTGATTTCTGTCTTTACGTCTAGGCTTTTGGTATATGTACCAGTTTTCACATTGTGTTGCTCTGTGTGTTGGCTTTTGGTTGTGTGCATTGATCTTTGGTTGTGTATTGGACTAACTTTGACAGTTATAAAACTTATTTGTGGTGTCATACATTCAATTGATTGATCTAGTGAAAGAAAAGAATAACTAGTTATCATATTTCTTCCCTATGTCTTGCGTAACCTCGTCGGAAATTGAAGTTCTGTTTGTGAGCATTGTTGAATTTTGTTTTCTTCTTTTAATGTGTAATCCGATTTATTGTATACTCTTTCGTTTCTTAATGCCTACTTCTTCATTTGGCCAACAGTAATAACCTTGGCCGTGGGCCATTGACTAGGTTGTCATTGTAAAGTTATGACGTTATGTGTTAGGATTCTTCTTTCTATGACGTGGGATAGTGCAACCCACTTGTTAGGTGTGATGTTGCCTTTGCTTTGCGTTGTTTTTGTGTGTGTGTGTGTGTGAAATAAACAAATTGTCAAAGTGGCGCAGCTACAGTTCAAGTTGTCATAATAAACAAATTCCTGTCATCATTTGTGAGGTTCCTCATGTCAACCTCTAAGGCATGTTTTTTTGGTTATGGAGTTGATATGCTTTCACTTTATCTTGGTCTTCCTCGTAGTGCTTCTTGTAAGAACATAGTGGCTTGGGACCCTATTGCAGAAAGGTCCTATAAGAGGCTAGTGGGGTGGAAATCAAAACTATTATCTACAGGGGGTTGATTGAACTCTTTTTTTTTTTTTTTTGGGGGGTAGGTAATCAAAGATGTATATTAAAAGGACACCAAGGGTATGTCACCCATGTGCAAAAGGGGCACTACAAAAACATTATGCCCTTAAGCTCTCATCCATTATGCAATCGATAAAAGCCAAAAAATTTAAGTGTTTGTCACCACTAAGCCCCACACTCCAACTATACAACCACCTCAAAAAATAGAGCTTGAAATCTTGAAATGACAAGATTTTCTCTTCGAAGATACGACGATTCCTCTCCTTCCAAGTAGCCTATCAAATAGACAAAGGAATCATGTTCCAAACTCCAAGAACACAGCTCTTCTTCATCCTTCTCCTCCAAGCCACCACCACATCTCTCACATTGGAAGGTTGAACCCAACTAATCCCCATAAGTAAGAGAGATAAATCCCAAAGCGAAGAAACCCACCGACAATGTACAAGAAGATGATCCACAGTTTCTTCCTCCTCCAAACACATGAAGCATCTACTTGAACCTCTAAAATTTCTTCTCTTAAGCATGTCGTCCGTGGGAATCTTGCCTAAGGTGGCTGCCCAAGCAAAGAAATACACTTTTGTGGGAGCTTTAGACTTCCAAATGGACTTGGCAGGAAAATCACGACCGTCCAAGTCTTCAAATTGTGTGGAACAAAAGCTCTTGACAGTAAAGGAACCCTTAAAGTTTAGCGGCCGCACAATCTCATCATTACCTTGGGACAGAACCTTTTTGCTAGCAAGTACGGCTAACAAATTACAAACACTATCCTCTTCCCAATCATTAAGAGTCCTTACAAAAATCAAATCCCAATGGCTAAAGTCACCATTCTAAGAAACAACAACTTTAACCATGGCATACTTTAGACGAGCCATCCTAAAAAGCGCTCTATGGAGCTTGCCTATCTACTTCATGTCTTTATTTACTAATCCAGCGAGCGTAGCTAGTTGCTTAGAGAAAATCTAGAGGGACTTTCTCTGGAATAGCAACGGTATTGATAATGTTCTCCCTTGGGTCAAATGGGACAAAGTTTCTTGTCCTAAGCAGGGGGAGGGGCTTCGCATAAGAGCTCTGTGTGAGATGATTAGATGAATGAAGCTTTGAAGACCAAGTGGCATTTGATGTTTGCAATAGAGAAGGATGCTCTTGGGAAAAATGTGATCAAGGCAAAATATGGGTTGATGATTTGCGATGGTATAGGAAGAAGTGTTCACATGCCCATGGGGTAGGGTGTTAAAATTCTACCATAGTACGTATGGACCACTTCAATTCACTAGTGCATTTGAGGTGAAGAACAACCCGTGGATGTTGTATTGGCATGATGTCTGGTGTGGCGATCAACCTCTTAAGGCTTAGTTTCTCGACCTTAACCGATTGGGAATAAGATAATGTGCAATAGACATGCACTTACGCAGGTTTTGCCTCATTGTTATGACAAGATTGTTTGGCCTCATGACTCCAAGTGGTCTTTTTCCATTACGAGTTTTTGTATTACACATTCTAAAGGCTTGAATAGCCTTGATTTTCCCTCCAAGTTTATTTGAAAATCTAAAGCTCCTTAAAAGCTTGTTTCTCTACTTGGGCATCGTTGAGGGAAAGATTTCTATGAAGAACATGCTTAAAAGAAGTTTCATTGGTCCAAGCAGGTGCTCTCTGTGTTTAGGGGAGGAGGAGGAATATATGGATCTTTTCTTAGGTCGTTGCCTCCACAAATCATCTAACGTTAAAGATGTATTGGTGGCTTGGAGGAGAAGGGTGAGATGAGTTCGATTCTTGGTGTTTGGATAGGTTACTTTGGCAACTTAGTAGGCCTACTAGGAAGCAAAGAATTTGACGGATTTCTGAGGACAAAGCTATATCCTTTCAATTCACATTCACTTTTTGAGAATGTTGTATACTTCGAGTGTTGTGCTTAATGGTGAATGAAATTTGAACTTTTTGGTTTTTCATGTTGTATTATGAATGAGAGCACGAGGTGTAATATTTTTTGGATTTGCCCTTTGTACATGGGTGGTATCCTATAGGTGGCTTCTTAATAGAACTCTTGATTACTGATCCCAAAAGAAAAGAAAAAAAGAAAAGAAAGCAGATACTGGAAAATGAGAAGTCTGAGTGATCCTAAATAAATGCTGGTGATTTTAAGATGGGAGTAATTGAGACGAGAAACGCATTAGTTGAGATTTCTAATGTCATGGCATCGCACTTCTCTTTCTCTAGAAAATGGGAATTTGGGGCTGGGCCGTGCCATGGACTGCATGATTTGAAGAGGCGTGGGACGAGCTGATAATTGTTGTAGGGTGGAGAGGAGAGAGGAAGTGGGAATGTTTTCTTTCTCTTTTCCCAGGTTTTCCCCTTTTCTTTGTGAGGCCAAAGGAGGTTGCCGAAAAGTGGGAGATTTTAGGAAAATTTTCTAGTAGATTATAAGTAACACTTTTAGCTCTTGGTGGAAATTTCTTCAACTTTAATATGTTTGCAACTTATTTATGTAACAACTAGTTCATGCATAGCTTCCCAAATCCATCAACCCTGCTCTGGCGATTCACACGACCCGGCCCCTCTTCTCCCCAGGTGCTGTTCCTCGTCGCCGGTGAAGCGCTGGGTGCCCGGAGTGGTCATCGGAGGTTCACGTGAGGTCTGCTGGACTTTAGGTCTCCGGGAGCCGCCGGTAGCCCGCCTCGCCGGTCGTGTTTTCGGTGTTTTTCGGCTCTCCCTAGCGTTTTCTTCAGTTTTTAGCGCCGGTGGAGGTTGTGGGTCAGGTCGGGGCTTAGCTTTGGGTTCGCCGGTCAGTTCTGTCTTATCCGGCGAGTTCGGTAGGGGTTTTCCGGTCGCCGGCGTATTTTTCGGTCATCTCGCCGGAATTTCATCTGCCCTCTTTTTCCATCCCAGAATTTGCCGACTGCACGCCTGGATCTGTTGGGCTTCTCGTCCGGTCGCCGGTGAGTGGTTTTTTCTGGTTTTAACCTGCGTTCTGCTCTTTCTCCGGCCACAGTTGGGTCTCTGCGTTTTCATTGGTTAGTTTTTGGTTTTCTGGTTTGCTGGGTGTCGTTTCTGTGGGTATTTGCCCTCCCCTTGCTCTGCTTCCTTTAGCTTCTGCAATGTGTGCTGCTGTGAGGGTGGAGGGGAAGCTCCTGGAAGTGACTAGGGGTATGGGAGGCTTTTTTCCGTTTAGAGTCGCTGAATTCAGTAAAAGGAAAAGGTCTTATATTCAGTTGAGCCTCCAGGAGTTCCGTTGGGTGGCAGTCCAAATGGTTCGCTTCTGTTACTCAAAGGGAGAACCTTGGTGGTTGAAAACCTTTAGGTGGGGTAAAAGGTGTCTATTGCTTCAGCTGAGAAAGAATAATAGAGGTAGATTCATTGTTCTCTCTCTTTTGGGCAATGGTGGGAAGGCCAGGACTGTGATCTTCCCTGAGGGAGAGAAGGCTGAGGGTTGGGTTGGGGTGACAAAGATTTTTAAGGAAACCCTGATTGAAGGCCACAAGAAGCGCCCCGTCTCATTAAGGAATGCTCCTATTCCCTCTCAGCTTCGTGTGAGCAGGGATAGGTCATTTGCCAGCGTCGTTCGAGGCCATCCAGGTGGTCCCCCTGATTCGTCATTGATGGGGTGGAGGTGCAGGGAGTGTGGATCATGGGATGTTAGTGCAGTGGTGTTAGGTAGCTGACAATGGTAGTGGTGACTTGTTGAAGCAGAAGCCCTCCTTCAAGGATATTGATAGGGGTGTGTCAGTGGCCCCTGGCACATTGGTTAGTCCTAAGGAGTGTGTGGGGGTCTCTCCTCAATGCATTAATCAATTTCAGGTGTTGAGAGACCTTTTGGAGAACTACCCCTCCTCTGATTGTGAATACAGCTCCCTGTGTACCTCAAGGGTCCCAGAATCACCTATTAATGTGCCGGTGGAGGAGTTACTTCCAACAGCCTGCTCACCAGCCACGAGTGTGGTAGTTTATTCTCGCAGGAAGAAGTTTGGAAAGTCTAAGCGTGTCGTTGATGCTAGTTCGGGTGCTCCTTCCGGGCAGGGGGTGGGAGGGCCCTCTTTGTTAGAGGAAGCTCTCCATCAAGACCACACTTCAGGTGATGATGCTTTAGCTGGGATGGCCTTCGAGGGTAATGTCAGTGAAGGCTCTACGTGGGTCTTGGAAAGAATGATTTTCTTTTGTAAGAAGATGGGTTTGGCTATTGAAGGTAGAGAGATGGAGCTGCTCTCTTTTCTTGCCTCACTAGAAGCCGAGAGAGTGAAAGGTGATCAAGTGGTTGAAGAGGGTAGGGGAGATGGTGTTCCTAGGGAAAGATTGTCTTTGGATGGGGCCAACCATTAGAGTTCTTGCCTGGAACGTTAGGGGGCTCAATTGCCCAAATAAGCGAGGGGATGTTAAGTGGGTGTTGCGCACTTTCGAGTGCGATGTTGCCATTCTTCAGGAGTCCAAGTTGGAAGTTGTAAGTCGTCCGATAGCGTTTAGTCTGTGGGGTCGCCGTCCGATTGAGTGGCGCTACTTACCCTCAGTGGGTCGTTCAGGAGGCATTATTGTCATTTGGGATCCTCAGTTCTTGGAGCTTGGGGATTCTTGTATTGGGTCGTTCTCTGTATGCTGCAAGTTTAGGTCACTGGAGGACAATTTTGAGTGGGGTTTGATTGGAGTGTATGGGCCTAATGATGATTATATGCGACGGGCTTTATTTGAGGGGGTGTCGGTCTTTATGTCCTCTTGGGACATTCCGTGGTGCTTGGGTGGGGATTTCAATATCATCAGGTTTCCTTCGGAGAGATCCTCAGGTGGTCGGTCGTCTTGGGCAATGAGAGAGTTCTTTAGCTTTATTGACGATCGCAACCTCATCGATCCGCCACTGGAAGGTGCTCGGTTTACTTGGTCCAGCCATGAGGAGGTTCCTGTGTTATCTCGCATTGACCGATTTTTGTTCTCAGTTGAGTGGGAAGATCACTTCCGGGGGGTTCGTCAACTTATCCTTCCGAAAATTACCTCGGATCATTTTCCTATTCTCCTTCGGGTGGGGGAAATCTCCAAAGGTAGTTGCCCGTTTAAATTTGAAAATATGTGGCTTGAGGTGGATGGCTTTAGTGACCTTGTAAAATCTTTTTGGGATAAGCTGGTTGTTAGTGGCCCCGCCAGTTTTGTTCTAGCAAAGAAGCTGAATTTTTTGAAGTCCAATCTCAAACAGTGGAACAGGGATGTGTTTGGCCATTTAGAGTTAAAGATGGCTAATTTGGTAGAGAAAGTGAAGCTCCTAGATGATAAGGAACAACAACAATCTCTCTTATGGGTGGATAGAATGGGAAGGCTGGAAGTTAAAAAAGAGCTCTCATTGGTGCGAAGGTCTATTGATATCTTCTGGCGTCAAAGAGCAAAGCAACAATGGAGGGTGGATGGTGATCGCAACACCAAATTTTTCCATCAGGTGGCAAATAGGAGAAGATCTTTTAAGACCATTCACAAAATTAAAGTGGATGGCGAGCTTTTTGATGATGCTGCCTTGGCCAAGGATGCTATCGTTCATTTCTATGAGAATCTGTATCATGAAGCGCATCCATCAAGGTTCTTGCTTGACGGTATTGCGTTTGCCTCTATTAGTCTTGATGATGCTAGGGATCTTGAAGCTGAGTTTACTGAAGCTGAAGTTTGGAATGCAATATCTGAGTTAGGGAATTAAAAAGCGCCAGGGCCAGATGGTTTCAATTTAGCTTTTTTCCAGCACTGTTGATCTACTGTCAAGGAGGAAGTTATGGGTTTTTTTGCTGACTTCCATAATAAGGGTGTCTTTGAGAAAAGTTTAAATGCCACTTTTATTAGTTTGATTCCCAAAGTGGCTGGCGCAGATGACATTAGGCTTTTTAGACTAGTGTTTATAAGATCCTGGCCAAAGTCCTCGCTTCTAGATTGAGGAAGATTGTTGGTAAAGTTGTGGGTCCCTCGCAGCATGCTTTCGTCCCTTTCGTCCCTGGTCGTCAAATCTTGGATGCGGCGTTGGTTGCCAATGAGTGCATCGATTCTTATCTAAGATCTGGGATTCCGGGCATCCTGTGTAAGCTTGATATTGAGAAAGCTTATGATCATGTCTCTTGGAGTGGAGGAGTTGGATATCTTTTTGCATTTCCACGGTGCGCTTCTCTATCTTGATTAATGGTGAAGCATCAGGTTTTTTCTCTAGTTCAAGAGGTCTAAGGCAAGGGGATCCTCTGTCTCCTTATTTGTTCATTCTGGTTATGGAGACGCTTAGCAAGTTGGTGATTAAAGCAGGTGAGGAGGGGTTGTTGAATGGTTTTCAGATTAGCAACCCTCAATCCGAGGGCGTGCTGATTTCTCACTTGCTCTTTGCTGACGATTCCATTGTTTTCTGCAAGCCGGATGAGAGAAATTTGGGTTATTTAAGGTGCAGCCTTCTGCTGTTTGAAGCAATGTCAGGGCTAAGGGTTAACCTTTCCAAAAGCGCACTCATCCCTATTGGAGAGGTCCCTAATGTTCAGGAGTTGGCCCGGTTCTTTGGATGTGGTGTTGAGTATTTGCCTTCTTCATATCTTGGTCTTCCTCTTGGTGCTTCCTTTAAGAGTATAGCAGTCTGGGACCAGTTATTGAGAGGCTCCATAATAAATTGGCAGGTTGGAAGTCTAATCTTTTGTCTAGAGGGGGCAGGTTAACTCTTTTGAAGAGCACCTTGAGCAGCTTACCTATCTACTTCTTGTCCTTATTCATTATCCCATCAAGCATTGCGAATCGGTTAGAGAAAATCATGAGAGATTTTCTTTGGAATTCCACTGATCAGGGTAATGGCCTCCATTGGATTAATTGGAATGAAATATGTCGTCCTAAGCAAGAGGGAGGTCTCGGCATAAGACCTCTCCGTGTTATGAACGATGCTTTGAAGACCAAATGGTTGTGGAGGTTTGCAAAGGAGGAGGATGCTATGTGGAGAAACGTGATCAAGGCGAAGTATGGGGTGTATGAGAGGGGTTGGTGGAGTAAGAAGAGCCGGTATGCCCACGGTGTTGGTTGTTGGAAAGCTATCCTCTCAGGCCTTGGGCGTTTCAAATCTTTAGTACATTTTGAGGTGAAGGATGGCTCAAGGGTGCTATTTTGGCATGATGTGTGGTCTGGGGAGCGGCCTTTGAAGTCTCTTTTTTCAGATCTATTTAGGATGGCTCGTCTAAAGGATGCCATGGTCAAAGACGTCGTTTCTTGGAATGGGGACGTCAGCCACTGGAACTTGATTTTTGTGAGGAATCTTAATGATTGGGAAGAGGACAGTTTTTATGATTTGTTAGCCGTAATTGCTGGCAAAGAGACTCTGGCGCATGAAAAAGATGAGATTGTGTAGCCTCTTGACGCTAAGGGCTCCTTTAGCATCAAGAGTTTTTGTTCCACACATTCAGATGCCTTGGATAGTTATGATGTCGCGGCTATGTCCATTTGGAAGTCTAAAGCCTCCACAAAAGTGTGTTTCTTTGCGTGGGCAGCATCCAAAGGTAAGATCCCTACGGATGATATGCTTAGAAGTAGGAATTTTAGAGGCCCAAGTAGATGTTCGTTGTGTTTGGAGGAGGAAGAAACCGCGGATCATCTTCTTGTTCACTGTCGATGGGTTTCCGCACTTTGGGATTTAGCCCTCTCGCTTATGGGGATTAGTTGGGTTCAACCTTCTAATGTGAAAGATGTGGTAATAGCTTGGAGAAGGAGGATGAAGAAGAGTTGGATCCTTGGAGTTTGGAATTTGGTGCCTTTGGCTATCTGGTGGACTACTTGGAAGGAGAGAAATCGTCGTATCTTTGACGATAAAGCCCTGTCGCTCCAAGATTTTAAGCTTTATTTTTTGAAATTGTTGTATAGTTGGAGTGTCGGGCTTTGTGGTAACAATATCTCCAATTTCTTGGTTTTTGTCGATTGCATTATGGTTGAAAGCTTAAGGGCTTGATGTTTCTGTAATTTGCCCATTTTGTAAAAGGGTGACATCCCCTTGGTGTCCTTTTAATATACTTCTTGATTACTTACCCAAAAAAAAAAAATTTATGTAACAACTAGTTCAATATGATAATTTCTAAGACTATTAGAATGACATTGTTTTTTATATGCTATGGAAGAATAATTAAGTTGGACTGTAGTTGGATGAAAATGATCATCAATTGTAAACAATGCGGAAGTTAGGTTAAATTGGTCCAACCATTTACCTGCTGTTGTAACCAGTTTTCCCACCAACCTCAACCCAAGTATGCTTGCTTAAGCAGAGTATAACATACAAATTCTAGTCTGCCACGGGTGCTACAAAGAATCACATCCTTGGAAAGCTCAAGGTGGGCTAATGACTAATCACCTAAGTTCAAATCATGGTATGGGAATGAGCTCCCCGTTATGCAGAACAAGGGTGATATAGAGGGTTGGGACGACTCTAGGGTTATTGAGCTACCCATTTATTTTTTTGATAAGGAAAAAGAGTAAATTATATTAGACGGAAAAATGTACAAAGGTATGGATGCAAGCAGGCATCCTACAAGAGGGTTATGTACACCTAAGATGGAATCTATCCACAAAATCAATTACATCAAAAGAAGATTGACAGAAGTTCCCACTATCCCAGAAAAAAAGAGTCTTAATAATAGTATCTTTAATTCGTTCAAGAGGCGTCTCCTCTCCTTCAAAGACTCTTTTGTTTGTCTCTCGCCAAATAGTCCCAAAAATCGCTTGTGGGATCAATAAGACGCTTTTCTCTTTAACTTTCCTATCAAAAGCATCCTTCCAAACCAAAAGATGATTCCTCACAGAATCCGAAACAACCCAAGAGACTCCCAAACAACTAAAAGATAACTCCCAAAGAGCCTTTGCAAATTCACAATGTAGCAGTAGGTGATCAGGAGACTCCAAATCCTCTTTGCACATAGAACATCTATTTACCAAAATAATTCCTTTCTTTTGTAAATTATCACATGTCAAAATATTGCTATGCGAAGCTTCCCACACAAAAACTGACGCCTTTAAGAGAACTAAAGTCTTCCAAATGATTTTACAAGGGAACCGCCCCAAAGATGTAGACTCCATAGCGAAGGTAGAATTAGAGAGGAGCTTAAGATAATAAGATTTGATAGTGAAAAATCCTTTGGAGTTGAGATCCCAAGTAATCACATCAGATGAGTTCTGGGGTGAAAACTCACTCCACTTATTAAGAAAGGTGGCAAGGATAGTGTCATCAACCAAAGCATCACGGATGAAAACAGGAGATCACACAATAGTGCTTGGCAATAATCTGCAATAGTGGCATCTCTATTCACCGCAAGCACATAAAGAGAGGGGAATGTGTCACGTAGAGGACCCTCCTTACACCAACGATCGTGCCAAAACAAAATAGAAGAATCAACACCAGCCTTGAAGGAAAAATGATGAAAAAATCTTCCCCCATCCTTTGTGAATGAGTCTCCACCGGCTTTGCCCATAAGCACCACTTGGTTTGGAGGGATACCAACCAAGACCATTATCCCCATATTTGCTCCTAATCACCCTTCTGCACAGGCTATCCTTCTCATACATCTATCTCCACAGCCACTTTCCTAGCAATGCTTCATTGAAGAGTCTAAGATCTCTAACACCTTATCCCACTTTAGGTATGGGATTCTTGATAATATTCCATCTAACAAGATGAAATTTGAAGTCACTACCAAAAGACCGCCAAAGGAAATTTCTCTGAGTAGCTTCTAACCTATTAGCCACCGAGACCGATGAAGGGAAGAGTGAGAGAAAGTAAGCTGGACTGCTCGACAAAACACTTTTAATAAGTGTCGGTCTTCCCTTTGGAAAGATATTTTAATTTCCACCCAGATAGTCTTCTCTCAAAATGCTCGACCACAGGTTCTCAAACGGATTTATCCTTAAATTTTGCACCAAAAGGGAGACCAAGATAGGATGTTGGAAAAGAATCAATAGAACATCCTAGAATTCCTGCTAACAATTGAATATTGTCCACTTGCCCAGCTGGTAGGATAGAGCTCTTGGACAAATTGACTCTTAGCCCAGACACCGTCTCAATCCAAATAAGAATGCCACGCAAGTTCACTATTTGCTTGCAATCGTTATCACAGAAGATAATCGTATCATCAGCAAAGAGTAGGTGGGAGACATCAGTGGCAGATTTATTCAGCTGGCCTACAGAGAAACCAGAAATAAGCCCTGCTATAGGAGCCGAATTAACCATCCTTGTGAAAACTTTCATTATCAATAAGAATAGAAGAGGGCAGATCTGGCGCAACCCTCTAGAAGCAGAAAAGAATTGAGAAGGGGAGCCATTTACTAGCACTGCAAAAGAAGCAGAAGAACTACAATGGCGAATCCAAGCAATCCATCTCTCCCCAAACCCGAGTCATCTCATCACGTAAATAAGAAGATCCCAATTAACATGGTCATAAGTCTTCTCGATGTCAAACTTACAAATAACCCTCGGCTTACCTGCCTTGGTCCTGGAGTCAATGAGCTCATTTGCAATGAGCACTGTATCCAAAATCTGCCTGCCCCCAACAAAGGTGTTCTGATTCTCATAAATGAGATCCCTAATGACATATCTCAACCTACGAGCTAACACCTTTGAGAGCAGCTTATAAATACACCCAATTAAACTAATTGGGTGATAGTCGTTGATATTTTCTGCATCAGCTCTCTTTGGAATAAGCCCTATAAACGTAGCATTAAGGCTAGCCACAAATTTCCCATTAGTGTAAAACTCTGAGAACATAGTCAACACATCCGCTCGCACCGTATCCCACTTTGCTTGAAGGAAAGCCATAGTCATTCCATCTGGCCAGGTGCCTTGTCCCCACAACAATCATGTAGAGCTCTAATGACTTCTTCTTCATCAAATTGCATCTCCAAAACCTCCTTGGTAGAGGTGGATAAAGAGGGCAAAGATAAGCCATCCACTTTCGGCCTCCAGGGTTAAGTCTCAGAAAACAGCTTCTTGTAGAAGCCATGTATAGAGTTTTTCATACTTTCAATCGTTTCATGACGATTCCCCTCAATCTCCACCCCTAACATGAAGTTGAATTTCCTACGCAGATTGACCGTTCTATGGAAAAACTTTGTGTTGCGATCACCCTCTCTAAGCGATAGAGCCCTTGACTTTTGCCTCCAAGAAATTTCTTCCATCTGCAAAACCCTTGCCAGCTCCTCTCTTGCCTCCCTCCTTTGTTCGATTTCGTCATTGCTGAGACCATTAGATTCTTCTTTTACATCAAGCGCATTAGTAGAATCCCACAGTTTGTATTTCCTTAACTTAATATCCCCGAAGACTTCATTGTTCCATTTCTTCAACTCCTCTTTAACAAACTTAAGCTTCCTCGCAAGCACAAAACTAGCAATGCCTTCAACTTCTGCCTCCTCCCACCATTTTTTAATAAGGTTAGAGAACCCCTAATCTTTGAGCCACATGCTCTCGAATATGAAAGGAACCTTCCCCCTCTCCAGCTTGGCCCTCTCTAGAGTTATTGGGAAATGATATGAGAGAGGCCTTGGCAATCTAGTTTGAAGTGAGTCTGGAAAATGTTCCTCCCAGTCCAAAGAAACCAAGAAGTTGTCCAACCTCGAGCAAATAATTTCCCCCCCACTCCTAGACCACGTTAAATCACCCCTAAGCAAGGGAAGATCCACTAAGGCAGCATAATTGATGAAGTCATGAAACTCCAACATAGTATTCATTGGGCATACTCCCGAGCTCCTTTCTTAAGGTTATAAAATTTCATTGAAATCTCCCCCAATACACCATGGACCAGGCCATCCATCTCTAGTTCGTCGAAGCTCCTCCTAAAACCTCAACTTATCAAGTCTAGCTTGAGGACCATAAACCCCGGAAAAAGCCCATGTGAAGCCACCCTCTACCATTTGCAATATGCAAGTAATCGAGAATTCCCCTTGAGAAGAGGGGACAAAATTGAAGGTGTTCTTTTCCCACATCACTATAATGCCCCCAGCGAAATCAACATAATAGTGCCCCCACAAACTTCGAACAACAGAAAGTGAAACTTCTTCTAACTTTATCTCTTGCAAACAAATAAGATCACATTTTCAATCCCTCAAAAAATTGTTTAAATCATCTCTCTTCTGAAGATCATTTATGCCCCTCACATTCCAAGACACCATCCTAAATATACGGAACTAGCATCCCACTAGAAGAGGCACTTGGCTGGTCATAGTTCATACCAAATTCGAGCCTCCTCAACTCTCTTTGCCTTCTGATTGCCGAAGGTGTCCTCTGCACACTCTGATCGAGCACAACACTGTTCCTTTCAATTCTAGAGATGAGATGAATAACCTCACTTTCATATCATGAAAATGCCACACCAATAGTGGCAGCAATACTTTTGAGCTTGGAAGCCACCCATTTTGACGCATTCCCCGAATTAATATTTTCTCCATCCCAACTATCTTCTACCAAGTACGAGTCACTTGAACTCTGAAGAAAGGAGAAATCAATAGCTAAAGGGGTTCCCACATCTTCAACATTAGACCGAGCAATGGACACTAATGGCCACTCATGCACAGGTTGCTCATAACTGTTGTTAACCAACCCTGAAAAGGATGCAGTACTTCGAGATCCTACACTCATAGCAAGTGCGTCCCGAACCACTTCTCTAGTTACGTCGCAAGGAACACCACCAAATACACCAAGACCCAAATCTACAGAATAAGAAGAGTGATTTCCCACAGAAAAGAGAGAGGAGGATTAACCACCACGGCGGTAGGTTGGTCAATCATGTTATTGAGCCAAGAATATGAAGCGCCAGGTGTATGAGTTAACGCCAAAGGGAGAGAAGATAATGCATAGGCCGAAGAAGTAGAAGACACACTCCTCATCATCTCATCCCTGGCTAATGGAGGAACATAATCAACCCTCACTGGAGAACTGGTTGTGCCAACATAAAGCTGACTAGCAATATCAGCTTCCAGCCTTGCTGGACCAAACCACGCAACCTCATCAATTGAGCAGGAACTTGAAGTAGGAGCTAACAAAGCAAGAGAGGCATTAGGGACTCCTTTTGCTACTGCTCCTGCTACCTCCACATTGCTAGCTGAGTCTGTATTAGTTACCTTCGAGGTTAAACCCACATAGCTGCTACGTATATAGACGTGTTGTGGTTGACGTCTATAAACATGCCCAAGATACTCGCCATTCCTCCTAGGTAACTCAGGAGGCTCACCAACCACAAAGCAACTGGCTCAGGCAAAAGAATGGAGAATCTCTTTCCCTTCCCATTCTCTGAGATCTTCAATATGTCCTCTTTGTTTCCAACCACACTGAGATCAAACGACTTGCTTTCAATAGCCACAAATTTCTTGCATCCTCCCCCTCATAATACCGGCTACTACGCGCTCAATAGTGTATTACCCAGTAGGAACAAAAAGCAAATGAAAGAGCAAGACACCAACCAGAGGGGGAAATGGCTCACCGGCGTTGAAAACGACAAGACCAACACCATCACAGGGCTGTTCTTGTAATAGGGAGTCTGAAACAGTGCGCCGGTGAGATTTCGGTCACTTGAAAAGTCGCCGGCGACTGATTTGCCAGCGCAGGGGGAGCAGGCGGCGATAGAAACCGTCTGCCAGACTATCCCTCACGTCAGCAGAGTAGAAAGCCCAACCCCTGGAGAAAGATATGAGAAAATTCACCCGATGACGCGAAAACCCGACGAGCAAGCGTAAACGGCGGCCGGTGCGGGGATTTTGGCGGCTCACGAAGACGTAAACCTCCGATGACCGCGACTGAAACCCAAGACACTATGGCCGGTGACTGGACAACTCTCTCTCTCTCTCTCTCTCTCTCTCTCTCTCTGTCTCTCTCTCTCTCTGTGGTCTGTCGCTGACGGCGACGGCACGGCGGACGACAGTGACTCGCCGGAGGGCAGCGATCGACGGCTGGTGAAGCCGACACCCACCACGTCAGCCGTTCCTATCTCTCTCCTAGGTAGCAACACGCGCCCCTTGAGAAATGATGAGATTATATTTACTAGCCATCTTATGCAACTAAACAGTAAATGAATTTATTGAGCTACCCATTTATCCTATGAAACTCTCGGAATGAGTGATCTGGAAGACGCGAAGGAGGAACATGACAATTTCATGAAACCAATTTGGTCTAATGCCAAGTAGGTCAATTACAAAAGCATTACATCTCAGAAGAATACTCATGAATTTATACGTAGATAGGAAAAAAAAAGAAGTCTCCACATGGTGTTCTTTCACGTAAAGAAGTGGTCTGATATGGTACTTAGGGTGGTGCAATGGAGGTGCTTGGAGATAAAAGACATCCTGACTGCCAGTTATATCTAAATCATTTAAGATATTTATAAGGGAGCTATGTTACTCGGACTCGGCAATACCCATGTTAAAGTATCGAGCCCGTGTCGGACGGGACATTTTTGAGAAATGTTGTACGTTTTTGGTCTAAAATGAAGGGTCAAGTGTCCTTACCCATGTCTGATTGTCGAATGTCCGACATGGATACATGAAGCAAAATGAAGAGTCCAAGTAACATAGCAAGGGAGGAAGGACAAGGATAAGGAGGTTATGAGGGGACATAGATGACTTCCCTTGATATTGACCTACACCAAGAATCAACTTCGAGTCGCTTTTTTTTTTTTTATATTGTTATGGATGACCTCACTAACGACCTTCAAAATGAGGTACGATGGTATTTCAATTTGTTGAATCGTTGATGATATTGTTCTTATTGGTAGCAGTGGATAAGGTGTTGACAACAAGTTGGAAGAGGGGTGGGATACTTCAGAGGTCTAGATTAAGCACATTGAAGACCAAGTGACCAAGTAACTAGAATGCAAGATTAGTGAAGGAGAGCGAAGAAAAGTAAAGCAAGTCATCAGTATTGATATGGTAATACCTAGGTTGAGGAGTTAAGGTACTTGGTTAGTTGGGTTACTCATTGATACAAACTATAAGAGGGGCTCTGAGAACGGAAATATAGAATTATGGCATAAGATAATGTATTATTCTTATCAGTCTGTAGTTTGTGATTTTACATCATTAGAGTTGTTTTATAGGTTATTTAAGAGCCCTTTAGAACTAAAATCTTAGAAATTAGAAGAGATTATAGTTGTATTTGAATTTTATCTTTGTAGGTATTTTTCAAGTTATCTCGGGGAGTTCTCTTAATTTTTTCTGGAATACATTTTGCTTTGGAAATATTTTGGTTTTGAGATTAGCCTGTTTCCCAAGGTTTCCTAGGCCTATATAACGGTTGTTAGGTGCTGTTTTCGAGATATCTCTTTAACCAAAAAATTTGCAGCACATAATGCTCCTTTGCATGTATACTTATGTTGCTTATGATGGGATATCTCACAAACCGTAGCCGGGTCTCTTAGGTAGTCTTTTATTTTTTTGTTTACTATGTCTTTTTTCCCCCTTATTTCCTGGCAAATTCCCTAAAAATTCATGTTTAACCTAAATCTTTTAAATTTTCCTGCTATAGATCATGTTCTGCGTCAATTGTACAAGGTAAAGGGGATACCAAAGAGAACATTACATATCATAGAAGGGTAGGATGACGAAAAACGGAGGAATGCATGCTGATTATTGTGTGATAAGAAAATCCCTATAGGATAAAATTAAGTGAGAGAGTTTACCATGTGGTGGCAAGACCAACCTTGTTGTATGACATAGGGGTGTTGGAAATCTCAGGATGATAGTTACAAGGATGCATATGGTTCGGTGGATGTATTGTCAGAAAGGATTGGATAGCATAAGAAATGATTGATGAGAGAAATTATAGGAGTGATACTAATAGGAGATAACATGAGGAAGCAAGACAATGTGTTGGACTTGAACACATCGATAGAAGAGGAACAAAGGCTCATGTGGGAAGGTGTATGATGTTGACCTTTCAAAATATGAGATATGGTTGCTCATGGTACATTGACTTGTATCCCCTGTAAGCTCAATATTGAGAAGCCTTATTATCAAGTTTTGCTTTTGGAAAACAGTTTCCAAGCAAAAGGAGGAGTTTCATGTTCTTTTATATCTTTATGTCAAACTTTTCATTCCTAATCGATGGTGAAGCCACATGTTTGTTTTCTAGTTCGAATAAGCTTGTTCGTCATGATGGTATGCTTTCCCGTTTGTCTCCTTGATGGGCACAAGTTGGGTTCAACCTTTGTCAAAGATGTGGTGGTGCCTTGGAGAAGAAGAGTTGAGAAGAGTGGGTTTCTGGTGTTTGAAAGATGATATCTTTGGCCATTTGGCTGTGTACTTGGAAGGAAAAGAATCGTCGGATTCATGAGACCATAGCTTTGTCCTATCAGGACTTGAAGTGCTAGTTTCAGAGAATCTTATATAGTTTGAGTCCTATCCCTATTCGCGATAGTGGAAGAAACTTGAATCTTTTGAATTGTGTGGATAATCTTTTGAATAAGAGCTTGTGGGTGCGATTTTTCATGTAGTTGTCCCTTTTGTGCAAGGATGGCGTCCTCTTGGTGTCAATTCAATGCAATTGACGATTTCTCATTAAACAAAAGAAAAAAGAAAAAAAGAGAGAGATAGAAGGAGCCTAAAGAGGAACAAGAATAAGGTGACCAAAATCTATGTGGTACATTTGCAATAGTGATACTTCGAGGTCTAGGATTACGGATACTGGTTTAGGCACCTAGGCTTTTGCCCTCACCTTCGTTCTATATTGGAGGGTCACTTTTGCTTCTTGACAGTTAGCAAATGTTGGGTTGTTTGACTTGTGAACTGTGACACCCATTAGTTTTGTTTGTTTTCTATTTGCCATTGGGGGTTTTTTTTTGGGGGGGGGGGATTGTGCTCCCCCACCCCTTTTTATTATTATATTTGGCTAATTTACTAGCTATTGTTATGTGATGCTATTGTTTTCTACCATTTATTCCTTAAGAAAAGGTTTTAGTCCAACAACCCCCCCCCCCAAAAAAAAGTCCCATCTATTGAGGACTTTTTTTGGTCTCTGGGGTTCAGCTTGCAATGCTAAGGGTAGGGCTGACTACCCACATCAACCTCCAGACCTTGCAATGTTGGGACCTATAGTGGTGGTGCTGGTTGTTGTTGGATGGATGGTCCAAAGAGGAATAGATGACGATTAGATATCCTGTAATCATGTTGATTGCTACTGGAAAGAAGGCTATCAATAGAATCAATTACATCAATCAGGCTCTCGAAGTGGAATTTCACAAACCACTATTCTTTGATGCACTTAAGGGACTTTCAACACCATTAAGATACTCCTATTTGTCACCATCGACATCATCAAGAAAAAGGACGTTGATGGGTATAATTACTTTATTTTTTACTTCCAAATGGACCATCGAAAACCATCAATTGATGTTTGAAATAGTTGGCGCCAACCCAATGTTGCCTAAACAACTTGGCACCGACTCACATAGTTACCAAATGAGCGGTAAAGGAGTAGGTGGTCAATTGTAGCTTCTATAAACCAACTCTTTTCCCCCCTTGTTTGTTGAGACCAGGGTTTTAAAACTCGGCCGTTTCGGGTTGTAAAACGGAAATTCACTTCAACGAACCGAAAAACACCGCAAAATCGGTGTGACAAGCGAATCACCCGAGAACGGCCGTATTGGC
Organism: Carnegiea gigantea; assembly: GCA_029747015.1. Lineage (NCBI taxonomy): Eukaryota > Viridiplantae > Streptophyta > Magnoliopsida > Caryophyllales > Cactaceae > Carnegiea > Carnegiea gigantea. The sequence continues at coordinate 277,978 of JAKOGI010000082.1, read as the reverse complement.
CGTGACAGAACGTGGAACGGACGAATAACTTGTCCTAAATTCAGCAGAGTACACACAATGTAGCCAGAAATTGCACTCAACTATTTCTAGAGTCAAACCGAGAATGCCCGGTCAAACACAATTGAACTGGATAACTCAGTCAACTTAGCTCATCCGCCATTGGACTGGCTTCTCCCAAGTTACAGCCCATCCTTATATGCAGGGCCCAACTTGGTGAATGCAAAGGTTTGCTTGGAGGCATTTATATAGGGTTCTTAGAATGCTAATGGAGTGATCATGGGCGATGTGGGACTTCAAGAAATCAGGACCCAAGGCTCCTTGCTCGGCACATTTGAAATTATTTTTTCTAGCTTTCATCTCTCTTGTCCCACATCGTTTTTGAAGGCCGGTTTTACTGCGATATAAAGATAATTTTGAGATGTGCTCTTGGTCGAGTTATAGGTGCAAACAATTTCTAATTGTCGAGCTGATTAAACATTTCGAGATTTTTTTTGTTAATTATGATATTTTTATGTTATGTTAATAATGTGAGTTTTTTTGTTATGCTTATATTAATTATTATGTTAATTATATATATGTTATTGATGTCAAATATGTTGTCGTTATCATATTATATGTTAATTATGTTATCTTTATATTATTTATGATCATATTACCTTTTTGTTAATTAGGAAAGTTGTGTGTCACTGAATGTTAATTATGACATTTTTTTGTTAAGTTTAAAATCAAATTATGATATTTATATTAAATATGTTATTATTTTGATAATTGACAATTTGCATCAAAGCTTTTCTTACTTATTTTGTTTGAATATTGTCAAAATTGACCCAATCTAATCTACTTAAATAAAAACTATGCTACAAAACAACATTACTTAGCGAATTGTGGTACTAAAACACAAATATAGATGACAAATTCAACTATGTGAATCTTCTCATGCCGCGACGGACGCGATCCGTTCCGCGACCAGCGCATCCAAGCGATCCTGTGCCAACGCGACCGAAACCGCAAACGCGCCCGCATCCGCGTTTTAAATCCATGGTTGAGACTATAAACCATCATTTTCTCCTCTTTTGGAAATGATCACATGATGAAATGTTAACAACTGATAATTGTAAGATCTTTTGCTTCCTGTCCCACTTTTCCTATGGATTTGCATTCATAATGCCATCTTTGGTTGGTGGTGGTTGTTTTCAGATTGTGGTAGAGAGTGGTATTACAGATCAAATTCGGGTGGCGGAGCTTATTTTACGTGATGTAAGTTTGGTCCTTTACTTTGTCATGTTCTTGAGAATGCTTATTCTGTATAGCAGAATCCAGTTTGAGGTCTGTATTTTTCGGCCTTCTATTTCCGCCTTCATTCTCAGACGTGTTTATGTATGTATTTAGGATTTTCTTATGAGGAATTGGATTTTTTTGGGGGGGCCTCTAACAATTGGGTTTCTTTTGGAAATCTGAATACCCTGTCTCTTGTTAAATATGCTTTGCTTATAATACGCAGATGGCAGTCAGTTGTTTCCGTAGATAGCTTGTAATAGATGGTAACAAAAATGTTGACCAATCTTACACATCATGTTAAACCTCAAGCACACAAAATATAGTTTGTGTGTTCGCATGGTACATATACAGAAATATACATCTATACACATATGCACTTAATAGATGCATGTGTAACTATATGTGTTTATGTATCTATATGTACTTGCGTGCATGGGTTTCCATGCGCCATGTGTCTGCGTGCCATTTAAATTTGTTGTTTCAATTGTCTTGTACAAATAGTGATGTCTTACAGCCGTGGCATTGAGTCCATGATTTTGAGGTGAATAATTTGTAACATTATGCTGTTTTTGTGCTGTCGGCTTCCAGTTGGGTTCTTACCCTGCCACTCATGGTTTTGTGCAGCAAGAATTTTTTCAGAAGTTGATGGAACTGTTTAGGATCTGTGAGGACCTTGAAGATCTTGACAGCCTTCACATAATCTATAAAATAGTCAAGGGGATCAGTAAGTTGTTCCCCACAATTTTTTTGTCCCCTTATTTCTTCACTCCCTTCCCTGAGCTGATGCTAGTTGTATGATTTGCTATTACTCTAATGTGATTTGGCGCCTTTCATCTGCAGTAATGCTTAACAGTCCGCAGATTTTTGAGAAGATATTTGGAGATGAATTCATAATGGATATCATTGGCTGCCTTGAGTGTAAGTTTTATCCACACATATTACAGGTGGAATTTCAGGAGGGTTGTTGTTTCTGGTTGGCTGCTTTCAATATGTTTGTGCTGAGGATTTTGTGGGACCAAATGCTTTATTCAATACATTGTTCTTCTATTGGATGTAAGCGGATGGACTTTTGTCCACAGAATTTTAGATTATGGACCAGCATTCTGTATCAGTTACTTTTCTTTGTGTGTTTTTGGGAGAATGTGTCGTTGCACTTGTTAGTGTTTTTTTTTTTTAAATTTTTATTTTAATTTACTTTTATGTACTGTTGATTATCTCTATAGGTGTACAAGATGCTGAACACTTTTGAAATGAATGGACTGATTAGACATGGTGTTCCATGAGTATCAATCCCATGCAGTTTGTAGAGAAACTGTTTTGAAAACATGCTTATTGGTTACCATAAGTTACTTAATTCCATTTGCACTGGCCTTTTGCCTGTTGAAGCTCTACCTGCTACATTAAGCATTTGCCTGTTAAAGCTCTATCTGCTACATTGATTGGTGATTGACCCTAGAAGATCTTTTTGTTTAGATGATCCTGAGGTTTCTCATGTTCGACATCGTGATTTTTTGGAGCAACATGTGGTTTTTAAGGAGGTATGTTTCCGTACCATATTTGCTCTTCATTCTCCTGCCTTGATGAATGTGGGATGTAGAGCAACTCAAGTATGGAGTCTTGTTCTGTGGACTTGCTATGCTCATGTAGGATTTACGTTATGATGGCCTTTCTATTTGTTCGTCTTGTTTTGTTTTTCTGTAGGCCATACCTATCAAAGATCCCGTGGTTTTGTCAAAGATACACCAGACTTACAGAGTTGGTTACGTGAAGGTCTGCATTTGGGTTTTCTGCTCTTAGTTTTTTGCTTGTGCTCTCTGTTTCTCTAGAGGATCTTACTGTATTGATATAAATTTCTGTTAGGATGTGGTTTTACCTAGAGTATTGGATGATGCGACTGCTGCAAGTCTGAATTCTATTGTACATGCAAATAATGGTGTTGTAAGTCCTGCTATTCAAGTTTCTACCGTTATTAGTAGTGGATGGTTTCCTGTGCTTCTTTTCCTGATTACTGATGTCTGTTTTGGGGTCTCTGCTTGCAGGTTATTTCTTTGTTGAAGGAAGACAGTACTTTCATCCGAGAATTGTTCTCAAGGTTGAGATCATCAGGCACTTCAGCAGACTCAAGGAAGAATTTGGTAACTTGTTGACTCTCGCGCATGTTTTATTTTATATGTGACGGAGGAGAGGTTTTCCCTGTTCTTTTTGATGTTCCATCTGACTAGTTCATCTTTTCTGCGAGTGTATCCTGCTACATAAATCTGTGAAATCTATATGCTACATGCCTTATCAAAGTGTGTAAGGTTTTCTTACCCTTTTTCTGCAGCCTTTTGTTGATGCCAAGATTACTATGCTGAGATCAATTCTTTATTTTATTTGTTTGGTGAAGGAATGTGCCATTGCTGCTGTAATTCTTAAGGTTGTATCGGTCATGTCTTTTCCTATGGTGTAGACAATTTCATCTGACTTATGACTTATTATTGCCCTACTAAATAAGGAAAATCAATTTTGTGGATATACTGATGCATCAAATTGGGTGGAGATGGATGGAGAAGTCTTCTCTAGATATTGACGTTTTAGCAAACATATTGCACTGTGTGAGTCTACACGGCATGGTTATTGCACCCGCTATGTTTTGCAGCGCTGAATGTTGGCTAATTAAGAAGGCACAAACTCAAAAGATGAAGTTGCGGAAATGAAGATGATATGGTGGATGTGTGATTACACTACTTTAGACAAGATGAGGAATGAGGTTATGAGAGATAAGGTGGGTTTGGCCCGTAGACATAGAGGATAAGATGTGAGAAGTGGGCTTAGTTGCCACAGTAATGAGGACGTGTGAACGGATGGATAGTTTGGAATACATGGAGTGAGAGGAAGGCGTAAGAGGAATTGGGATGAAGTTATCGTATTAAATTTGGCTCACTGACTGCTTATTGCAGATATGGTCCTGGACAGGAGTCTGTGGACTTCTGGGATTTCGGTAGATGACCTTGGATGAGTAACTGCATATGCGTTCTTTGTCTTTCAGTTTTTAGCATCTTTTTATTTAAGTGCCTTAGCAAGCAAGGAGTACCTTTTCAAGTCTGCTTGCTTACACACTTTTGTATCCTAAATCCTAGCATCATGCGACCTCAATGTGGCATTAATTGCGAGTATGCTGGCTCCCTTGAAGTGAGCTTAGTATTCCTTTCCCCTACAATTGCTAATGTTTAGTTATTTCTTGTACTCTAGAGGTTTCTTAACGATTATTTTTGTTGCTTGCTAGATGCTACTTACTGCTATTTTCTTATTCCTTCGTTGACTTGTTATTTTTCTTACAAGATGTCTAATATGCGCATTTTTTTTTGGGGGGGGGGTTGGGTCTCTCGAAATCTGGCTTCTTTGCTTATAGGGTAAGGCTGCCTATAAGTTGATCTCCCATACCGTAAGAACACGAGATGAATACTTGGTGTTCGTGTAAATTACTATGTGTGGTCTTGCAGTGGAACTCCTGTCTTTAGATGGAGACTGGGGGTCGTCACTGCTTAGCAGTGGATTGTTCTCAGTTCTGTTGTGGTACATACTCGTGCCTTAGCTCAATTCTTTATATTTGTGATACACGCATAATGGTTTAGCTTGACGTTTTGGTAGTAGTCCTTGATGTCTTCGGATTTGTGCTATCAACTCCCTCTCCTCTCCACCAAACAGCTTAATCAGAGGCGTGATTGGATCATTGCATGGTTTAGTGTTTTGGTGCTCACCAATTGGGATACTATGTGTGAGAACTATGGTCCCTACTTAGCTAGATGTGCCTACTTGTTATAAATTGCTAAGCTAAATGTATCTATCCTTTTTTATGTGTAATGTGGACTCAACTGGATTTGTCTGTTGCACCAATCAATTTCAATTTGTGTACATTCGCTGAGATGTTATGTGAAATCATGGCCCGCCACCCTCCCAAAAAAAAAAAGGAAAAGAAAAAGAGACAACGAAATGGAGATGTACAAGGAACTAATTTATTAGCTCTTACTTTTGGTTTTCTGTTTTGGGGGTACTCTGTTTTTTCTTCACTTTTGCAGTTTATATCGGCCTCCTTAATAAGCGGCTTCAATCTTGGATGTTTGGTCTCATTAATTCAGAATATTGGTGACCATCAGACATTCTTCTTCTTCCTCCCCCCCCCTTCTTGCTTTTCAGGGTCTAAAAGAGGTTAATCATCCGTCATTTTAGTAGGAAAGAAAGTAGAAAACCAGCTGAAAGCCAAATCCTCCTTCGCTTGATTTCGAGTTACTGCCTTTCAGGATTGTTGAGGGAGAAGCTCTGTGTTTTCTGGATTTCACGCTGTATTTTTTGAGAATTTTGTGGAGTTGGAACCAAGTGCTGCTGGTAGAAAGTTGTTGCTTTTTGGTTTTGTAGAAAATATTATGCATGAGAGCCTAAGGGCATGGCAATTTTTATGCTTGCCCGTTTGTATGTGGGTGTCAATCCCCTTGGTGTCCCATTAGTATATCTTTTGATTTTTTTGTGTGTGCGCACATATGCGTGCGTGCGTGTGTGTGTGAGAGAGAGAGAGAGTTCATCCGTAATGATTGGTTGGTCCTCTATTGATTTACCTGTGCTTGAAGGAATATGTGGATTGTCAATCCTTTGCGTCTAAATCAACTGTACACCTGTGTGCTCTATGCAAAAGCCACACCTGGGGCCGTCCACAGGACTTGGAGAGGTTGTGGAGACACATTGGTGAAAGAAGCCCACAGTTGATCCTCCTGATGTAACACTGTTAAATCTTAGGTGAAGATAGGGTTCAAAGATTTTGTCTAGGGAGTCGAAGATTTTTGTTGAGCTACTATCATTTCAACATGCTAGGAAAATGTGTGACATCTCGTTGGTGTTCTGATATAAGTTTTGTTTCCTCCCCCCCCCCCCCGGGCCAAAAAAAAATCCTGGAAAAATGGTTGAGCATCATTTAGCAGGTTAATTTCATCAGGATCTCTTTTTGAGCCTCGTTTGAGATTGTTAATGTTAATTAATCTGCCTAAGGTTTTTCACATTCTCCCTATTAAATCAACATTGTGATTTGAATGACAATTGATTTTCTATATTGGTACATGCATAGATTCAAAATGTGGCCGAACCGCGACGAAACGGCCGCATTGGAAAGGTTTTGGAGTTGGGCGATCCGCGTTTTCATGCCGCGATATGGAACGCGATTGCCGTTTTAGAGCGATTTTGCCGTACCGTTACCGAAACCGAAATCGCGACCGAAACCGCATTTTGAATCCTTGGGTACATGATACTTGCATAAATTTCACTTATTTGTCGAATATAGGAGAAATGTGTTATATTATTAGTAATTTATAAAGCTGAAAGACAGAGTATGAGAAGCAAACCAAGGGAAATTTCGGCATGTGATAATTTTTAATTTTGGCATGTGATAGTTTTTGGAAGGGAAAGTCTGTGTTAATGCAAATTCTCAGGTGAGACCGTCTCATGCAAAACATATGGTCTGATGGAATCCTTTGGGTGTGATTTTGAGTGCTCCATGTGGAAAAGGGACGTACAATCTGTTGACTAGTTGCTTCATTGCTAGAATGATAAACTATTTATTGGTACCTCATTTGGTAGTCACAGCTCTTTGGGGGTCAGCTTTTAATTCCTGCTTCGGCTTCTCCCGTGTGGTTAGTCTGGTAGATAATATATGTTCACTTGGAAGGTCTTTGAGGGAAAAGTTAAACAGAAGGCCATGAGGGTTTTTCCTTATGCCATCTTTTTGGGTTTTTATTTTGGGGGGAGGGGAACCGACCATTCTTCAATGGTGAAGAGATCTCTCTTGGACAGATTAACAGAAGTGGTTCAAGGCTTTGATTTTTGGTGCGAGGAGGATATTTGTTTTTCCATGTGAAATGGGCAAGTTTGTCGATGACACGTTTTGGGATGTGAGTAGATTCTCGTAGGATGCTTTGTCTGCTTCTGTTATTTAAATATACATTGTTTTTCCTTTAGAAAAAAGAGGCTGAAGAACAAGCATCAAAATGACATACTAATTATCTAGGTTATCTGGTGGACTACATCAAAGGATAGAGGTCAGCGGATTTTTTGAGGGCAAAACTATGTCTTGTCAAGGGGTAGTCTGACCTTTTTAAGAATTTGTTTAGTGGGGGTCAAATGATTAATTGTGAGTGATGCTTTACTTTTTTGTATTTTCTGAATAATATTGTTCATGAAACCTGAGGGCATGATGATCTTTCTAATGGTCCCCCTTTTGTATATGGGCGACATTTCTTTGGTATCCCTTTAATATACTTTTTGATTAGTAGGGGGGGAAAAAAAACCTAGTTACATCCTATGTTGCATGAAATCAAGATGAGCACAAATCCTCATACACCATAGTTAGAAGATTTTAATCCTTATCCATGTTATATGAATTAGGATTTCAATCTCTGCAACTACCATCCTTTTTTGGTTTTCCTGCCAAATAATAATGATTAAGCCCCCCCCCCCAAAAAACAAAAGGAGTACGAAGTAGCCTAATAAAGGGATGTAGCCTTGAGTTGCTAGGGTGTCCTTGGGTTTCAGTGGCATCTACTGGGTACGCCTCTTGTGCCATTGAAGGGTTCTTTGGGGGAAAATGATGAAGAAAGCACTAGTGTCCTATATTGGGATAAACAAACCAAGATTCCAATGTCATTTGCTTGGCATGAATGTTATTATGTTGTTTTTAGTATTTTTGGGTGTGTAATGCTCCCCTTGGATTGTGGTGGTGCTCAACAAATTTGGAAGATTTTCAATGAGAGCCAACTGTCTGTCAACTCTATTGTGTTGTTTCTTTAAATGACTAATAAACTGATAAGACACTTAGGGGATGTCACCGATATACAAAGGGGGCATATACAGAAATATTATACCTTCAAGCTTTCATCCATAATACAATCTATGAATTCCCAAAGACTCAAATTTGTTTCACCATCAAGCCACATTCTCGTTGAAAATGGAAAAAAGGGGGACACCTCCAACTCCAACTGTACGACATTCTCAAATTGTGGAGCTTGAAATCTTGGCAAGGACATAGCTTTGTTTTTAAAAATTCAACGATTTCTCTCCTTCCAAGTGGCTTACCAAATAGCTAAAGGAACCACTTTCTAAACTCCATGAACCTGACTCTTCTTCATCCTTCTCCAAGGCAACAACGCATCTTTCATAATAGATGGTTGGACCTAACTAATCCCCATCAAGGAGAGAGATAAATGCCAAGATGAAGAAACCCACTGACAGTGCACAAGGAGATGATCCACATACTCTTCCTCAAAACAAAGAGCACTGACTTGGACCGCTGAAACTTCTTTTAAGCTTGTCCTCCATACAAATCTCTTCCTTTGTGGTCGGCCTAGCAAAGAAGCAAGATTTTGTGGGAGATGAGATTTCTGAATAGATTTCGCCGGATAATCCAGGCCATTTAAGGCTTCAAAATGTGTGATGCAGAAACTCCTGACAGCACAGGACTCCTTAGGTCAACTCTTTGGTATCAGTATGTAATGGAAATTTGGGGAGCCCTTTTAACTGTTATGATAGAAGAATTTGAGGGAATATGAATGGACATAAGGATATACTACATTTTAATTTCTTTCTTTTTCTTTTGAAATTATCATTCATAGAGTAATGATTTGTATAATTGCAAATGCCTGATGGTTGCTCTAAGTTTTACATTCTACGTTATAACTGCAATAATTGTCATTCCGATGAGCTAGATTTCTAGCCAGCTGCTCGGTGGAAGCAACATTGCCCTTCACATAATTGGCACTTTGGTTGCTTGATTGTTATAGGTACACTTTTTGCTCGAATTCTGCACTTTAAGCAAAAGTCTTCAGACAGTTCAGCAGCATCAACTCTTTAGGTATGTCAACAAAAGTTCTTTGTATCTCATTCTGGCAGTTTAGGTGTTTCTTTAGCCTACTCTGGCCCCCCCCCCTCTCTCTCTCTCTCTCTCTCTGTCACTTCACTCCTGCTATTTCTTATAACTTCTTGTGTATTTTTTTGGGGGAAGGGGGGGGTGCCTTTTTCTTGTTTTCATTGTTATTGTTAGGATTCTCTGATCTGTACCTTTTATCGTTCTGAGATACTTGTAGAGATCTAGCAAATGAAGGCCTTTTCGACATCATCAGTGACATTTTGCAGAGGGAAGACAAGCGGCTTATTTTAGCTGGGTATGATTCTTACTCAATTGGTATTGCATTTTTTGTGGAGTAGGATCTGTAGAACTTGTTCCATGTGGTTGTTTGCTAGGGTCAACAGATCAATATTGACCGGAAAACCTTTATGCTGAACTATAATAACTGGAGTGCCAGTATGCGGGTGATATATATTGTGATGCAATACATAAGGCTTCTTTTTAAGAATTTCTAAAATTTGAGTTTTGCTAAATAAGTTTTGTTCATGCCATAATAGGTGAATCCACTACCACCGCCCCAAATGTGAGCGTGGCCTGAGCAGGGTATTATTGGAGATAATAATGGAAAAAGTCTCCTTCCTCCTATATACCTTACCCTAACATGTATTTATATGACCCCTTTGCGCTCTGTTGGAAGATTCTCATATTCATTGACTACCAAATCACAACTGCTATGGCAAACAAGCCTCTCATATCTCGTTCCTTTTTTGAATAGATAGCCAAGGAAAGATAATTCTGCTACAACTCTGAATATTAACTCCTATTGAGAAACACTACTTACCCTTAGCTGAATATCTATGCTACAAAAGTGGTAATTGGTCATATCCTTCGTCCGTCTGGTGGAAAATGGCATGAGTATGCACTTCACTTCTTGTTTTTGCAGTCTGTAACATGTTTGCTATATCTGCAAGGAAGGGAGCGACACCACGGACAAATACTCTTTCATACATAGCTTGCTTCAAATGTCTTAGCACCCTGACTTCTATTTGCCAGTCTGGCGAGCAGCTCTAAACTATATTTCTTATTCTGTTGATCATGGACTACATGTTAAATTTTTTCCTTTGGCTTTGAACGGCGTTTGTATAGGCCAGTCTGGCTCGTCAGGTATCTATTATCTGCGAATGAATATCTACTCTTCAGGTAAGATGCATACATTTAACAACATTTGCTCTTTAATCTTTGCAATGGACTGCACCGTGTTTCCCAAGCAGCAAATTCCACTAGCAGAGATTTAGGTAGATGCTCTGGCCCAGGCAACTGATACTCTTTTGCTGTCTGCATTCCCCTGGAAAGTTTTGCGCAACTTCTCAATCTGCTTTACTACTGCATTTGTGATAACAAAGAAATGAGACCTACATCGCTGATTAGGAATAATGACTAAATAGCAGCTCGTTGTCCCATCATAGTGATGGATATCCCAACCGGACAACTTGTTTGTGATTCCGTAACCCAGAGATTGCCGTTACGTCACAGCCAGCTTTCTAATAGTCGGTGGCACATTCTGATATCATCATTCCTCTTGGCAAAATTGCAATTTCCTATGTTGCAAAGTAGCTGCTTTTTAAGATGGAATAGTATAGAGTCAAATCTGCTGTCAACAGCATGGTCTGGAGATTCTTTTAAAAAAAAAATTATACAGTGCTATACTAAGAATCATGGACATGGGGGTGAGACACGGATATGAGACAGCACGGACATGTTGACTCGCGATTATTCAAAGAAAAATATATGCATGGAGGTGGCCCTCTCTCTTCGGCAACTAGCACGATTCCCCCCCCCCTCTCTCTCCAGGTGCTTGTTCTAGGTGGCTGGTGAAGTTCAGGGTGCCTGGAGTGGTCACCGGAGGTCCACCTGAGGTCTACTGGACTTTGGGTCTCCGGGAGCCGCCGGCCCTCCCCTTTGCCGGTCATCCTTTGGCTTTTTTGAGTCTCCCTTTGTTGTTTCTTCAGATCTGTGCGCTGGTGGAGGGATAAGGTGTTTTTCGGTCTCGGATCTGGGTTTGCCAGCAACTTACTTCTGTCATCGTTGGCGAGTTTTGTGGCGGTTTTCCAGTCGCTGGCGAATTTTTCGGTCATCTTAGTCTCGCCGGAATGTCTCCAAGTCACTTTTTTAGGGTCAAAAACAGTCGTTTTCTCTCATGTGGTGCTGTTATCTCCGGCCGGTCTTGGGTGAGTGGTTTTTTGTGTGTTTCTTCTTGTTTTCTCCTTCTCCGGGCAGTGTTGGTATTTATTCGTGGGTTCCGCGGTCAGCTCATTTACACCCTTCTTTGCTTGGTTTCATTTGTGGTTTTTCTTCCTCCTGCCACTTTGCATTGCCCCATCTCCGCGTCGTGTATGCCTCTGCAAGAGTGGAAGGGAAGTTCCTGAAAGTGACTAGGGTTGTTGGAGGCCTTTTTCCTTTAAAGTTGCCCAATCCAGTGGAAGGAAAAGGTTTTTCATCCGGTTGAGTTTCCAGGAGTTTCGATGGGTTGCCGTTCAAATGGTTCGCTTATGTTTTTAAAAGGGAGAACCATTGTGGTTGAAAACTTTTAGGGGTGGTCATAGGTGTCTATTGCTTCAACTGAGAAAGAATAGCAAAGGTAGATTCATTGTCCTCTCTCTTTTGGGTAATGATGGGCAGGCTAGGATAGTGATCTTTCCTGAGGGTGCTAAGGCAGAGGGCTGGTTTAGGGGGATAAGGATTCTTAAGGAGACTTTGATTGAGGGTCATAAGAAGCCATCTCCTCCACCAAGGAATGCTTTTATTCCCTCGAGGTTTCCGGTGAGCGGGGATAGGTCTTTGCTAATGTTGTTCGAGGTCATTTGGGTGGCTCCCCTGACTCACATATGATGTGGTGGAAATGTAGGGATTGTGGTTCATGGGATGTTTTTGCAGCTGTGATTGGCGAAGAACAAAATGGCAGTGGTAATGTGTTGAAGCAGAAGGTCTCATTCAAAGACAATGTTAATGATGTGTCAGTGTCTCCTTGCAAGAAGAGTGGATCTAAGGAGTTTTTGGGTGCTTCTTCTCCCTGTGTTAATCAATTCTAAGTGTTGAGAGATCTTTTAGAGAACTATCCCTCTAATTGCGAGTGTAGCTCCCACTCCGTTGGCCTCAAGGATCCCAGAATCACCTCTGAATGTGGTGCAGGAGGAGTGCACCTCACTCACCACCTACGTGTGTGCTAGTTTACTCTCGTAGGAGGAAGCTTGGAAAGACTAAACTCATCGTTGATGTTGGCTCCGGTTCTCCTAATATGCAGTAGCTGGAGGGCCTTCTTTGTTTGAGGAAGCTTTGCATCAAGCTCAAACCCAAGGTTTAAATGGTGCTGCTTTGCCTGGTTCTACTTATTCAGGGAATGTTAGTGAAGGTTCTGCGTGGGTCTTGGAAAGAATGATCTTTTTTTACAAGATGGGTTTGGCCATTGAAGGTGGAGAAATGGAGTTGTTCTGTTTTCTTGCCTCGCAAGAAGCAAATAGAATGAAAGGTGATCAGTTAGTTGCAGGGGATAGTTTGTTTTCGGATGGGGCCAATAGTTAATGTTCTTGCTTGGAATTCCAGGGGCTCAATTGTCTAAATAAGTGAGGGGATGTTAAGTGGGTATTAGCGTACTTTTGCTTGCGATGTTGCCATTCTCCAAGAATCCAAGTTGGAGGTTGATAGTCATCTTGGGAATGAGAGAGTTTTCTAGTTTTGTTGATTCTTGCAATCTCATTGATCCTCCTTTGGAAGTTGCATGCTTTACGTGGTCCATCCATGAGGAACCAGCTATGAGGAAAAGGTTCCTGTGTTATCTCGCATTGATCGATTTCTATTCTTGGCTAAGCGGGAAGATCAGTTCCAGGGGGTTCATCAAGTTACACTTCCGAAAATTACTTCGGACCATTTTCCCAGTCTTTTTTGGGTTGGGGAAGTCTCTAAAGGTAGACGTCTTTTTAAATTCGAGAATATGTGGCTTGAGGTAGATGGGTTTAGTGATCTTGTCAAATCTTTTTGGGATGAATTGGATGTTACTGGCCCCTCGAGTTTAATTTTGGCAGAGAAACTGAACTTTTTGAAAACCAACCTTAAATAGTGGAACCGGGATGTGTTTGGCCATTTAGAGTCTAAGATGGCTAGTTTGGTGGAAAAAGTGAAGTTCTTAGATGAGAAGGAGAAGCAATAGTCTCTCTTGTGGGCGACTAGAATTGAAAGATTGGAAGTTAAAAAAGAATTCTCTTTGGTGCATAGATCCATTGACTGGCGCCAAAGAGCAAAGCAACAGTGGATTGTGGATGGTGATCGCAATGCCAAAATTTTCCACTAGGTGACAAATAGGAGAAGAAAGTTTAATGCTATCCACAAAATTAAAGTGGATGGCGAGCTTTATGTTGATGCTACCTTGGTCAATAATGCAATTGTTCACCTCTATGAAAATCTGTATCATGAAGATCAACCATCAAGGATTTTTCTTGATGGTATCGTTTTGCCTCTAGTCTTGATGGTATTAGGGATCTTGAAAAAGATTTTACTAAAGATGAAGCTTGAAATGCCATCGCTGGGTTGGGCAAGAAATCTCCAGGGCCAGACGATTTCAATATAGCCTTTGTCTGGCATTGTTGGACTACTATCAAGGGGGAGATTATGGGATTTTTTTTCTGACTTTCATAAAAAAGGTGTTGTTGAGAAAAGTTTAAATGCTACTTTTATTTGTTTGATTCCCAAAGTGGCTGCCGTAGGTGATATTGAGTTTTTTAGGCCCATTAGTTTGGTAGGGAGTGTATATAAGATTCTTGCCAAAGTCCTTGCTTCAAGATTGAGGAAAGTTGTTGGAAAAGTTGTGGGTCCCTTGCATCATGCTTTTATTCCTGGCCGTCAAATTTTGGATGCTGCTTGGATTGCTAATGAGTGCATTGATTCTGATATCAGATCTGGAATTTCGGGTATCCTGTGTAAGCTTGACATCAAGAAGACTTATGATCATGACATTGAGAAGACTTATGATCATGTCTGTTGGAGTTTCTTTTTGGATATTCTTGAAAAAATGGGCTTTTCGAACAAGTGGAGGAATTGGATCTCTTTTTGTATTTCCACTGTGCGCTTCTCTATCTTGGTGAATGGTGAAGCATCTGGTTTTTTCTTAAATTCAAGAGGTCTAAGGCAAGGTAACCCTTTGTCGCCTTTGTTGTTCGTTTTGGTTATGGAAACTCTTAGTAAGTTGGTGATTAAAGCAATTGAGGAGGGTTTCTTGAATGACTTTCATATTAGCAACCCTCATTTCGAGGGTTTGTTGATATCCCATTTGCTTTTTGCCGACGATACCCTTGTTTTTGGTAAGGCGGATGACTGTAATTTGGATTATTTAAGGTGCATCCTTCTGCTTTTTGAAGCTATGTCTGGACTAAGGGTCAACCTATCTAAAAGTGCACTCATTCCCGTGGGCAAGGTGCCTAATGTTCATGGTTTAGCCCGTTTCTTCGGGTGTGGAGTTGATTATCTTTCTTCTTCTTACCTTGGTCTTCCTCTTGGTGCTCCTTACATGAGCATAGTTGTCTGGGACCAGTTGTTGAGAGGTTCCATAGGAGATTGGCAGGCTAGAAGTCTAAGCTTTTGTCTAAAGGGGGTAGATTGACCCTTTTGCAAAGCACTTTGTGTAGTCCGCCTGTCTACTTCATGTCTTTATTCACCATCCCAGCTAACATTGCTAATCGGTTAGAGAAAATCATGAGAGATTTTCTTTGGAATTCCAATGATAATGGTAATGGCCTTCATTGGGTCAATTGGAACGAAGTATGTCGTCCTAAACAAAAGGAAGGACTTGGCATAAGACCTCTTCGTGTTATAAACGAAGCTTTGAAGACCAAATGGTTGGACGTTTGCCAAGGAGGATGATGCTTTGTAGAAAAATGTGATCAAGGCAAAATGTAGGATCGACGAGTTGGGTTGGCGGAGTAAGAAGAGTTCTTATTCTTATGGTGGTGGATCTTGGAAATCTATCTTAGCAGATCTTTAGCGTTTCAAATCTTTAGGGCATTTTGAGGTGAAAGATGGCTCAAGGGTGTTATATAGGCATGATGTTTGGTGTGGGGATCGACCTTTAAAGACTCTTTTTCCCGATCTTTTTAGGATGTCTTGTTTGAACTATGCCACGGTACAAGTAGTTTCTTGGAATGGTAACATTAGCCATTGGAATTTGACTTTTGTGATGAGTCTTAATGATTGGGAAGAGGACAATATTTGTAATTTGTTAGACGTACTTGGTGGCAAAGAGGTTTTGTCCCAAGGCAAGGATGAGATTTTTTTTTTTGGGGGGTAAGTAATCAAAGATGTGTATTAAAAGGACACCAAGGGGGTGTCACCCATATACAAAAGGGGCACTACAAAAACATTATGCCCTTAAGCTCTCATCCATTATACAATCGATAAAAGCCAAAAAATTTACCTGGTTGTCACCACAAAGCCCCACACTCCAACTATACAACAACCTCAAAAAATAGAGCTTGAAATCTTGAAACGACAAGATTTTGTCCTCGAAAATATGGCGATTCCTCTCTTTCCAAGTAGCCCACCAAATAGCCAAAGGAATCACGTTCCAAACTCCAAGGACCCAGCTCTTCTTCATCCTTCTCCTCTAAGCCACCATCTCATCTCTCACATTAGAAGGTTGAACCCAACTAATCCCCATAAGCGAGAGAGATAAATCTCAAAGTGAAGAAACCCACCGACAATGTACCAGAACATGATCCACAGTTTCTTCCTCCTCCAAACACATGGAGCATCTACTTGGACCTTTAAAATTTCTTCTCTTAAGCATGTCGTCCGTGGGAATCTTGCCTAAGGTGGCTGCCCAAGTAAAGAAGCATACTTTTGTGGGAGCTTTAGACTTCCAAATAGACTTGGCAGGAAAATCGCAACCGTCCAAGTCTTCAAATTGTGTGAAACAAAAGCTCTTGGAGTAAAGGAACCCTTAAAGTTAAGTGGCCACACAATCTCATCATTACCTTGGGACAGAACCTTTTTGTCAGTAAGTACGGCTAATAAGTTACAAACACTATCCTCTTCCCAATCATTAAGGCTCCTTACAAAAGCCAAATCCCAATGGCTCACGTCACCATTCCAAGAAACAACTTGTTTAACCGTGGCATACTTTAGACGAGCCATCCTAAAAAGATCGGGAAAAACATTTTTTAAAGGGCAATCCCCACACCAAACATCGTGCCAAGATAAAACCCTTGATCCATCCCTCACCTCAAAATGCACTAAAGATTTGAAACGCTCGAGACCTGCTAAGATAGATTTTCAATAACCAACCCCGTGAGGATAAGGACTCTTTTTACTCCACCAACCCAACTCGTCTATCCCATATTTTGCCTTGACCACATTTTTCCACATAGCACTATCCTCTATTACAAACCTCCACAGCCATTTGGTCTTCAACGCTTCATTCATATCACGAAGAGGTCTTATGCCAAATCCTACCTGCTGTTTAGGACGACATACCTCATTCCAGTTGACCCAGTGGAGGCCGTTACCATTTTCGTTGGAATTCCAAAGAAAATCTCTCATGATTTTCTCTAGCCGACTAGCAATGCTAGCTGGGAATGGGATGGTGAATAAAGACATGAAGTAGATGGGCAGACTACACAAAGTGCTTCTCAAAAGAGTCGATCTACCCCCTCTGGACAAAAGCTTTGACTTCCAGCCTGCCAATCTCTTATGAAACCTCTCAATAACTGGATCCCAAATTGCTATGCTCTTATAAGGAAGACCAAGATATGAAGAATCCAGATGATCAACTCCGCACCCAAGAAAAGGGCCAACACATGAACATTAGGCACATCGCCAACCGGAATGAGTGCACTTTTGGAGAGGTTGACCCTTAGTGCCGACATAGCTTCAAACAGGAGAAGGATGCACCTTAAGTAGCTCAAATTACTCTCGTCCGGCTTGCAAAAAACAAGGGTATCGTCGGCAAAGAGCAAATGGGATATCATCAAACCCTCGGAATGAGGATTAGTAATATGAAAGCCGTTCAAGAAACCTTCCTCACCTGCTTTAATCACCAATCTATTGAGCGTCTCCATAACCAAAATGAATAATAAAGGCGACAACGGGTCACCTTACCTTAGGCCTCTTGAGCTTGAGAAAAAAACCAGATGCTTCATCATTAACTAAGATAGAGAAGCGCACAGTGGAAATACAAAAAGAGATCCATTTCCTCCACTTGTTTGGAAAGCCCATTTTCTCAAGAATAGCCAATAGGAAACTCCAAGAGACATGATCATAAGCCTTCTCAATGTCAAGCTTACAAAGGATACCAGAAATCCCAGATCTAATATAAGAATCAATACACTCATTAGCAACCAAGGCAGCATCCAAAATTTGACGGCCAGGAACAAAGGCATGCTGCGAGGGACCTATAACTTTTCCAACCACTCTCCTCAATCTTGAAGCGAGGACTTTGGCAAGAATCTTATATACACTTCCTACTAAACTGATGGG
Organism: Carnegiea gigantea; assembly: GCA_029747015.1. Classification (NCBI taxonomy): domain Eukaryota; kingdom Viridiplantae; phylum Streptophyta; class Magnoliopsida; order Caryophyllales; family Cactaceae; genus Carnegiea; species Carnegiea gigantea. The sequence continues at coordinate 260,316 of JAKOGI010000082.1, read as the reverse complement.
CCTAACTTAATATCATCTGCACTAGCCACTTTGGGAATCAAGGTGATAAAAGTAGCATTTAAACTTTTCTCAAAAACACCCTTATCATGAAAGCCAGCGAAAAATCCCATAATCTCCCCCTTGATAATAGACCAACAATGCTGAAAGAAAGCTATATTGAACCCGTCTGGCCCTGGAGCTTTCTTGTTACCTAACTCAGAGATGGCATTCCACACTTTATCTTCAGTAAAATCTTTAACAAGATCGCTAGCATCGTCAGGGCTAATAGAGGCAAAAGCGATTCCATCAAGAAAAAACCTTGACGGTTGATCTTCATGATACAGATTCTCATAGAAGTTGACGATCGCATTTCTGGCGGAAGCAGCATCAACATAAAACTCGCCATCCACTTGAATTTTGTTAATAGCATTAAACTTTCTCCTCCTATTTGCCACCTGGTGGAAAAATCTGGTATTACGATCACCATCCTCAATCCACTATTGCTTTGCTCTTTGGCGCCAAAAGATATCAATGGATTTTCGCACCATAGAGAGTTCTTTTTTAACTCCCAATCTCTCAAATCTATCCGCCCAAGAGAGAGACTGTTGCTGCTCCTTCTCATCTAAGAGCTTCACTTAATCCGCCAAACTAGCCATCTTAAACTCTAAATGGCCAAACACTTTCATATTCCACTGTTTAAGTTTGGTCTTCAAAAAATTGAGTTTCTTTGCCAAAATAAAACTCGAGGGATCAATAACATTCAGTTCATCCCAAACAGATTTGACAAGGTCGTCAAATCCATCCGCCTCAAGCCACATATTCTCGAATTTGAAAGGACGTCTACCTCTAGAGACTTCCCCAACCCTCAGAAGAATGGGAAAATGGTCCGAAGTAATCTTCGGAAGGGTAACTTGATGAAACCCCCGGAAATGATCTTCCCACTCAACCGATAAGAGAAATCGATCGATGCGAGATAACACAGGAACCTCCTTATGGCTGGACCAAGTAAAGCGAGCACCTTCTAAAGGAGGGTCAACGAGATTGCAAGAATCAATAAAACTAGAGAACTCTCTCATTGCCCAAGACGAACGACCACCTGTGGATATCTCTGAAGGAAACCTAATGACATTAAAATCCCCACCCAAACACCACGGAATGTCCCAAGAAGACATGAAAAACAACAACTCCTCAAATAAAGCCTGTCACATATAGTTGTCATTAGGCCCATAAACAGATTACACCCCACTCAAAGTTGTCCTCTAGAGAATTAAACCTACAGAATCACCGAGCTCCAAGACTTGAGGATCCCAAATGACAATAATGCCTCCTGAGCGACCCACTGAAGGTAAGTAAAGTCACTGAATCGGTCGACGACCCCACAAACTAATCGCTAACGGCTGACTAACCACCTCCAACTTAGATTCTTGGAGAATAGCAACATCGCAAGCAAAAGTACGCAACACCCACTTAACATCCCCCCGCTTATTTGGACAATTGAGCCCCCTGACATTCCAAGCAAGCAAATTAAAGCAAATTAACGGCTGACCCCATCCGAAAACAGCCTATCCCTATCAACTTCATCCCCCATAATCTCTTCAACCGCCTGTTCCCTTCTCACTCTATTTGCTTCCAACGAAGCAAGAAAAGAAAGCAACTCCATTTCTCTACCTTCAATGGCCAGATTCATCTTCTTACAAAAAAAGACCATTCTTTCCAAGACCCACGCTGACCCTTCACTAACAATCCCTGAATCACTAGAACCGGGCAATGCAGCACCATCTAAACCTTGAGGGTGGGCTTGAGGTAGGGCTTCCTCAAACGAAGAGGGCCCTCCCACCTCCTGCATAATAGGAGAGCCCGACTCAGAAACGACAAGATTAGTCTTTCGGAGCTTCTTCCTACGAGAGTAAACAAGCACAGTCGTAGATGGTGAGCAAGCTGTAGGATGCAGCTCCTCCTCCCCATCTTCTTACAAAAAAAGACCATTCTTTCCAAGACCCACGTTGACCCTTCACTAACAATCCCTGAATCACTACAATCGGGCAATGCAGCACCATCTAAACCTTAAGGGTGGGCTTGAGGTAGGGCTTCCTCAAACGAAGAGGGCCCTCCCACCTCCTGCATAATAGGAGAGCCCGACTCAGAAACGACAAGATTAATCTTTCGGAGCTTCTTCCTACGAGAGTAAACAAGCACAGTCGTAGATGGTGAACAAGCTGTAGGATGCAGCTCCTCCTCCATCACATTCAGAGATGATTCTGGGATCCTTGAGGCGCACGGAGAACTACCATATGAGTTACACTCACAATCCAAAGAGGGATGGTTTTCCAACAAATCTCTCAACACTTGGAATTGATTCATACAGGCAGGAGAAGCCTCCAAAAACTCCTTCGAACTATTCTTCTTACAGGGAGGCATCGTCGCATCATTAACATTGTCCTTAAAGGAGACCTTCTGCTTCAACGCATCACCGCTAACATTTTGTTCTTCACCAATCACGGCTTCACACACATCCCATGAACCACAATCCCTACACTTCCACCCCATCAAAGGCGAATTGGGAGAGCCACCCGGATGACCTCGAACAACATTAGCAAAAAACCTTTCCCTACTCACCGGAAACCTGGAGGGAATAGAAGCATTCCTTGGTGGAGGAGAAGGCTTCTTATGACCCTCAATTAAAGTCTCCTTAAGAATCTTTGTCACCCTAAACCAGCCCTCTGTCTTAGCTCCCTCAGGAAAGATCACTGACCTAGTGATGTAGGACGCTCTAAGAGCAATTCACACACCTAGAAAATAACACAAGAATTTCTGAGAACTTAATAATTCAATTCATTCAAGTGTGTCTTTCCCCAAAGCATGAGGGGGGTTTATATAGGAATCAATACAGCTGAAAAAGAATATAAAATAAATCTAAAGATTACGATAAGATTTGATAACTAAGAATAATCTAGAAAAATAAAAGATTTTATCCTAAAAGAGGATTCCTAGATTACGAAATCTCCTATTCTTCCTAGAATACACATTGCCATAGAATTCCTTAGGAGATACGACATCATTCTCCCCCACCGGAAAAGAACTCGACGCCGACGAGTTGTCTTGGAGGTACCACTCTAAAAGAGTCGGATTCATATCACGAAACTCATCTTCAGTAATCCAAGTAGCATCTGACTGGGGTCGTCCTGACCATTGCACCAAGAAGCGTCGGAACCCACCACGAGAAGAGGACACAAACTCATCATCTAACACCGCCTCGATGTCAGTCTGCGACTGTGGTAAAGGTGGAAATCTAGGGACCTGAGTACCTGAAGAAACCCCAAAAGGAAGACAAGGAGGCTCGAAAGTACCTCGATGAAGAGTGAGATCCTCCACATTGAAAATAGGACTAATACCTAAACTGTTAGGGAGATCAAGTATATATGCATTAGATCCTAACTTTTGAAGGATTTGGTAAGGTCCCATGGCACGACCGTGAAGCTTTTTTAGGGAGTTTTTGGGTAATCGTTCAGGTCGAATCCGAGCCATAACAAAATCACCCACATCAAAATTCGCAACTCTGCGATGTATGTCAGCGGAATGCTTATAACTGTCGTTGCTTAAAGCAATCTTGTGTCGAATCTCAGTATGCAAGTCATGAATATGCTATGCAAATGTGGATGCAGGATGTGACACGCGGGCATCAGGTGGGAGAGCAATGAGGTCAGCAGGGGTACGAGGAGAGTAACCGTGGACAATCTCAAACGGACTCTTACCTGTGGTTCTATTGACTGCATTGTTATATGCAAACTCAACAAGGGGTAAAGTCAAATCCCAAGTGCCTTGCTTCTCGCCCACAACGCAGCGAAGTAACTCCCCTAGACTGCGTTTAACAACCTCAGTTTGCCCATCCGTTTGAGGGTGAAAGGCCGCGGAAAATTTCAAAGTAGTACCACACAGTCTCCATAAGGTCTTCCAGAAATAGCTCATGAATTTGACATCCCTATCAGACACTATGGAAGTGGGAAGACCATGCAACCTAACAATCTCTCGAAAGACTAACTTAGCAACATGTGAAGCGTTAGCTGTCTTGCTACAGGCAATAAAGTGGCCTATCCTAGAAAATCTGTCAACCACAACTAAGACTGAATCAAGACCACGAGATGTTTGAGGAAGACCTAGTACAAAGTCCATGCTAATGTCCTTCCACGGAGCATGCGGGATAGGAAGAGGAGTGTAAAGTCCTGTATTATGCTTCTTAGTCTTAGCTAACTGACAGGTGCGGCACTGAGACACAATGCGAAGTACATCTCTTTTGAGAGAGGGCCAATAGAAGCGATCTACAACCAAAGCAATGGTTCTATCTTTACCCAGGTGGCCAGCTAATCCCCCAGCATGCATCTCCCAAACTAAGAAGTCCCGGAACGAGGTCTTAGGAATGCATAACTTGGACCCCCGAAACAGGAAACCGTCATGAATGACAAAGTCAACGTGACGGTTGCGATTTCCAGCCGAAAGGTCCAAGTAAATGAGTGAAAAGTCGAGACGAGGTGTAAGTGCCTTTGAGCTTGTCGAAACCGAGAACCTCAACCCGCATTGTCTGTAAGATGCAACCAATGCGGCTGAGGACATCAACTACCTTGTTCTCAACACCAGATTTGTGCTTAAGGACAAAAGAGTACTCACTAATATACTCAATCTAGCTGGCATGCTTAGGGTTGATATTAGACTGAGAATTCCAATGCTTAAGGGCCTCATGATCCGAATATACAACAAATTCATGTGGGAGAAGGTAATAATGCCAATGACGAAGGGACTGAAGCAGGGCATACAACTCCTTCTCATAGGTGGTATACTTAATCCGCCTAGATTCACTAAGCTTTTCGCTAAAGAAAGCTATGGGGTCTCCCTCCTGGCTTAACACTCCACCAATGCCATATCCAAAGGCATCGCAAGCAACCTCAAAAACCTTACTAAAGTCAGGATGCCTAAGGATTGGAGCAAATGACATCATGTCTTTAATCTCCTTAAAGGCAGATGCCGCTTTAGGAGTTCACTGAAATGGGCCTTTCTTTAAGCAGTCTGTAATAGGTGACATAATAGAACTGAAGTGTCTAATAAACCGCCTGTAGAAGGAGGCTAAACCATGGAAACTCCTAGCCTCAATAAGGGTCTTAGGTTCAGGCCACTCCCTAATGGCTCTAACTTTGTCGGGGTCAGCGGAGATACCTTGAGCAGACACAATGAATCCTAAAAAGAGGACTTGGGTTTGAAGGAAGTTGCACTTTTTCAGATTAGCAAAGAGCTTGGCCTCTCTAAGTGTGCACAAGAGTTGCTTGAGATGGTCAACATGGTCAGTCCTAGACTTGCTATATACCAAAATGTCATCAAAATAGACGACTAGAAATTTTCCCATAAATGGCTGAAGAACGTAAGTCATGAGTCTCATAAAGGTACTGGGAGCATTGGATAGCCCAAAAGGCATAACCATCAACTCAAATAAGCCATCTTAGGTCTTAAAGGCAGTTTTCCATTCGTCTCCTGGTCTAATGCGAACCTGGTGATAACCACTACGCAAGTCTATCTTAGAGAACCAACTAGCCTCAGCACGACAATCAAGCATGTCCTCTAACCTCGGAATGGGAAACCTATACTTGACTGTAATCTTATTGATGGCTCTACTATCGACACACATCCTCCACGATCCATCCTTCTTAGGGGTAAGGAGGGCAGGGACTGCACAGGGACTCATGCTGTGACGAACAAAGCCCTTGGGCAATAGTTCTTGAACCTGCCTATTCAATTCTTCTCGCTCAGTTGGATTCAACCTATAGTGAGGAAGGTTAGGGAGTTGGGAACCAGGGACCAAGTCAATAGCATGTTGTATGTCACGGAGGGGCGGGAGCTCACTAGGAAGTTCATCGGGGACAACATCGACAAATTCTTTAAGTAGGTCATCAATCTCAACTGGGAGGTCCCGAAGGGAGAAGTCATCAGAAGGGGTGTTAGGGAAGGTAATGGAGTCTGAAGCTAGCTCCCTAGCTAAGATTGTTAGGAAGAACTTGTTAGAGTTTCCCAGTCTTTCAAAAAATCTGTGGTAAAGGAGGGAAATAGTTCCTTTAGGAGGAGTAGACACACTGTGGGGAGAGGACAAGGTTGGGGAAGGTTTGGGCCCTGGGGAAGACAGCAACTCTCTAGGTCGACAAGGGTTAAGAGTGATGTTCTTATTCATGTATCTAAAGGTATAAGTGTTCTCTTTCCCGTTATGTAAGACATTCCGATCATAAAGCCAAGGACTACCTAGGAGAATGTGAGCGACATCCATTGGGAGGACGTCACACAAAACCTCGTCCTTGTAACCACCAATTTGGATTGGAATCTTACATCTATGGGTAACTGTGAGGTGGGTCTTGTTGGCCCAGGCTACTTTGAAAGGGTGGGGGTGAGGTTCTGTTTTAAGATGACAACGCCTTATAGCGGCCTCAGCAATAACATTCATGGTACTGCCACCATCTATAACCATTTTCAAAAGAGTTTCCCCACACCTCACAAGAGTATAGAAGATGGTGGTACGTTTTCGCTCATCGTTCATGACTGCGTTGGCTAAGAGGCATCTCACAACTCCAAGATGTGTATCATGAAGAAGGCTATTCTCAACATCAACAAGATCTTCAAAATCTCCCTCGTGGTTAACGACCTCTTCCTCAAGTTCGGGTGGCTCAAAGGACTCATGCTCTAAGGCCAGGGTACGGTGAGGGCACTCAGAAGCATAGTGACCTCTCTCACGACAGCTAAAACATTGGATTGGATTACGAGATGTACCAAAGGAAGCTCCTTGCGGGGCTACTCTAGGTGGGCTATGGGGGTTATGACCCTTAGAAGTTGAAGCACTCACAGAAAACTCAGTCATCGTAGGAACAGAATGGGCAGGGGCCCTAGAGGAAGGAGCAGCACGTCGCACAGGGTAAAGCTTATCAAGTTTTTCAACCTCTAAAGCTTTGTGGTAAGCCTCATCGAGAGTATAAGGTGCAGATAAGGTTACTTCCTTCTTAAGGTCAGTCCGTAAGTCCCGAATGAAGCGGGCTATGGTAATGGAAGGATCCTCTAGAAGGTCACAACGCTGAGTCAATTCTTCTAAACTATTGATGTAATCAGACACACTAGAGGTGGACTGTCTAAGGTCTAGCATTTGGTCGACAAGGTGTGCCTTATGGAAAGAAGGGAGGTACTTTTCTTTCAACCTGTCCTTCATAACTTCCCATTGAATGATAGGAGGTTGACGCATTCGCTCAAGGTAACTCGTGACAGTTTGCCAAAACTTCCTAACAGGTCCTATGAGTTTCATCTTGGCAAATCGAACCCGCTCAATATCAGACATCTCATACCAGTCAAAATAGTCCTCCATAGCAACTATCCAGTCAGAAAAAGTAGTAGCATCTATCTTCCCATCAAAAGAAGGCACATCAACTTTCACTTTTCTAGTAATATCGGAGTAGCCCTCGTGAATACTCCTACGATCAGTTTCAAGGTCTGCATGCCTAGGCTCCCTAGGGTTACCCGTCCGCCTGTCATCTCTAGGGGTGTCAAACCGACGGTTCCTATGGTCCCTTTGGTCATGCCTTAAGTTACTCCTCTCCCCTTGCATTCGAGGGTGAGATGGGGTCAATAGTTCTGGTTTTGGTTCCTTCTCCTCAAGCTCATTAGCCCGACTTGACTTGTAAACGACCCACTGACGACGATCATTCCCCCCCACGAGTAGGTCAGGGGAAAATTGGGGTGGGGTCTGAGGTTGGTCAAGCATGGGTAACTTCTCAAATGCTCGAGTAAGTTTGTCGATTTTGGCCTCAAGTTGGTCAAACCTAGCATCTTGACGGTCAAGCCTTTCAGATAGGGTGTTAATCTGAGATTGGTAAGGCTGTTTGGGTGAGGATGACATGGTGTATGCAACTATGAATGCAAGATGTAAGTGCTTGAGATTAAACCAAGTTGCAATAGTAACGACAGCGAGAAACAACCACTACACACACCACAAATCACAAAGTTTGATATGGATTATTGAGACGACTCGAACCAAGCAGGGAAGAAGTAGCAAGGGAAAGATCAGGATCCAAGCAACACTCAAAAACCCAAACAATCAGGAATTAGGCTAATTTCGTTTATCGAGAATCAAAACTCTTATCAAAGTAAATTGAGTTCCCCGTACCTCTTAGTGTACTTAAGTACTGGTCCAAGAACCGCCTTTACCACAACAGCGACCAACTGAAGTCAGATTCGGATGAGGTAATGGCGACCACTCTGGGCAGCACGTGACAGTGGCACAGCAAGAAGTGGAACCAATTTGAGCACAAGTTGCCGGGGCGAAGGGCGACTGTAGCAGCAAACGCACGCTAAGTGTCGAACAGGAACAGTAGCAGGCGGGCGTGCGCAGGTGTTTCCCGATGAAAGGAGGAGTTGGCGGTGGCAGGACTGCGCGGCCAAGAGGCTGTCGGTCCTCTCTGTCACTGGTCGAAGGCAGCGAATGCTTCAATTAGCCAGCAGACCAATTCGCGATTTTAGGGTTTCGCGATGGGTGGACAGTCGACGAATTCGGATGCAAAGCAACCCAATTGTCAACGGGTTTGGGACGAATTGAGAAGGAGATGGAGGGGATTGAGTCAATTTTGTAAATCGTGATGGATTGAGGGAGAATCGAGGGCTAGGGTTCGAAAAAATTAACCAATTCGCAAACTTAGGGTTCGAGATTTGGGTTGCTAGGTTTCCGGTGAGCGTCCGGCGGTGATGGAGGTTCGGTGGTGGTCGACCTGGGGTGGCGACCTGGGTGTGGTGGTCAAGGTGGTGGTGGCCGGCGGGAAGGCTGGCAGCGAAGGTTTTGGGTTTTCTGGTTTTGGGTAACGTAAGGGAAAAAGGAAAAGGGAAATCAAAGGGAAGCCAAAACAGAAAATCTTGAGTGAGAAACGGTTTCGCAACGACTAGGATCAAAAGCTCTGGTACCAATTTGATGTAGGACGCTCTAAGAGCAATTCTCGCACCTAGAAAATAACACAAGAATTTCTGAGAACTTAATAATTCAATTCATTCAAGTGTCTTTCCCCAAAGCATGAGGGGGGTTTATATAGGAATCAATACAGCTGAAAAAGAATATAAAATAAATCTAAAGATTACGATAAGATTTGATAACTAAGAATAATCTAGAAAAATAAAAGATTTTATCCTAAAAGAGGATTCCTAGATTACGAAATCTCCTATTCTTCCTAGAATACACATTGCCATAGAATTCCTTAGGAGATACGACATCACCTAGCCTGCCCACCGTTACCCAACAGAGAAAGGACAATGAATTTACCTTTGCTATTCTTTCTCAGTTGAAGCAACAGGCACCTCTGACCCCACCTGAGAGATTTGAACCACAATGGTTCTCCCTTCGAGAAACAGAATCTGACCATTTGTACTGCCAACCAACGAAATTCCCGGAAGCTCAACCGGATAAAAGACCTTTTCCTCCTACTAGCCTTAGCAACCTTAAAAGGAAAAAGGCCTCGAACCCCCCCCCCCAAGACACTTCCAACCAAGGCAAGGATGAGATTGTATGGCCACTAAATTCTAAAGGATCCTTTAGCGTCAAAAGTTTTTGTTCCACACAATTTGAAGTCTTGGATGGTTGTGATTTTGTTGCCAAGTCCATTTGGAAGTTTAAAGCTCCCACAAAAGGGTGTTTCGTTGCTTGGGTGACCACGATAGGTAAGATTCGTATGGAAGACATGCTTAAAAGAAGAAATTTTAGTGGTCCAAGTAGATGCTCCATGTGTTTGGAGGAGGAAGAAACTGTAGATCATCTCCTTGTACATTGTCAGTGGGTTTCTTCGCTTTGGAATTTATCTCTCTCTCTAATGGGGATTAGTTGGGTTCAACCTTCTAATGTGAGAGATGTGATAGTGGCTTGGAGGAGAAGGATACAGAAGAGTTGAGTACTTGAGTTTGGAGTATGGTTCCTTTGGCTATGTGGGGGCTACTTGGAAGGAGAGAAATCGTCATATTTTTTAGGGCAAAACCGTGTCATTTCAAGAATTTAAGCTCTGTTTTTTGAGGTTGTTGTGTTGTTGGAGTGTCGGGCAAAGTGGTAACAAAAATTTAAATTTTTGGGCTTTTGTCGATTGCATTATGGATGAGAGCTTAAGGGCATAATGTTTTTGTATTTGCACCTTTTGTAAATGGGTGACGTCGCCTTGGTGTCCATTTTATATACCTCTTGATTACTTACCCTCCCACAAAAAAAAATATTCCGAGAAAAATTTGGATGTGACATGCATAATTGGCACGTAGTGATTAAAAAAGAAATCTTTTATTACTTGTGTGCTTATGATTTGTTATATGTTTTTAAACTTGGAGAGGGTCATGTTTGACTGAAAATAATAATAAATTCCCCACAGATGTGCAGCTTTGCACCCTACAGCCACCGATAACAAAACACATATTTCTTTGTGCCATATGAGTATTTCACATTTCGGGGAGTGTATACGAGTATTGGTGACATGGGTATGTGAGGTCATGGAGAGTTTCCGTGCATCTTTGCTGTCATATCCCTGGCATTTATGCTTTTGCTTCGGGCTTTGCTTCATTTTATTTTGTTGGTCTCATTGGGTCATGCTGAATTATTAGGCTGGGTTTCATCCCTAGTATGCATCAGGTACTTGTCATGATACTTCAATTATTGGCACACTTGATGCTTCATATTTTTTTGATGAGTAATCAAAAGCTGCATTAAAAGACACCAAGGAGATGTCGGTATATATAAAGAGGGTTACAAAGACGTCATGCCCTCAAGTGCTTGTGCATAATATTATCTACAAAATCCAGAAAGGTCAAATTTGTGCCGCCAATGAGTACTTGACTCCAACCTTACAAATTTCTTGAAAAGTGGAGCCCAAGATCTTGAAGGACATTTCTTTACCCTAATTCCTTTCCTTCAGAGTGGTCCGCCAAATAGGCATAGGGATCATCTTCCAAGCTCTTTACACCAATCTCTTTTTCATCCTTCTTCTCCAAGCCGCCAACACATCTTTGACCTCAAACGTTGAACCCACGACGAGCCAAGGTGATGGACTGATTCTTCTTCCTCAAGGCACAAGAATGCCTACTTGGCATATGAAAATTTCTTCTTCTAAGTATATCCTGTGTGGGAATTCATTCTTTGGTGGCTGCCCAACAAAAAGCAAGCTTTTGTCAGAGCTTTGGACTTCCAAATGGCCTTGACTGGAAAGTCAGAGTAACTTGACTGTTCGTGAAGAGTGTGACAAATACTCTTGATGGTGAAGGATCCCTTGGTGCCATGAGGCCAAACAATCTCATCATTGTGTTGAGGCACCACATTCTTGTCAGCAAGCAGAGCAGGAAGATTGCAACCACTTTCTTCTTCCCTGTCATTAGGGCTTCTCAAAAGAGATAAGTTCCAATGGCTCTGGTTGCCATTCCAAGATGTCACTTATTGAACCATTCATCTTTGGAATGAGCCATCCTAGAAAGATCTGGAAATTGAGTCTTAAGAGGACTGTCACCACAACAAACATCTTGCCAAACAGCACCCTAGAGCCATTTGTGTCCTTAAAACGCACCAAGGTTTTGAAGAGCACCAAACCTGCTAATTTCCAACAATTCACCCCATGCGAATATCCACTCTTCTTGCTTCACCCGTAAACAGTTGATGCTTCATATTAGCCGGAAAAACTCGATATTTAAGAAATTGGTTGAATCTGACTATAGAATGTAACTATACCTGAGTTGCAGACCTGCAGTCGACTCCAATTAGCATACAGGTGTTGAATCTTTTGGCCCTTTCCAGTGGGATTATCTCTGCTGTTATCGGAAAAATGCTCCTTTTTGACTGTTTCAGCATGCTTTTGACACATTGTTGGTGACATTTCTTTCTGATTAATGCAGGACAGATATCCTTATACTTTCCCTGAATCAGGATCCAAATCTTTTGCGTTCTTATGTCGTTCAGCCTGAAGGGAATCAGCTGCTTGGTCACCTGGTGCGCGATCTCTCTGATTAGCAACTTGATATGGATTTATTGGGGTTTAGATTCTTTATTGCTGGAATCAAATAGTAACTACTTGTGTTATATCGTATGAAAACAAGAGCAGCTGTTTTTTTTTTTTTTTAAATGTAAGTGGAGATAATTGGGAGACCAAAATCCAGCACGTATGGGCGGAAATGAGTGTAAATTGCAAACAAGTGTGTTTATGATGCTAAAAATGCCAATTTAATGGTCACCAACACCATTGGAAAACGGTAACCAGGCCTTTTTTATTCACCAAAATTGGAATGCGCTGGAATCATGAATGGTACTTGCGGATTGGGGATGGGGCTCAAGGATTCAAAATGCAGTTTCGGCCACGATATGAAAAAATCACTATCACGGCGAAGACTTGATTCGGCTAACTCAAAAACCTTTCGGATGCAACCATTTTGTCTTGGAACGGCCACATTTTGAATATGATGGTGCTTGATTTCTAATATCATGTGTTTTGGTTTAGTAAAGGAATGGGATCAACAAAAAAACAACATGGTACTATTGAAGGGGATTTAATACGTAAAGGTATCAAGTTCCGTCCTTTCAATCCATAATAGCCAACCAAACAACCCCTTAAATGGTTTCTTGCATGGGGGTTTACTGAAGTCTGAATTATTTGCAACATTTGGGAGGAGATTACGATACACGACGTGTTGAAAATTCTGTTTCTGTCGTGCAATCTTCTTTTTCCTTGGCCCCGCCGGTGTGGGGGTTACATTTTCTCTGTGTTATTGCCACCTTCTATGAGCTCTGTCGTCCAACCCAGGCATCAATAATTGGTTGCCTAGGAGAGCCTGATTTTAGCACTGACCCATTTTGCATGATGCTGCTTAAGGCCATGAACTGGAGTTCCCCAGTCCAAGACTACCTTGCCGCTAGCTTTCTTGGAGTCTTGCTGCTAGCTTTTTTGGCTGATTGGAGACAATGTACTTCCGTGCAACAACACTGGCTTAGATGTCAGTCCTGGGCCTCGTGTCTTGAATGCCAATAAGTTATAGGATTCATTACTTTTGACAACTATATTACATATTGCTTCGGAGCATAATGGTCTCATGAGTTGTGTCACAAGTAGCATACCAAAGTGCAGTTAAAGGATGGGCTTGTTTTCTTTTTATTGCTGCTCCTGCCCAAGTTTGGCCTCATTGTTAGAGTTATGAGCTCCATGCCACTAGTGAGTGAGCTTGTTCTTGTGAAGCTTCCATTGTAGGATTAATTTAACTGAGTTTTGCTAAGAGGATAGCACTCATGTTTATGATCTAACTTGTTGGCTTAAAGCCTGCGGGTCTGGCCTTGGAATAATGGAGTGGTTGATCTTAGCTGGCCCCTACTAGTCCATTACATTGCAGAACGGGATCTAGAAATTGGAACAAGGAATTACGTTTGAACTCACTTTTAGGTTTGGCCAATCATCCCCGTGCAGACTGTGGGGTAGGAGCGAGTAGGTTCGATACTTAGTATTGTAGATAACGGTGAAGGCAGAGATGATGTGAGAAAGGTTTGTGGCAGCATTGAGCAACCGAAAAGTGGTCTCATGCTTTTTTGCGTGCAGTGGTTGCAGATGCTAATGTGGCTTGCTTGTACGTGACCAATATGGTTGTACTTCTGTTCTGATGGAAGAAAATAGTTGGTAATGCCTAACTTGGTTTGTTGTGTTCAGGTTCAAGGTATGCTTACAGATTTTGGGGATGATATGCACTGTCAATTTCTGGAGATTCTCCGGACTCTATTGGATGCTTACTCGGTGTCAGGGTCTCAGGTATGGATGTACCTTTTGCTAATATGTGTAAATTTCACCTTGCCCTTTGCTATGCCTTGTTAACTGCATTAATTTCCATATAATATCAGAAAATGAACTGTCCGTCCTTCAGTATGTGATTTTCTTTCACGTTTCTTGAACTCTCAATGCTTATTTTCTGGTGGAATAGTGGGCAGAAAATGATTTTAAGCTCTGATCCCATGAAAGTTGGAAACAACCTTTTTGTGCAATGCAGGGGTAAGGTTGCTACCCACTTTTTTTGTTTGGGGGGGGGGGGGGGGGCGCCTGGGCGGGACTATAGGGTTGTAGGTTGGATTTGGATTTGAATTTTGTCCTTGTACATCTACTACACAGCAATGATGGCCATGACCAGACAAACATTATATTGAGCAATAAATAGTGTACACTTTCTGTTCAATTGAAGATAGTTGTAGCTTAACCTCTCAAATTGAATCTTTTAGATTCATGAAGGAATTTGCTTTTCTTGTCTTCCATTTGTTAGCATCGCTCATCTAGGATTGTGCATTGGTTTCAATTGAGGGACTTATTTTGGGATGAAACAGTACTACTAAATGGTACTAGCATTAGCATAAGTTGGCTGTGTTAATCTAGGAAGATTATTTGCGGCGTGGTTTACAACCAAATCCTCCTCCATTCAGTTGCTGAGAGGAAGCGGAATGTGCAAAGCTTCCCCTGCCCATATTAACTGCAACTACTTGATTCCAAGGCTGTTTTGTGGCCCTTTTTTTGGGTTTTTTTTTGGGGGGGGGGGGGGGAGGGTTAAGATGACAAGCTTGTTGAGTTATAACTTATAAGTTAGTTACTATGAATCCAGGATCAAATTGCTGTAGTCCCTACTTCATTAAAGATAGTTCTTTTTAAAGAAAATTCAAGCACCTGATTTTTAGCTGAATTGTCTGTGATTCATTAAAGACATTAAGATAACAACTGAGTGGGTCTTTGGTGAAGACATTAAGTCTTGTCTTCAATTGATTAATGACTATCGTGTGTTATATGATGGGAAAAAGGTGATCGTGATCACGATAGTCATTGAGAGTGGAAATATTCTTGAATATGGAGGACCATCATTTCGTCTCTTGGTTCACCTGAATGTATGGTGATAACATACTGTGGTTGATCGGGTTGATTTCTTAGGTCGCCTTTTATATCGTCGGCTATGCTGCTGCATCTTCTACTTGCATTTGACACCTTACTGGAACTGCCAATAATTTTTGTCATTTTGGACCATGTTATGTGTTTATTTAGGGTGATTGAAGAAATATTCCCCCCTCCCTCTCCATTAATTATTTTTTAGCACTGCTCTTAGCAAAATCTCTTCATAACCACTGCTTTCGCATTTATTAGCAACAAATAATATGCATGAGGATTTGTGACGTGGTTAAATCTATGTTTGCAGATTTGACATGATTGTTGATTTTATTTAGAAATATTAGTGCTGAGTTATCCCCCAAAAAAACTGCCCCTGAAATTCTCTTGAAAGATATGGTTTCTTCCCATGCTTTAGTTTTATCATTTTATTTGATCTTGTTGTGGACTATTCTGTCTGATAATATGATCCATTTCAGAGAGATGCTATCATTGAGATTTTCTATGAGAGGCATCTGGGCCAGTTGATAGATGTGATAACATCATCATGCCCCGGTGTTAGCGACAGTCTGGCTGAACCTGCTGCTGCAGATTCCGTAAAACACATCAACACAAAGCCAGAGATTCTCTTGAACATCTGTGAATTGTTGTGCTTTTGTGTTCTGCACCATCCATACCGAATAAAGTTAGTATTTTCCCATAAGCTGCTACTGCTGCTACTGCTGCTGTAGTGTATAATTCCTTTCCTTTGGTATCATGCTGCAGGTGCTACTTTCTCCTTAACAATCTGATGGACAAAGTTCTGCTGTTGACTCGTAGAAAAGAAAAGTACCTGGCAGTTTCTGCTGTGAGATTCATCCGAACTGTGATTTCACGTAATGTAAGGTCCGCTTCTTATATTTCTGGGTGTTTTTTTTTTTTTGGTTGGGGGGGGGGGGGGGAGGTGACTCCCACAGGTGTGAATGCCTGTTGTTGTTTCTCTTGGAATTTCTGTCTGTCTTTGCAAAAGAACATGCTGGACGGAGAACTTCTGGATCAGCATGAGTTATTTATGAGCCATAGCCCACACAATAATATTAGTGGGCGAGCTGCCTTTATCCAATTACCCGATTCATGCAAACTGGGACCAGACCTGACCTTGACCTAGAGTGAGGCAACTCGATTTTGACTAGGACCTGAATTTACCTGACCCTGAGTCCCTAACTGTGGCAACCCCAAATATTCAATATTATTCATCCTCCTGCATGAACCAGCCTGAGATTAACCGGAGGCAAACTTCAATCGTGTACACAACAAAAATGTTGGGTATTTAACTGCATATCCAAAAGGAGCGGAATATTGCATAGTTGTGTACGTAATTTTCTGTTCTGTCATGAAATTTTTCCCGTCTCTATTGCATTTCAGACCTTTGCTTATTGAAACTAGCATTTTCCACGATTAATGGTTGCTGAAGGACTTTCACTTGACAGCTACTGAACGGTACTTTGTCTTGCAGGATGAAAGCCTTAATAATTATGTTGCAAAGCGAAACCTTCTTAAACCTATTGTGGATGCATTTGTTGCAAATGGTGACCGTTGCAATTTGCTCAATTCTGCTGTTCTGGATCTCTTTGAGTTCATTAGAAAGGTACTCATTGTTTTTGTTCAATCGGTTTTGCAAAATCTGTTTTCATTGTTGATGGATAAAGTTCTTGTTGAGAATTTTAGTCCCTAAGGCATGAACTTCATGCAGGAAAACCTGAAGCCATTGCTCAAATATCTGGTCGAGTCGTCTTGGTGTCAGTTGAGCAAGTTTGAATGCTTGCCTTCCATTCACTCCTTAAAAGTCAAATATGAGCAGGTAATCCCCCCCCCCCCGCCCTCTTTTTTTTTGGTTGAATGTGTCATCCATCAGGTGATCAATGACTTCTTTTGCAGTCTCTGGAGAGTGCTGGAACAAAACCTGTTGTTAACGTGGACTCCAGAAAGCATGTTGAAAAGCGTGCTTTGGAGAAAGAAGAGGAAGATTATTTTAATGAGGATAGGTATATGTCATTTTCCAGTATAGTTAAGCAGAATCAATGCAGAATCAATTCTCCTGCCTCTTAAATCTGTTTTTCTGTATCACCAGCGATGAGGAAGTTGCAGCATCAGTTGCCGCACCAAGCACCCAAAGAATGAAGGCCAATCCCTCTTCATCTAATGAATCCAGTGCTAGGAGCCCAACATTAAGGTACAGTTGCTTTTGCAGACAATATTTAGTCATAACTTGCCAGTTCACAACTTACATTGTTGTCTTGCAAAAATTCTTAGTTCAAGACCTGGTGGATTAGTGGATTATGATGATGATGAGGATGATGAAGGCTATAAGCCACCACCTAAAAGACAGACAGATGCCTCGCAAGAGGACGAAGATGCTCTGGAGTCCCTTTGTGTGAAAGGCAAACTGGCTTCTAAGGACTTGGACTTGGGGGTGGCCAAAAAGCAGCGGCTTGATAGAAGTTCTAAATCAAAGGATAGTATGTTCGCTGCCTTGTGCTCAACTCTCAGTCAGACAGTTCTGCCCAACAAGAAAGTGACTAGTATCATACAAAATGCCTCCCCTACATCAATTATGAAGAGTATGGACAAAGATAATTATCAAACTGAGAAAGTTGAAGTGGTTAGGAGTCAATATGATGAGAACTGTTCAGATGAGCAAAATGGCGGTGAAAAGGTGGTGACATCTCAAAGCCGTTCAGATGACACATTGTCTAAAACTCAGGAAAATGGATCATGATTTGTCACAAGAACAACTTACTGTGGAGATACTGGTTTTCTTTTGTCACCTTGGCAGTTGCTTTATGTGCCCAGCACTAAAGTGGCCATCAGTTCCATGGGCTGGAGAAACGGTAATGTTCCTACGAAGGAAGTGAAATGGATCAGCGCCAGGTCAGTATGGTAGGATGGCTATGTTGCGGCTCGTATAGGAACACAAAGAAAGAGGTTTGTTTTGTACAGAAGTTGTGACGATACTGCAGCACGAAAGAAGTATCATTCTCACGGAGCACATGCCTGGGTTTGTGGGATACCGAGTACTAGCTGCCTCAATGGAAAACCATGTTGTGTTGACTTTCTCAAGCATTTGTGTAGAAACTTATTTTACTGATGGCCTTTTATGTGCTTGGCTCAATTTTGCTACCCCACCCCTATATTCTGAAAAATGAACAATACAATAGGTAGTTCTGGGCGCCCACGATTTTGCCCATTGCATAGTTCCCTTGTCAGGGTTTCCAAGTTTGTAATAGTGGCTGTAATGTTAGTTCTCCTAGTTGTCGTAGACCACTTTCTTTGTAACTTGCTTTTGATACTGGCCATTATATGAAGGAAGCTTCTTTACTGAAATGAAGCATTTATCAGTTTCTCTATTTGTCTCACTCAAGTTTTTATTTCAGACGTTAGTTCTCCAAGTTCGTGACTACGCCGAATGATTGATGGTGCAAGTTATTGATAGAAAGGCATTTTATGTTTTGTGCAAATCGCTGAATGACTGATACTGTTCATATGTTGAAAATCAGAGTTTGTTATCATTCTGTTGTCCTCCTTTCTTGTATCAGTGGAGAGGAAGAGTCTGTATATATACGTGCGTGTACAGAAGATCATTCATTCATTGATTCAGAAATAAGATCTTCAATCTTACATCATGTTTTTCAATCTTGATTTTCCCAATTTCATTCGTCATATTAGTATGGTCAACTTTGAATGCTTGTCAAAAAATTCGTGCATGGTTTTTAAAAATTGAAATACAGTTTTTTACATCATGTGTAAGAAAATCAAGAGATAAAAATTTATGGTCAACTTTTAATGCTTGTCAAATTCGTGCATGGTTTTTAAAAATTGAAATGTAGTTTTTACATCATGTTTGAGAAAATCAAGAGATAAAAATTTATTTGAAGTATGTGGTAAAAGAATATGACTTGATCATCAAAACAAATAACGACAGCACGTTTTTAAAAAATAAGATGTCTCATGATGTGAACATTTTTAAAAAATAAGATATCTCATGATGTGAACAAGATTAAGATGGTTAAATACTCTAGTATTTTCATTCTGAATCAAAGGTCACAAATAAGATGAAATAGATAAGATTAATAGTACAAAAGATTTAGGAAGCAAATACTAATGTTGGATAACATGTCCCCCCCTCCCCGGGATAAGTATGGGTCAATAAGTTAGAAGAATCTAAATAACACTCTACAAAAATACATTCAGAAAATAACCCACACCTAACTTAAAAATAAGTAAATGACTACTAACAAACTAAATCTCCTTGCAACTATTTTACTGCATTCAAGGCAACAATGAATTGTGAAGTAGGATGAGGTAGTATAGTGAAAACAATGGACTGTTTACCTAATACATTTTGGGCAACATAGACATGAAATGTAAATATTACAATATTTTCGTAGGATAATATGGTCCAATATTGTATTTCAAATATGGGGTGTTTAAATTTAAAAATCGGTTCAAATTCAAAATCAAAATAATTCATTTCTTAAATAGCTAGATGCATCCAACTTCTTCAGTTGAAAATATGTTTTCGACTTCCTTGCATAATAATCATTTGCGATAATAGGTGATTAACTTTTTTTTATATATAAAAAACCTACAAAAATAAAATACGATAGAAATGTGTAATGTGAGGCACATTTCGAAACATGTTGGGTTCCAATAATGACACATATATGATATAAATTGTGAATCAAGGATCATTCTTATTACTATCCATTTACTTGCAATTCAACAATCTCGCTTCAACTTGTTAAATGTGACAAATGTTTAGATGTTTTTCATAAAATATCAAAACGATAACATATGTCAATGGGAAAAAACAATGACATCTACAATATCGTAAATCTACATTCTCATTAATCCGTACTAATCTGTAACTCTATTGAATTTCATTTCTAAAGCGCCAAAACTTGCAAATGTATATTGCATAGAATGTCATAGTAGTGGATAATAAAATATATATTCCTATATACTGAGAATTGCCTGTCTAACTGGAGTTATGTCAATTAAACAAAATGTACATAAGTATGTGTACTTTGTAGAATTTAATAGTAGCGGATACCAATAAATCATCTCACGTAGTTGGACACTTGGAGTCAGTTGATTAATGCCAATTAACGGAAACATCAATTATAAAAGATGACAGCAAGGGGCTAAAATGGAAGGAAAGAGGCTCAAGCATGCTAAATCGGCAAAATTAAGAGTCAAGGCTCTTGTATATAACTTTGAAAAAAAAAAGAACTACTAAAAAAGAAACAGAGAAAAATGAAGGAGGAGAATATGGATATTCTCTAAAATTTTAGTGACCTCGCCCCCTAAAAAAAATGGCCTTTGTAATCAAGGGAGCTTGATGATGTAGTGCCCACCCCCTCCCCTTAATATTGCCATGACATTTATGTAGGTGGACAATGAGAGTTTCTTGTTATCTCTTTTATTTGATAAGATTTGGAGACTGCAAAACTAATTTCGGTCAATTGGATGATGAGTAGTTGTCTGTTTGCCTTCCTTCACCTCTTATTCTCCATATTTCTTCAATCACCTCCTCTTCGAGATGCCAAGCGACTTTGCTTGGTTGCTGATTCAATTTTGAGTAGGACACTGTTTTATGTGACTATAAGCCTATTAGAATAACGGGATTTGAAAGTGGGTCAAATTTAAAAAGAATGGGCAATTTCTCACTGTAGTTACTCCTGGGACATGGAGAAGTTCTCGGGTAATAGTCACTGGTGACCATATGAGGCGGAGTCGTTGTTTGAGCGATTTCAGGCGATTATTTTGAGATTTATCTTCGGTAACTTACCCATAATTGCTCACTATATATATCCAAGGAAGGATGGTTGAAATTTGAGCGACCCATGATAAAATTAGACAGGACCGCACTTAATATACAGGATGGGGGAGGGAAGGTTTTTTAGCGCATATGATTATCTTGTTTATCATATAAAGATTTACGGTTGTAAGTCTTCTTATGTCTCTCTTCTCATAGTGACTTCCTATTCTCCTTAAATCTTCAACAAGTATTTCTTAGAAGAGTTTTAGATCTATGAACGTCTTAATCCTGGTTCAATTTATTTAACATAGTTAAATCAATTTTTTTTTTCACCTTTTGGATCCCTAACACTAATAAAAAGAGGTAAGTAGGTGCATGCCATTATTATGGGGTGTGATATATGCTAAAATATGCCATAGAAATGTTTAAAGGATCAATATAACTACCTAAATCAATGAATGCATAATGTGAAATACATAATTAAAAGTTATACAATGAGAAATTGCTCATGTAGAAGGGTTGTGGCGATTCCTAGATCTAGTCTTTGATTCTTAAAACATATTTGAAAATGTATTGTGGATCCAAAAATGGCATAACCTCCCCCTTCGTGAGGAACAAATGAACAAAAAAATGATTATGGTTCTAATATTCAGTAGACATAAATCGTTTTGATAATAGTAGACCTTTTTGAACATCCATTAATATTTGTGACACATATTTTTAAAGCGAAATAGGAGAAATGTCATTTATGAAAATTCTCATTAACAACTGTTAATCAAAAAGAAAAAATAGCTTTTGAAATTTCAACAGAAAAAATTCTCAAACTCAGACAGCAGTTATTATCTTCGACTTATTTTAATAATAAATGAAAAAAGTATGATCATAATTCTGGTGTTTAACAGGCGTACATCACTTTGATAATAGATGACCTTTTCGCATGTCCGTTAAAATTTGACGCATGTACATTTTGGCCATCAAAAATTACAGATGTTACCTGTGTAATTTTTGTCACCAGCTGTTTAAAAAAAAAAAAAAAAAAAGGCTTTTGGAGTTCGGACGGGAAAAATTCTAGGACTCGGATTCAGACATCAGCCCTTGGCTCATTTCTCTTTCCTACCCTTTCACACACTCTCTCTCTCCCCTGCGCATTTTCTCCGGAGATTCTTCGAGGAGGTCAGGGTTACGGCAGCTGCTACTGCGGCGAGTGCTTGATTTCGTTGCATAGAGCTTGAGCACTTGGTGTGTGAGAGATCAAGAAAGTGTTTTCCCTGCGAAAACGAAACCCTAGCCGTTGCTCAGCTGTTCGAGCAAAGGAGCTAAAAAATCAAAACCTAATTTGTTTTTTTGCTTGTTTGAATTTCTTTGTTTGCGTATTTGCTCGCTGTGCCGTTGATTTGGAGCGAGCTAGGTAGATGGAAAATCGGAGGCAGAAGGAAGCGGAAATGAAGGTACCTAGTTTTCTTAGTTAGTTTTGTTTATTCGTTTGTGCTTTAAATGCAGGGTTCTTAAGCTTGATTGGTTACTGCTGGGCTTTAATTTAGGGTAGAACAAGTTTGTAGTGCTTACTTCCTGTTTCCTGCCTGTTTTCTGAACCGTGCTCTATTTCATGAAATTTTGGTTTTGCAAACGTGTGGGAATATGATCACTATGGGTGTCTATTGTGGCATATTTAATTCATTTATTTCACTTTGATTTAGCATTAATCTTGGTGATTCTTGAGCTTATAAATAGACACATTTTCGAAGCAATTTTTGTCACCTCAGGTTGAATGCTTACATCTAGTTGTATTACTAGGTGGCAAACGCCTGTCAACTGCGTTGGCTGTTAAGAGTTAATTGTACGTACAATCTGTATCAATGATCATTTCATTGATTGGTCTTTGACCCTATCATTTGACTAGGCACTTCATTAGGATTTGGATGCTAGGAAAAGTATCGTAATTGTTAACATAAGCGATTGTAGTTTCAGTCTGGTTTCGGAAAAATCACTTTAATGTGGCAATAACATTACATATTGCTGTTGCCACGAGGCAAAGAGGCAAAAAAGCTGTTCGCTCAATTCAAAACCTTTCGGACGTGGCCTTTTTGTAATGGAACGGCCACATTTTGAGTCCATGGTTCTCACTATTGATGTGTTTCGCGCTTCTCCACATTTTGAATTCATGGTCCTGAATATTGATGTGTGTGGCGCTTATATCTAATTGCATCTGGTTTAAGTTTTAAATCCCTGGAAAGTCCCTTATACACAAGGCAATGCAATTGCTGTTACTAGTCCCTTATACACCCCCAAGTTGCCAGAGGAATCATCTTCCAAGCACCACAAACCCAATTCTCCTTCATTCTTCTTCATTCTTATTCTCCATGTCACCACAACATCTTTGACAGAGAATTGTTGAACCCATAGGGACAAATGCCAAAATGACGAAACCCTATGACCATGAATGTTCTTTGGCCTTGGCATGCTTTTGGTTATGCTCTTTCTTTGTCAATATCTTGAAACTCCTTTTGTCTTGTCAAGTCCTTGATATAATTCCTCATCAACAATGGTACTTGGTGATGTCTCTTTTTTCCAAGTTTGTATTGTTAGATTTTGTAATAAATATGCTTCTATGTTTAAGAGTGAACATTCCTTAGTGAATTGCACTGTAAGGGGTTTTGTTGGCCCATAATAGGGGTTTGTTCATAGAATGTGAATCGTTTTTTTATTAATTTTTTTCATTGAATGTGAATTGGTGGCATGCTTGTATGGAAAGTGTAGAATCCAACTACAAATTCTTACCCTAGGGTCTTCTGTAGGTTTTTATACCGAGGGAGCCTTAACCTTGCGTTGCGGAAAGGCTGTTTCGGTTGGACCTTAGATTAAAAATCATTGCATGCCTCCTAAACTGCTAGAAAAGAAATAGAAGACAATCGCAAGAAGGGTTCTGCTTTAATCCACTAGAGCCTACAATATAGGCCAAATCACTACTCAAAGCGACTTTTGCAACTTTCTGAGAAATGAACAAATCACAAATGTAGCCGGGGTGTCAAAACCCTTTTGCTCCCAAAGAGGCGAGGATCGATGATAGTAAAAAAGTTGTTGAGAGGGGAGTGTGTAAAAATTCTAGCTAAAATCATTTCCTTGAGGATTGAGGGAAGTTGCGGTTAAAGCGGGTGGCCCAATTCATCATGCTTCCATCTACAGGTTTCAAGTATTTAGCTGTTGTTGCTGATGAGTATATTTGAAGCTCATCTCAAATTTAATTAGTTGGGGAAGCTGAGGAATTCCTTGTGAGCTTGGTATTAATAAGGCTTATGGTCATGTTTCTTGGGACTTCCTATGGGGACTATTGAAAAAGGGGGCTTTCTTAGAAAGCATGCAAATAGGTGTTGGTTTGCAGCACTACAGTTAGCTTTTGTATTTGATCAATGTTAAAGCCACCAGTTTCTTTTCAAGTGTGAGCAGGATGTGCCAGAATGACTCATTATCTCCCTAGATATTTATTTTTGTGATGGTTCTGCCAGAATTACTCATTTTCCTCCTAGGTATTCATTTTTGTGATGGAGATACTTGTTGCTAAGTTGATTGGTGATCAAAGCTGCCGAGGTCGGCTTCTTAGATAGATTTCAAATCACTAACCCTCAATCCGTGGCCCAAGGTATGTTCTTCTTTCATGTTCCATTTCCTGATGGTAGTATGGTTATTCTCAAACCTTACAAGAGCAATTGAAATGCTGGTGATGAATTCTCCTTCTATTTAAAGCTATTTTTGGTTAACTTATCCAAAAGTTTTCTTAGTCGTATCAGAGATGAAGGTGGACTTGCCCCCATCTTCCCATCTATGTCTGGATGCTTCATATAATTGCAAAGTTGTTTGGGAGCCAAGTATGGAAGGATTCTATAACCAGCTAGTAGGGTGCAAATAAGAACTTTTGTCTAAAGGGGGATGGCTGACTACCGATTCTTTTGATGTATATCATGTATTGATTTATTGGCCCATGACATTGCTAGTCAATTTGGGAAAAAAAAAAAAATAATTATGAGGGACTTCCTTTAATCCAATTGATGAGCCCGTGGGTGGTTTCTATTGATTCAATGGGATGATGGTTGCAGTTCCCAACATGGGGGAGGGCTACGCATAAGACCTCTACATGTGTTGAATGAAGCTCCCAAGACTAAGTGGCTTTGGAGGTATGCCAAAGTGGACGACACTTTTTGGAAAAAAAATGTGATAATGGCTAGGTATGAATATGATAAAATTGGTTGGTAGAGTAAGATGAGCCTTATGCAAACGGGATGGGTTGTTGGAATTCTACTTTAGTCAGTTCTATGTTCTAACTTTTTTGGACGAGTAATCAAAAAATTAGTAGTAAAATGATATCGAAGGGATTTCACCCATGTACAAAAGGAGAGCAATCACAAAATAACCTTTTGCCCCCAAGCCCTGAACAATAATCGTATGGACAAAATAAAATAAAAAAAGGACGACTTTGTAGCATGAGGTCTTGTCTCTTGTTCATTTTGAGGTGCAGAACAAGTCTAAGGTGTTGGTCTAGCATGATATTTGGTGTGGGGCTTAACCTCGTAAGGTTTTGTAAGGACTAGATTTTGTAAGGTTGACTTGTTCAGAGGATGTAACCATGCAAGAAGATGTCTTTTGGGTGGTGAACAAGGATACTAAAAGATAACTTTCTTACGAAGCCCAAATGATCAAGAAGAAAGTTTGAGGAAAGTCCCTCCCTTCCTTTTGGACTTGCTTGCACATGCAAATGTTAAGAGTTTGAGGACAGTGCTGACATTAATTGGCCCCATGATTGAAATGCGGTTCTCTTGTGAAAAGTTTTGGCAATAGTGTTCATTAGCCATCAAATTGTCTTGGTTTTCTCGCTAAGGGCATATAGAAATCTGAAGCTCCCATGAAAACTTTTTCGCCTATCCCTTTGGATGGTAGCTGAAGATAAGCGACGCAAAACAAGAATAAAGGAAGAAAACCCAAATATAGAGTATTAGGAAATATTTTGAATCATATGAAGTTTTATATTTTGTTGTATATTTTAATTATTTTCCTATCTTATTTAATAGCAAATTTAAGATAGGCCTAGACAAAGGGATTTATTAGTCTTTTAACAAGATTTAGTTTTTTTTTTTAAATTTATTTTTATTCTACTAGGATTTGGGTTAGATGTTTTATCATCTTTATTGTTTAGTTGACATCCTTTAGGCTTCCTAATTCGTCTAGGACTTCTAAATATATCCTTAATGTATAGATGGAAATAAGACTATGAATGAGAATTGATATTTGAGTGAGTTTCTTTACATGATAGTATTTGGTTCTGTGAGTGCTAAGGATGGATTTTGTGTGTGCGTCCTAACCCCCTTCCACAGAGGAATTGCTCTAAGAGGCTCCTATGTCGGTGAATCTCCCGAGGGGAATATGCTTGAGGAGGAAATTTTAATCTTGCGAGTGGGTGTTTAATGTGCCCGCCTGAGTAAGTCTCCCATGGAGGATATACTTGGAGGAAGAAGTTTTAATCTTGCAAGTAGATGTTTTGTGTGCCCAGAGGAGGAAGAATTGATCAATCATCTTCTTGTTCATTGCCATTAGGTTCCTTCCTTTCACATTGTCTATTTCCTTGATGGGTTTAGTTGGGTTCAAGGATTCAAAATGCGGTCTCAGTCACAATTACGATTTCGGTCGCCATATGACAAAATCGCTCTAATGTGGAAATCGCGTTCTATATTGTGGTTGTTGCGGGGCAAAAAATGCAATCAGTTTACTTAAAACTTTTCCAATGAGACCGTTTTGTTGCGGAACGACGACATTTTGAATCCATGGTTGGGTTTAACATTTGGATGTTAAAGATGTTTTGGTGTTGTGGCAGGCATGAATGTTTGGATGCCAAAGAATTTGAAGTTGATTCCTGTAGCTGTTTGTTTGGGTATATGGAGAGAAGGGAATTGATGGATTTTTGGGACAAAGCCATGTCTTCAACATTTCGAGCCCCATAGTTTTAGAATGTTGATAGTTGCAGTCAAGTGGTCAGTTGTGGTGGAGATTTCTCTCTTTGGTTTCTATAGATAGTTTTATGTGCAGCAGCTTGAGGGCATGTTGTTTGCACTTGCCTCATTTGTATATAGGCGACAACCTCCTTGGTATTCTATTGATACATTTTCTTTGATTACACATTTAAAAACAACAAAAAAAGCAACCAAATATATGAAGTGTAAATAAGTATGGGATGGGATTCAGTGTTCTTAGTGGGAGATGCTCAGCATTTGAGTTGCTATCTTCTGCCAAAAAATTGGTGTTCAGTTTCTGGTGTGCTGTTTCATGACTCCTGCAGCTTTACCTAAGTGCCATCAAACCGACACAGAGATTTGCATGGGTTGTGTGAGTGTGACAAACTGTCTTGCCGTGTGCTCAAAATGTCTCTCTTATTAGGCTTTTTTTTTTATTTGTGTGGATTCGCTGCTTCGTCTTGAAAGCCTGAATAGAGGCCCAATTCCTTTTTTTTCCCCTTCTTTTGGAATCTGTTTGGCTATCTGACTGCCGCAATCTATGGTACAGCATCACTCATATTAAGATCGGGTCCGCCAATCATCGATAGATGTGGCCTGCTAATCATCTCTAGGGCATGCTAAAATCTGCCACCTATATTTTCAGTTCCATAACTTTGGAAAATAAACAGGTTACAAGTCCTTTACACTGACCAAGTCCATGGAATATCCGTTTCAAAATCTTTGGGGTTACCAATTATTGTTAGTTTATTAAGAATTTTGTGGTTCTCCAGTACACTGGTCAAGTCCATGGAATATCTGTTACCAAATTGGTCAAGTTACCAATAATTGTGGATTTATTAAGAAATTTGTGGTTTATGTATGATATATTGCGCACCTTTGGAGCTAATTAATAATTTTTAAAAAAATTTTCTTTATTGTTCTATCTATTTCTCAGGAGGTTAGTTGCCATAAATATGAATGCTCTTTTTAGCAGGTCAAAGTTTATAGTCGGAGTCAGGATGGAAAGTGGGAAGATCGGGGAATTGGTCATGTTGCTGTTGATTATATGGAGGTTTGACATTTTATTTGTAATATTAAGATGTTATGGTTCTTCTACATTATCTATGCTTTTTACCATTCAAGGTAATGTTGAAATGCAGAAGTCGGATGATCTTGCTCTTTTTGTGTATGAGCAAGACAGCAATGAAACCATACTCATGCACCGAATTAGTCCAGATGATATCTATAGAAAACAAGAAGGTATTAAAATGTTTAAAAGATACGTTTTATTCCTGTTTAGCTCTATCTGGATCCAGCTGAAAACTTCATTTGTTTTGCTTTACTAGATACGATTATTTCTTGGAGGGATCCGTTGTATTCCACAGAGCTAGCCGTTAGCTTCCGGGAGGTTGCTGGGTGTTCTTATATATGGTACTTGAATCTGGGGGCTCTATTGGGATTTATATCATTTTTTCTTCTAATGCTTAAATTCTTGTGTTACGCAGGGATCATATCTGTAATGTGCGAAGGAATTCAAACTTTGGTACCCTTAATGGTAAGTCTTATTTTTCTTTTTACATTTTGCAGAACCCTCACTCTTATGTTACGTAACTACTGAGACGTCAATACATTGCATGATGTGATTGTTGACGTGAAATATGTTTCAAGAATTGATTGGAGCATTTAGATGGGGAAAAATTGAATGGATATGGACGGATAAAGTGAATTGGTCAATAGCGCATGGGTTTGATATAGGATATCAATGTGGCTAGACTTGGAAATACTTTGATGTTCTGGACTTCTGTATTTTGATGTATCATTTTCGTATTTCTTTTATGCCTGTTTTAGACTTTTAGGATAATCAAAGTGAAGTTTTTATGTTGTAGAAGCTTTTCCATTGACAATGATATTAGGTCAATGTTTTTTACTTTTATCCTGCAGCCCTTCTAGCTATTAAGTGTAATGTATCATCTTTGTTGTTTTGAAGCAGTAAAAGACTCATTGTGTTCAGTCCATTCATCTGGCATATTCGTTTTCTTCCTGAGATTCTATTCAGTTCTGGTTTCTTTTGATGCCACTGGTAGGGGAGTACTTTTTGTTTTGAATATGGACCCTTAGCATTGAGCTTAAACTTCTGTTAGGTAGTCCTTTTTGATGTTGTACTCTTTTTAATTTGTAAACTTATGCAGATGATACATTTCATGGCGTTAGCAGTGAGTTGCGAGAGCTGCCTACTGTGGCGCTGTCAACACTCCCATTGATATTAAAGGTCTACTTTCTGTCTTTATGTCTAGGCTCTTGGTATATGTACCAGTTTTCACATTGTGCTGCTGTGTGTGGTGGCTTTTGGTTGTGTGCATTGACCTTTGGTTGTGTTTTGGACCAACTTTGACAGTTATAAGACGTATTTGTGGTGTCATACATTCAATTATGGACTGATCTAGTGAGAGAAAAAAAATAACTAGCTATCATATTTCTTCCCTAATTCTTGTGTAAGCTCTTTGTGAGCGTTGTTGAAGTTTATTTTCTTCTTTTAATGTGTAATCCAATTTATTGTATACTCTTTTGTTTTTTAATGCCTACTTGTTCATCTGGCCAATGGTAATAACCTTGGCCTTAGGCCATGAACTGGGTTGTCATTGTAATGTTATGACTTATGTATTAGGATTCTTCTTTGTGTGACATGGGAGAGTGCAAGTGTGCAGCCCACTTGGTAGGTGTGGTGTTGCCTTTGTTTTGCTTTGTTTTTTGTGTGTGTGTGAGTGCAAGTGTACAAATTGTCAAAGGCGGGCACCTGCCGTTCAAATTGGCATAATAAACAAATTCTTATCATCATTGGTGAGGTTTTTGATATCAATCTCTAAGGCATATTTTTTTGGTTGTGGGGTTGATTTGCTTTCATCTTATGTTGGTCTTCCTTGCAGTGCTTCTTGTAAGAACATAGTAGTTTGAGACCCTATTGCAGAAAGGTCGTATAAGAGGCTAGTGGGGTGGAAATCAAAGCTATTATCTGGAGGGGGTTGATTGACCTTATGAAAAGCGCATTATGGAGCTTGCCTATCTACTTCATGTCTTTATTAACTAACAGCGGCATAGCTAGTTGCTTAGAGAAAATCTTGGGGGACTTTCTCTAGAATAGCAACGGTATTGACAATGGTCTCCATTGGGTCAACTGGGATGAAGTTTCTTGTCCTAAGCTAGAGGGGGGGCTTTGCATAAGAGCTCGGTATTGACAATGGTCTCCATTAGATTTTTGCAATGGACAAGGATACTCATTGGAAAAAAATGTGATCAAGGCAAAAGATGGGTTGAAGATTCGCGATGGTGTAGGAAGAAGACTTCATATGCCAATGGGGTAGGGTGTTAGAATTCTACCATAGCACGTATGGACCACTTCAAATCACTAGTGCGTTTGAGGTGAAGAACAACCCGTGGATGTTGTTTTGCCATGATGTTTGGTATGGGGATCAACCTCTTAAGGTTAGTTTCTCGACCTTAACCGATTGTTAATAAGATAATGTGCAATAGAGACATGCACTCATGCAGGTTTTGCCTCATTGCAATGACAGCTTTGTTTGGCCTCATGACTCTAAGTGGTCTTTTTCCATTACGAGTTTTTGTATTACACACTCTGAAGGCTTGAATAGCCTTGATTTTCTCTCCAAGTCTATTTGAAAATCTAAAGCTCCCTCAAAAGCTTGCTTCTTTACTTGAGCGTCATTGAGGGAAAGATTACTATGAAGAACATGCTTAAAGAAGTTTCATTAGTCCAAGTTGGTGCTCTATGTGTTTAGAGGAGGAGGAAGAATATATGGATCTTTTCTTAGTTCATTGCCTCCGCGAATCATCTAACGTTAAAGATGTGTTGGTGGCTTGGGGGAGAAAGGTGAAATAGAGTTCGATTCTTGGTGTTTGGACATGGTTACTTTGGCTCCTTGGTAGGCCTACTAGGAAGGAAAGAAATTGACGGATTTCTGAGGACAAAGCTATATCCTTTCAATTCACGTTCACTTTTTGAGAATGTTGTATACTTGGGGTGTTGTGCTTATTATTGATTGAAATTTAAACTTTTTGGTTTTGGATGTTGTATTACGGATGAGAGCACGAGGTGTAATATTTTTTGAATTTGCCCTTTGTACATGCGTGGTATCCTGTAGGTGGCTTCTTAATAGAGCTCTTGATTACTGATCCCATCCCCCTAAAAAAAAAAGAAAAAAAAAGAAGAGAAAAGGAAGCAGATACTAGAAAATGAGAAGCCTTAGTGATCCTAAATAAATGCCGGTGATTATCATATGGGAGTAATTGAGACGAGAAACACATTAGTTGAGATTTCTAATGTCATGGTATCGCACTTCTCTTTCTCCAGAAAATGGGAATTTGGGGGTGGGCCGTGGCATGGATTGCATGATTTGAAGATGCCGGGGACAAGCTGATAATTGTTGTCGAGTGGAGAGGAGAGGAAGTGGGAATGTTTTTCTTTGTCTTTTCCTAGGGTTTTCAACTTTCTCCATAAGGACAGAGGACGTTGCCGAAAAGTTGGAGATTTTTGGTAAAGTTTCTGGTAGCTTATGCCTTATAATTAGTACTTTTAGCTCTGGGTGAAAATTTCTTCAAGTTTAATATGTTTGCAACTTAATTATGTAACAACTAATTCAATATGATAATTTCTAAGACTATTAGAATGACATGGGTTTTTTTATATGCTATGGAAGAATAATCAAGTTGGACTATAGTTGGATCACAATGAGGGGCATTGAGCTACCTATTTATACCATGAAACTCTCGGAATGTGCGATTTGGAAGAGGCCAAGGAGGAACATGACAATTTCATGAAACCAACTTGGTCTTATGCCAAGAAGGTCAATTACAGAAGCATTACATCTCATAAGAAGACTTATGAATTTATACATAGATGGGGGAAAAAAAATCCACACATGTTCATTCACCTAAACAAGAGGTATGACATGGTACTTAGGGAGGTGCAATGGAGGTGCTTGGAGATAAAAGACATCCTGACCGCCAGTTATATCAGAATCATTTAAGATATTTACAAGGGAGCTATGTTACTCGGACTCGGCTATGCCTGTGTTAAAGTATTGAGCTCAAAACGGGCTCGAAATTTTTGAGAAATTTTGTACATTTTTGGTCTAAAATCAAGGGTTGAGTGTTCGTACCTATGTCCAAGTGTTGAATGTCTGAGAAGCAAAATGAAGAGTCCAAGTAACATAGCAAGGGAGGAAGGACAAGGATAAGGAGGTTATGAGGGGACATAGATGACTTCCCTTGATATTGAACTACACCAAGAATTGGCTTTGAGTACATTTCTTTTTCTATATTGCTATGGATGAGCTTACTAAAGACCTTCAAGATGAGGTGCGATGTTATTTCAATTTGTTGAATCCTTAGTTTAAAAAAGCCCGCTTGGCGTGCCTAGGCGTGAGGTTACCGGGTCAACGCCTCGAAGGGGATGAGTTGCGCCTCAAGGATGTGAGACTATATCTTCCCCTGTTTCTTGTTTTTCTTAGCCTTCTCTTCACATTTTTTCTTCTTTTCCTTCCTTGTGAGCTAAAAAGTGAGCTAAACTTGTACTGTAAGTACATGCATTGGGGAACTACGATGATAAGATAACATATCTTAAGGTTATTTGCTATGTTAGTAATCATATTGATGTCTAGTCATATTTTTAATGCATTTATGTAACTTGTTTTTGCAAAATATGCTTTGTGAAATGTGAAATACTTTTAAAAACTTTTGCATAGAAGTGCGCTTCGCGTTTGTGATGCGTGTGCCTTCGCCTCGCGCCTTGGGCCTCTCCCTTTGGGACCCTATGTGCCTTGCGCTTTTAAAACTAAGGTTGAATCGTTGATGATATTGTTCTTATTGGTAGCAGTGGATAAGGTGTTGACAACAAGTTGGAGGAGGGGTGGGATACTTCAGAGTTCTAGAGTAAAAGCATCCAAGGCCAAGTGACCAAATAACTAGAATGCAAGATTAGCGACGGAGAGCGAAGAAAAGTAAAGGAAGTCATCAGTATTGATATTGTAATACATAGGTTGAGGAGTTTAGGCAGTTGGGTAGTTGGGTCAATCATTGATACAAACTATAAGAGGGGCTCTGAGAACGAAAATAAAGAATTATGGCACAAAATAATGTATTATTATTATCAGTTCGTAGTTTGTGATTTTAGATCATTAGAGTTATTTTATAGGTTATTTAAGAGCCCTTTAGAACTAGAATCTTGGAAATTAGAAGAGAATATAGTTCTATTTGAATGTTATCTTTGTAGGTAATTTTCAAGGTATCTTGGGGAGTTTTTTAATTTTTTTTTCTGGAATATATTTTGCTTGGGAAATATTTTGGGTTTGAGATTAGCTTGTTTCCAAGGTTTTCTAGGCCTATATAACCACTGTTAGGTGTTGATTTACTGATATCTCTTCAACCAAAAAATTTCCAGCACATTAAGCTTTCCTTTGCATGTAGACTTATGGTTGCTTATGATTGGATATCTCACAAACCGTAGTCGGGTCTCTTAGGTTTTCTTTTATTTTTTGTTTACTAGGTCTTTTATTTTCCCCTTATTTCTTGTCAAGTTCCCTAAAAATTCCTTGTTTGACCTAAATCCCTCAATTTGTTCTAGTATAGATCATGTTCTTTGTCAATTATACAATATAAAGGGGATATCAATGAGAACATTATATATCGCAAAAGGGTAGGATGATGAAAATGGAGGAATGCATACTGATTATTGTGTACTAAGAAAATCCCAATAGAATAAAATTAAGCATGAGAGTTTACCATATGGTGGCAAGACCAACCTTGTTGTATGACATAGGGGTGTTAGAAACCTGAGGAATGATAGTTACAAGGATGGGTATGTTTCAGTGATGGATTGTCAGAAAGGATTGGATAGGATAAGAAATGGTTGATGAGAGAAATTGTAGAAGTGATACTAATAGGAGATAACATGAGGAAGCAAGACAATGTGTTGGACTTGGACACACCAATAGAAGAGGAACAAAGGCTCCTGTGAGAAGTTGTATGAGGTTGACATTTCAAAATATGAGAGATGGTTGCTGATGGTACATTGACTTGTATCCCTTGTAAGCTCAATATTGAGAAGGCTTATTATCATGTTTTGCTTTTGGAAAACAGTTTCCAAGCAAATGGAGGAGTTGTATGTTCTTTTATATCTTTATGTCCAACTTTTCAGTCCTAATCGATGGTGAAGCCACATGTTTGTTTTCTATTTCGAATAAGCATGTTCATCATGATGGTACGCTTTCCCCTTTGTCTCCTTGATGGGTATGGGGTGTGTTCAACCTTTGTCAAAGATGTGATGATGCCTTGGAGAAGAAGAGTGGAGAAGAGTGGGTTTGTGGTGTTTGGCAGATGATATTTTTAACATGTTGTGTGATGTTACCCCTTTCCATCCTCGCGACTAGCACGACCCCCACCCCTCTCTCCCCAGGTGCTAGTCCTCGGTGGCCGATGAAGCTCAGGTTGCCCGGACTGGTCATCGGAGGTCTACCTGAGGTCTGCTGGACTCTAGGTCTCCGGGAGCCGCCGGTCGTCCATTTCGCCGGTCGTCCTTGGTCAATTTTGGCTCTCCCCTGTTGTTTTTTCAGATCTCTGCGCCGGAGGAGGTCTTAGGTGTTTTCCGGTCACTGCTTTGGGTCGACCGGCAGCTTCTGTCAGCTCCGGTGAGATTTGTGGCGACTTTCCGATCACCGGCGACTTTTCCGATCACCGACGACTTTTCCGGTCAACGGAATCTTGCCGGAATTCCCTCATCTCTCTTTTTCCGGCCCAGATTTAGCCGTCTTCTCTCTTGGTGCTGATGTTCTCTCCGTCCAGTCTCCGATGAGTGGCGTTTGTGTTATTCCTCCTCGTTTTCTCTCTTCTCCGGCCAGTGTTCGGTGTCGGTGGGTTCTGTGGCCGTTTCTTTTGCTCCCTTCTTAGCTTGTTTCGTTCTGTGGTTTTTCTTCCTCCCCCCTCGTTGCATTGGCCTCGTGTTTGTCATGTATGCTGCTGTGAGGGTGGAGGGGAAGTTCCTGGAAGTGACTAGGGGTGTGGGTGGTCCTTTTCCTTTTAAAGTTGCTGAATCCAGTAAAAGGAAAAGGTCTTTCATCCAGTTGAGCCTCCTGGAGTTTCGATGGGTGGCAGTTCAAATGGTTCGCTTCTGCTTCTCAAAGTAAGAACCATTGTGGTTGAAAACTTTTAGGTGGGTTCAGAAGTGTCTATTGCTTCAACTGAGAAAGAATAACAAAGGTAGATTCATTGTCCTCTCTCTTTTGGGTAATGGTGGGCAGGCTAGGACAGTGATCTTCCCTGAGAGTGCGAAAGCAGAGGGTTGGTTTGGGGTGACAAAGATTTTTAAGGAAGCTCTGATTGAAGGCCACAAGAAGCCATCTCATTCAAAAAGGAATGCTCCTATTCCCTCTATGCCTCCTGTGAGCAGGGATAGGTTTTTTGCTAGTGTTGTTCGAGGGCAACTGGGTGGCCCCCCTGATTCATCTTTGATGAGGTGGAAGTATAGGGATTGTGGTTCATGGGATGTTGCTGTAGCTGTGATAGGCGAAGTTCATACTAGTAGTGGTAACGTGTTAAAGCAGAAGGTCTCCTTCAAGGATAATGTTAAGGATGTGTCAAGTGTCTCCTTGTACGAAGGGTGGTTCTAAGGAGTGTGTGGAGGCCTTTTCTCCCTGCATTAATCAATTTTAGGTGTTGAGAGATCTTTTGGAGAACTATCCCTCCTCTGATTGTAAATGCAGCTCCCTGTGTGCATCAAGGGTCCCAGAATCATCTCTTAATGTGGTGGAAGAGGAGTTGCATCCTGCAGCTTGCTCACCAACCACGAGTGTGGTAGTTTACTCTCGTAGGAAGAAGCTTGGAAAGACTAAGCTTGTTGTTGATGCTGGGACGGGTGCCCCTAACATGCAGGAGGTGGGAGGGCCTTCTTTGGTTGAGGAAACTCTGCATCAAGCCCACACTCAAGGTTTAGATGATGTTGCACTAGTCGGTGCTGCATTTTCAGGAAATGTTAGTGAAGGTTCTGCGTGGGTATTGGAAAGAATGATCTTCTTTTGTAAGAAGATGGGTTTGGCCATTGAAGGTAGAGAGATGGAGTTGCTATCTTTCCTTGCCTCACTGGAAGGTGATCAATTGGTTCAAGAGAGTATGAGGGATGCAGTTGCAAAGGAGAGGTTGTCTTCGGATGGGGCCATCCGTTAAAGTTCTTGCTTGGAATGTTAGGGGGCTCAATTGTCCAAACAAGTGAGGGGACGTTAAGTGGGTGTTGCGCACTTTTGCGTGCGATGTTGCCATTCTCCAAGAATCCAAGTTGGAGGTTGTAAGTCGTCCGATAGCGTATAGTCTGTGGGGCTGCCGTCCGACTGAGTGGCTTTACTTACCTTCAGTGGGTCGCTTAGGAGGTATTATTGTCATTTGAGATCCTCAAGTCTTGGAGCTTGGCGACTCTCGCATTGGGTCGTTTTCTGTGTGTTGTAAGTTTTAAGTCTCTGGAGGACAATTTTGAGTGGGGTCTGATTGGGGTATATGGGCCTAATGACGACTTTATGCGAATGGCCTTATTTGAGGAGTTGTCGTTCTTTATGTCCTCTTGGGACATGCCGTGGTGTTTGGGTGGGGACTTTAATGTCATCAGGTTTCCTTCAGAGAGATCCACAGGTGGTCGGTTGTCTTGGGCAATGAGAGAGTTCTCTAGTTTTATTGATTCTTGCAATCTGATCGATCCTGCACTGGAAGGTGCTCGCTTTACTTGGTCCAGCCATGAGGAGGTTCCTGTGTTATCTCGCATTGACCGATTTCTGTTCTCGGTTGAGTGGGAAGATCACTTCCAGGGGGTTCATCAAGTTACCCTTCCAAAAATCACTTCGGACCATTTTTCCATTCTCCTTCGGGTTGGGGAAGTCTCCAGAGGTAGACGTCCTTTTAAATTCGAAAATATGTGGCTTGAGGTGGATGGCTTTAGTGATCTTGTCAAATCTTTTTGGGATGAGCTGGTTGTTAGTGGCCCCTCCAGTTTTGTTTTGGCGAAGAAACTGAACTTTTTGAAGACCAAGCTTAAACAGTGGAACAGGGATGTGTTTGGCCATTTAGAGTTGAAGATGGCTAGTTTGGTGGAGAAAGTGAAGCTCTTAGATGAGAAGGAGCAGCCACATTCTCTCTCATGGGTAGATAGAATTGAAAGACTGGAAGTTAAAAAAATCTCTCTTTGGTGCGAAGGGCCATTGATATTTTCTGGCGCCAAAGAGCAAAGCAACAGTGGATGGTGGATGGTGATCGCAATACCAAATTTTTCCATCAGATGGCAAATAGGAGAAGAAAGTTTAATGCCATTCACAAAATTAAAGTGGATGGCGAGCTCTATGATGATGCTGCCTTGGCCAATGATGCAATTGTTCACTTCTATGAAAATCTGTATCATGAAGATCATCCATCAAGGATCTTTCTTGATGGTATTGCTTTTGCCTCTATTAGCTTTGATGATGCTAGGGATCTTGAAAATGATTTTACTGAAGTTGAAGTTTGGAATGCCATCACTGAGTTAGGAAATGAGAAAGCGCCAGGGCCAGACGGTTTCAATTTAGCCTTTTTTCAGCACTGTTGGTCTACTGTCAAGGAGGAAGTTATGGGTTTTTTTTACTGATTTGCATAATAAAGGTGTCTTTGAGAAAAGTTTAAATGCCACTTTTATTAGTTTGATTCCCAAAGTGGCTGGCGTAGATGATATTAAGCTTTTTAGGCCCATGAGTTTGGTAGGGAGTGTTTATAAGATTCTTGCTAAAGTTCTCACTTCAAGATTGAGGAAAGTTGTCGGAAAAATTGTGGGTCTCTCGCAGCATGCTTTTGTTCCCGACCGTCAAATCTTGGATGCTGCCTTGATTGCCAATGAGTGCATTGATTCTTATTTAAGATCTGGGATTTCGGGTATCCTGTATAAGCTTGACATTGAAAAGGCTTATGATCATGTCTCTTGGAGCTTTCTTTTGGCTATTCTTGAGAAAATGGGCTTCCCCAAGTGGAGAAAATGGATCTCTTTTTGTATTTCCACTGTGCGCTTCTCTATCTTGATTAATGGTGAAGCATCGGGTTTTTTCTCAAGTTCAAGGGGTCTAAGGCAAGGTGACCCTTTGTCGCTTTTATTGTTCATTTTGGTTATGGAGACGCTCAGTAAGTTGGTGATTAAAGCAGGTGAGGAGGGTTTCTTGAATGGCTTTCGGATTAGCAACGCTCACTCCGAGGGCTTGTTAATTTCTCATTTGCTCTTTGCCGATGATACCCTTGTTTTTGCAAGCCGGACGAAAGTAATTTGGGTTACTTAAGGTGCATTCTTCTGCTTTTTGAAGCTATGTCTGGGCTAAGGGTTAACCTTTCCAAAAGTGCACTCATTCCCATTGGTGAGGTGCCTAATGTTCATAATTTGGCCCGTTTCTTTGGGTGTGGAGTTGAGCATCTGCCTTCTTCTTATCTTGGTCTTCCTCTTGGTGCTTCTTATAAGAGCATAGCTGTTTGGGACTTAGTTATTGAGAAGTTCCATAAAAAATTGGCAGGTTGGAAGTCTAAGCTTTTGTCCAGAGGGGGTAGATTAACACTTTTGAAAAGCACTTTGTGTAGTTTACCTATCTACTTCATGTCTTTATTCACCATCCCAGCTAGCATTGCTAGTCGGTTAGAGAAAATCATAAGAGATTTTCTTTGGAATTCTGTTGATAATGGTAATGGCCTCCATTGGGTTAATTGGAACGAAGTATGTCGTCCTAAGCATGAGGGAGGACTTGGCATAAGACCTCTCCGTGTTATGAACGATGCGTTGAAGACTAAATGGTTGTGGAGGTTTGCAAAGGAGGATGATGCCAGGTGGAGAAACGTGATCAAGGCAAAATATGGAATTGATGAGTTGGGTTGGTGGAGCAAGAAGAGTTCTCATGCCCACGGTGTTAGTTGTTGGAAATCTATCTTATCAGGTCTTGAACGTTTCAAATCTTTAGTGCATTTTGAGGTGAGGGATGGCTCAAGGGTGTTTTTTTGGCATGATGTGTGGTGTAGGAAGTGGCCTTTAAAGACTCTCTTTCCTGATCTTTTAGGATGGCTCGTCTGAAGTATGCTACGGTACAAGAAGTTGTTTCTTGGAATGGGGACATCAGCCATTGGAACTTGACTTTTGTGAGGAATCTTAATGATTGGGAAGAGGACAATTTTTGTAATTTGTTAGCCGTACTTGCTGGCAAAGAGGTTCTGTCGCAAGGAAAGGATGAGATTGTGTGGCCACTTAACTCTAAGGAATCCTTTAGCGTCAAGAGTTTTTGTTCAACACATTTTGATGCCTTGGATGGTTATGATTTTGCTACTATGTCCATTTGGAAGTCTAAAGCTCCAACAAAAGTGTGTTTCTTTGCGTGGGCAATCACCATAGGAAAGATCCCTACTGACGACATGCTTAAAAGAAGAAATTTTAGAGGTCCAAGCAGATCCTCTATGTGTTTGGAGGAGGAAGAAACCGCGGATCATCTCCTTTTACATTGTCGATGGGTTTTCGCACTTTGGGATTTAGCTCGCTCTCTTATGAGGATTAGTTGGGTTCAACCTTCTAATGTTAGAGATGTGGTAGTAGCTTGGAGGAGAAGGATGAAGAAGAGTTGGGCCCGTGGAGTTTGGAACATGGTGCCTTTGCTATTTGGTGGACCACGTGGAAGGAGAAAAATCGTCGTATCTTTGACGACAAAGTCTTGTCATTTCAAGATTTTAAGCTCTATTTTTTGAGGTGGTTGTATAGTTGGAGTGTTGGGCTTAGTAGAAACAAAAATTTAAATTTTTTCGCTTTTGTCGATTGCATTATGGATGAGAGCTTAGGGGCATAATGTTTTTGAATTTACCCCTTTTGTAAATGGGTGACATCCCCTTGGTGTCCTTTTAATGTACCTCTTGATTACCTGCCCAAAAAAGAAATAAAAAAAGATGATATTTTGACCATGTGGTGGTGTACTTGGAAGGAAAGGAATTGTCGGATTTATGAGAGCAAAGCTTTGTCCTATCAGGATTTCAAGCGCTAGTTTTAGATAATCTTATATAGTTGGAGTCCTATCCCATACCCAATAGTGGAAGAAACTTGAATCTTTTGGATTGTGTAGATAATATTTTGAATAAGAGCTTTGGGGTGCGATTATTCATGTAGTTGTCTCTTTTGCACATGGGTCGCATCCTCTTGGTGTCAACTAAATGCAATTTACACCTTTTCATTAAACAAAAGAAAAACGAAAAAAGCAAAAAAGAGAGATAGAGGAAGCCTAAAGAAAAACAAGAATGAGGCGATTAAAACGTATGTGGTACATTTGCAATAGCGATTTGGAGGCCTAGGATTAGGGATATTGGTTTAGGCACCTAGGCTTTTGCCCTCAGCTTCTTCCTATATGGGAGGGTCACACTTTTGCTTCTTGACAGTTTGCAAATGTTGGGTTGTTTGACTTGCGAACTTGTTATACCCATTAGTTTTGTTTGTTTGCTATTTACCATTGGTTTTTTTTTTTTTTTGGGGCGGGGGGGTATTGTACTCCCCCACCCCTTTTTGTTACTGTATTTAGCTAATTTACTATCTATTGTTATGTAATGCTATTGTTTTCTACCATATATTCCTTAACAAAAGGTTTTAGTGCAACAATGGGGAAAAAAATCCTATCTATTGAGGACCTTTTTTTGTTCTCTTGGGATCAGCTTGCCATGCTAAGGGTAGGGCTGACTACCCACATCTTAAACCTCCAAACATTGCAAAGTTGGGACCCATAGTAGTGGTGCTGGTTGTTGTTGGATGGATGATACAAAGAGGAATAGATGACGATTAGACATCCTGTAATGATGTTGATTGCAACTGAAAAGAAGGCTATCAATAAAATCAATTACATCAATCGAGGCTCCCGAAGTAGAATATTACGAACCACTGTTCTTTGATGCACTCAAGAAAGTTTTGACACCATTAAGATACTCCTGTTTGTCACCATCCACATCATCAAGAAAATAGGACGTGAATGGCTATAATTACTTTATTTTTGACTTCCAAATGAACCATCGGAAGCCATCAATTGATGTTTGAAAGAGTTGGCGACAACCCAATGTTGCCTAAACAACTTGGCACTGACTCAAATAGTTAGCAGATGAGCGGTGAAGGAGTAGGTGGTCTGTTGTAGCTCCTATTAACCAATTCTTTTTTCCCCCTTTTTTTGGTGAGTCTATTAACCATCATTTTCTCCTCTTTTGGAAATTATCACATCTAGTGATGTGTAGGAGAAAATGCATGATTTTCGATCATGGCGATCTGAGTTCATCAGAGTAGTGTAAACAACTGATAATTGTCAGATCTTTTGCTTCCTGTCCCACTTTTCCTATGGATTTGCATTCATAATGCCATCTTTGGTTGGTGGTGGTTGTTTTCAGATTGTCGTAGAGAGTGGTGTTACAGATCAAATGCGGGTGACAGAGCTTATTTTACGTGATGTAAGTTTGGTCCTTTACTTTGTCTTGTTGTTGAGAATGCTTATTCTATATAGCGGAATCCACAGTGAGGTCTGTATTTTTTTCCCTTCTATTCCTCCCTCCATTCTCAGACCTGTTTATGTGTGTATTTTGGGAAAATGATTTTAGTTTCTTATGCGTAATTAGAATTTTTTTTCCTTTTTGGCTCTAACATCAGGTTTATTTTGGAAATCTGAATAGCCCTATCTCTTGTTGAATGTGCTTTGCTTATAATATGCAGAGGGCAGTCAGTTGTTTCGATAGATAGGTTGTAACAGATGGTAAGTGGTAACGAAGATGTTGACCAATTTTATACATCATGTTAAACCTTAAGCACACAAAATATAGTTTGTGTGTGTTCGCACACATACATATACACAAATATACATATATAAACATACACACTTAATAGATGCAAGTGTAACTATATATATGTATGTATCCATATGTACGTGTGTGCATGCGTGTCCATGCACCACGTGTCTGTGTCATTGAAATTTGTTGTTGCAATTGTCTTGTACAAACCGTGACGTCTTACGGCCCTGTCATTTTTGTACTGTTGGCTTCCAGTTGGGTTCTTACCCTGCCACTCATGGTTTTGTGCAGCAAGAATTTTTTCAAAAGTTGATGGATCTGTTTAGGATCTGTGAGGACCTTGAAGATCTCGATAGCCTTCACATAATCTATAAAATAGTCAAGGGGATCAGTAAGTTGTTCACCACAATTTTTTGTCCTCTTATTCCCGCCCCCCCTCTTTCTTCCACGAGCTGATGCTAGTTGTATGATTTGCTACTACTTTAATGTGATTTTGCGCCTTTCATCTGCAGTAATGCTTAACAGTCCGCAGATATTTGAGAAGATATTTGGAGATGAATTCATAATGGATATCATTGGCTGCCTTGAGTGTAAGTTTTATCCGCACATATTACAGGTGCAATTTCAGGACTTTGTGCTGAGGCTTTTGTGGGACCAAATGCTTTATTAGATATATAGTGTTCTGCTATTTGATGTAAGCGGATGGACTTTGTTCACTGAATTTGGATTATTGACCAGCGTTCTGTATAAATTACTTTTCTTTGTGTGTTTTTGGGAGTATATGTCATTGTACCCTGTAAAAAGCGGGACCTATACTGGGAGTTGTTGTTGTTGTATGTCGTTGCAATTGTTAGTGTTTTTTCCCTTAAAAATTTACTTCTATGTATTCTTGATTATCTCTATAGATGTACAAGATGCTGAACACTTTTGAAATGAATGGACTGATTAGACATGGTGTTCCATGAGTATCAATCCCATGCAGTTTGTTGAGTAACTGTTTTGAAAACATGCTTATTGGTTGCCATAAGTTACGTAATTCCATTTGCACTGACCTTTTGCCTGTTGAAGCGCTATCTGCTAGATTAAGCTTTTGCCTATTAAAGCTTTATCTGCTACATTGATTGGTGATTGACCCTAGAAGATCTTTTTGTTTAGATGATCC
This sequence comes from Carnegiea gigantea, assembly GCA_029747015.1. Taxonomy (NCBI): domain Eukaryota; kingdom Viridiplantae; phylum Streptophyta; class Magnoliopsida; order Caryophyllales; family Cactaceae; genus Carnegiea; species Carnegiea gigantea. The sequence goes on along the minus strand of JAKOGI010000082.1, from coordinate 217,647 downwards.
TGAGGTTTCTCATGTTAGACATCGTGATTTTTTGGAGCAGCATGTGGTTTTTAAGGAGGTATGTTTCCGTACCATATTTGCTCTTCATTCTCCTGCCTTGATGAATGTGGGATGTAGTGCAACTCAAGTACGGAGTCTTCTTCTGTGGACTTGCTATGCTCATGTACGATTTACATTATGATGGCCTTTCCAGTAGTTCGTCTTGTTTTGTTTTTCTGTAGGCTATACCTATCAAAGATCCCGTGGTTTTGTCAAAGATACACCAGACTTACAGAGTTGGTTACCTGAAGGTCTGCATTTGGGTTTTCTGTTCTTAGTTGTTTGCTTTTACTCTCTGTTTCTCTAGAGGATCTTCCTGTATTGATATAAATTTCTGTTAGGATGTGGTTTTACCAAGAGTATTGGATGATGCGACTGCTGCAAGTCTGAATTCTATTGTACATGCAAACAATGGTGTTGTAAGTCCTGCTATTCAACTTTCTACCATTATTAGTAGTAGATGGTTTCCTTTGCTTCTTTTCCTGATTATTGATGTCTGTTTTGGGGTTTCTGCTTACAGGTTGTTTCTTTGTTGAAGGAAGACAGTACTTTCATCCGAGAATTGTTCTCAAGGTTGAGGTCATCAGGCACATCAGCAGACTCAAGGAAGAATTTGGTAACTTCTTGATTCTCGCACATGTTTTATTTTATATGTGACGTAGGGGAGGTTTTCCCTGTTCTTTTGATGTTCCATCTGCTAGTTCACCTTTTCTGCGAGTGTATCCTGGTAGATAAATCTGTGAAATCTATATGCTACATGCCTTATCAAAGTGTGTAAGGTTTTCTTACCCTTTTTCTGAAGCCTCTTGTTGATGCCAAGATTTCTATGCTGAGATCAATGCTTTATTTTATTTGTTTGGTGAAGGAATATGGCATTGCTGCTGTTGTCCTTAAGGTTGTATAGGTCATGTCTTTTCCTATGGTGTCGACGATTTCATCTGACTCATGACTTATTATTTCTCTACTAAATAAGGAAAATCAATTTTGTGGATATACAGATGCATCAAATTGGGTGGAGATGGATGGAGAAGTCTTCTCTAGATGTTGACGTTTTAGCAAACATATTGCACTGTGTGAGTGTCCACGGCATGGTTATTGCACCAGCTATGTTTTGCAGCGCTGAATGTTGGCTAATTAGGAAGGCACAAACTCAAAAGATGAGGTTGCGGAAATGAAGATGATATGGTGGATGTGTGATCACACTACTTTAGACAAGATAAGAATGAGGTTATGAGAGATAAGGTGGGTTTGGCCCTAAGGATTAAGGATGAGATGGGAGAAATGGGCTTAGTGGCCACAACTGCGCCAATGAGGTGTGAAAGGATGGACAGTTTGGAATACTGGGAGGGAGAGGAAGGCGTAAGAAGAATTGGGATGAATTTATCATATTAGATTTGACTCACTGACTGCTTACTGCAGATATGGTCCTAGACAGGAGTCTGTTGACTTCTAGGACTTGGGTAGACGACCTTGGACGAGTAACTGCATACGCATTCTTTGCCGTGCAGTTTTTAGCATCTTGTTATTTAAGTGCCTTACCAAGCAATCAGTACCTTTTCAAGTCTGCTTGCTTGCACACTTTTGTATCCTAAATCGTAGCATCATGCGACCTCAATGTGGCATTAATTGCAAGTGTTCATCATACCGGTTCCCTTGAATTGAGCTTAGTATTCCTTTCCCCTACAATTGCTAATGTTTAATTATTTCTTGTACCCTAGAGTTTTCTTAACTATTATTTTTGTTGCTTGCAGATGCTACTTACTGTTTTTTTTTCTTATGCCTTCGTTGACTTGTTATTTTTCTTACAAGATGTCTAATACGCGCAATAATTTTTTTGGTTTTGGGGGGGGGGGGGGGTTCTCTCGAAACCTGGCTTCTTTGCTTATAGAGTAAGGCTGCCTATAAGTTGATCTCCCATACCGTAAGAACACGAGATGAACACTTGGTGTTCGTGTAAATTACTATGTGTGGTTTTACATTGGAATTCCTGTCTTGCGATGGAGACTGGGAGTCCTCGCTGCTTGGCAGTGGATTGACTTTCAAAGTTCTGTTGTGGGACATACTCGTGGTTTAGCTCAATTCTTTATATTATGATACATGCGTAATGGTTTAGCTTGACTTTTTGGTAGTAGTCCTTGGTGTCCCTTTAATATACTTTTTGATTAATAGAAAAAAAAAAAACCAAATTACATCCTATGTTGCATCAAATCAAGATGAACACAAATCTTCATGCCCCATAATTAGGAGATTCTAATCCTCATCTATGTTATATGAAATAGAATTTTAATCTCTGCAACGTCCGTCCTTTTTTGGTTTTCCTGCCAAATAATAATGATTTAACCCCAAAAAAAAAAAAAAGAATAAGAAGTAGCCTATTAAAGGGATTTAGCCTTGACTTGCTAGGGTGTCCTTGGGTTTCAGTAGCATTTGTGGGGTACACCTCTTGTGCCATGGAAGGATTCTTAGGGGAAAATGATGAAGAAAGCGCTAGTGTCCTATCTTGAGGTAAACAAACCAAGATTCCAATGTCATTTGGTTGGCATGAATGTTAATATGTTGTTTTTAGTATTTTTGGGTCTGTAATGTTCCCCTTGGATTGTGGTGGTGCTCAACAAATTTGGAAGTTTTTAAATGAGTCTAGCAGTGAGGGTAGTGTCTGTGCAAATTGGCCTCTAGACGCATTGCTTGTGCGTGATGCAGGTTCTCCTTCGACAGATGAGGCTAAATGTGTTGATCCTGTTCTGTTGGAAGCTAAAATTTGTGGACAGGCTCCTAGCAACACTTTTGTTCCTTTGGCCAGGGATGTTGTAGTCTCTCACCAAGTCCATAGGGGTTCTCTGGTTTTGGACATTCATCCGATATCAGATTCTTTGAATCTTTCTAATGAGCTGGCTCCATCATCTTCTGTAAGCTTTCCTTGGTTCTTTGAGGAGAAGGATCAATCCCCCACCTTAGTGGTTAACGCCCCATCTTCTTTGTTCTCTATGGGTAATCAGTCATCACTTTCAGCGCATAATTGGGGGTTGGATTTATGTGGTGGTGATGTTCCTTGTGATTTACCTTAGGAAGTGGTTTGTGACGCAGTTGCAATGAGTGTGAGCTTTCGCAATAATGCTTTTGCTTCCAGTTTTCGGGGGACAGCTCAAGAGCTTGCTGGGCATGAGTGGCCGTTGGTACCAATGGATAGTTGCTTAGCAGTTGATGATTCGGTAACGCCGCTACCGTTGATTACTCTTGTTTTCACGGCCTTAGCAATTCCTATTCGGTGGAAGATGTTTGGGATGGCGAGAATGTTAATTATGATAATGTTTCCAAGGGGGTGGCCTCCAAACTTAAGAGCATTGACGCCTGCATTGGGGTGGCCTTCTCTGGTTATGAGCATGAGGTGATTCATCTTCTGTCTAGAATAGAGAGTAGCAATGTTATGCCCCAGCTAACTGTGTAGAGAACACCGCCATCTACCAGGAGGTAGAGGGGAGCTTCGGAGACTTGAGTTTGGAGTTAACTATGATAGGCTCTGCACTTCTACTAGTGGGTTGATGGTGCCTTATGTTTAGGTTTATCTCTTGGAATATGAGGGGTGTTAAAGATCGTGACAAGAGAGTTTTGCTTAAAATTTTTTTGAGGGACTAGAATTGTGATCTCATTTGCCTTCAAGGGACAAAACTTGAGGATGTTGAGCCTTTTGATATTCATAGCATTTGGGGAAACCAACCTGATGGGTTCGCGATTCTCAAGACGATAGGTTCAGCTGGAGGAATTTTAGTATTTTGGAATAAAAATTCTTTCTAACTGACTTCCTGATATTTTAGTGAATTTTTGGTCACGTGCTTTTTGCAATTGGTTGATGGCAGCACCTCTTGAGCCTTTAGTGGTATTTGTGGTCCGCATGTTAGAGTTGACAAATTGAGGATGTGGGACGAATTGGGACGTATTCGAGATGGTTGGTCTGGCCCTTGGTGCATTGGGGGAGGGGGTGTTAATGAAACTTTGCATTCTCAAGAAAGGAGCATAGGCGTTTGTCCTTCTAATGCAATGGTAGAGTGTCAGGATTTCATCAATTACTCAGCCTTGATGGACCTTCCCTTGAGGGGGGGGGGAGACTAGACTTGGTCCAGGAGTGGAGATGAATTGGTATGTTCAAGGTTGGACCGCTTTCTTGTGTCGGTAGACTGGGAGGAGCTTTTTCTAGACATGTTTGGGGCTGCCGAGGCCTATTTCGGATCACTTTCCTATTTGTCTTGAGATGACGAGGCTAGGAAGGGGTAGGACTCCTTTCAAGTTCGAGAATATATGGTTGGAATTTGACGGATTCTCGGATTTTATCAAAGAGTGGTGGGGGAAGGCTCAAGCTGACGGTTTTGCTAGTTATATTGTTGCAAAAAAAGCTTAAGTTTGTCAAAAAGAAACTTAAGAAGTGGAATAGGGATGTGTTTGGAGACATCAAGAATCAAAAGTATAATCTTTTGGGAATTAAAAATTCCTTCGATGTGAAAGAAGAGACTTCTAGCCTTATTAGCGTTGAAATTCAGCAAAGAAGGAATGCAAAAGAGGATTGGGTTAAAATTATTTTGATGGAGGAAATCTCTTGGAGACAAAAGTCGAGGGCTTTATGGCTTAAGGCAGGCGATCGTAACACCAAATTCTTCTATAGGGTAGCTAATATGCATAGGAAGTTTAACTCTATATCTTTTGTAATGGTGGATGGGTTCAATATGATGCTCTCCCAGATATGAAGTTTGCAATCTACAACTTCTACAGATCTCTTTTTTCCGAGTCAGAACCGTGGAGACCTAAAGTTGATAGCTTGCCTTTGCCGTTGTTACGAGACTCTGATAAGGCGTTTATTGAGATGCCTTTCAGTGAAAAAGAAGTTGCTAAAGCCCTTCTAGATTGTTGTGGGGATAAGGCCCCCGGACCTGACGGTATGACTATGGCATTCCTTCAAGGCAATTGGGACACTGGCACTGGAGATGTGATAAGAATGTTTGCCGAGTTTTTCTCTTCAGGAAGATTTGTGGCCAGCATCAATGCCAATTTTATTGGTCTTATTCCTAAGAAAGCAAATGTTGAAAATATTAGAGATTTGCATTTATAAGTTGCTTTCCAAGGTTTTGGCCCGAAGCTTAAGAAGCATCATTGGGAATCTTATTTTAGAGAACCAAAACGCCTTTGTTGGAGGCCTTCAGATCATCATTGATGCGGTGCTTATAGCAAATGAGCTTATTGATTCTAGGGTTAAGTCGGGAAAGCCGAGAGTCATTTGTAAGTTGGCCGTTGACAAAGCGTACGATCATGTGAACTGGGATTTTTTGTTGTATGTCATGAAGAGAATGGGCTTTGGGGAAAAGTGGATTGGGTGGATCCGCCATTGCATATCCTCTACATCCTTTGCAGTTCTTGTCAATGGTTCTCCAACGGAGTTCTTTTTGGCTTCTAGACTTTGTTATGAGACCCTTTATCCCCTCTTTTGTTTCTGTTGCTTATGGAAGTATTTACAAGGATGATTGATTTGGCACCTGTTGGAACGATGGTAAGGTTGTCTCCGTGTGACCAAAAGGTTACGGGCTCGAGGCGTGGAATTAGCCACTGACAAAGTCAGGTTAGGCTGTCTACAATTCACCCCTTGGGGTGCGGTCCTTCTCCGGACCCTGGATGAGCGCAGGATGCTTGTGCACCGGGCTGCCCTTATTGATTCGGCATGTAGTGCAGGGCTTATATCTAGGTTTAAAGTGGGCCGTTTGAGTACGACAACTATGAGTGTCTTTCACCTTCTTTTTGCGGACGACACTATTGTTTTTTGTGAAAATGATTGTGTGCAGATGGTGAACCTGGGTTGTGTGCTTACTTGGTTTCAGGTGGTTTCAGGTCTTAGGGTTAACTTGGCAAAAAGCTCTATCCTGCCTATTGGACATATGGACAATATTCAACTGCTTACAGGTGTTTTAGGTTGCAATGTTGATGCATTTCCGACTACTTATCTACGTCTCCCTCTCGGTGCTAAATTTAAGGAGAAAGCAATTTGGGATCCAATTATCGAGAAATTTGAGAAAAGACTTTCTGGATGGAAGTCTATGTACCTTTCAAAAGGGGGGAGATTAATTCTCATCAAGAGTGTTCTCTCAAATATCTCGACTTCCTCTCTCTTTTTCTCTTACCTTCTTCAGTGGCCAATAAATTAGAAGCAATTGAGAGAAATTTCCTTTGGGGTTCTTTTGGGAGTGACTTTAAGTTTCATCTTGTGAGATGGAACATTGTGAAGCAACCACTGTATTTAGGAGGGGTAGGTATAAGGGACTTGCATCTTTTCAACGAGGCCCTTCTTGGTAAGTGGCTGTGGAGATTTATGAATGAAAAGGGCAATATGTGGAGGAAGGTAGTTACAATCAAATATGGGGACGATGGACTCGTATGGTTTCCCTCTATTGCGAGGGGCTCTTATGGGTATAGTCTTTGGAGATATATTTCCAAAGGTTGGGGGAGATTCTTTCCACACTGTTCCTTTGATGTAGGAGATGGTTCTTCAATCTTTTCTAGGCATGATCGTTGGTGTGGCGAGATTCCTTTGAAAGACCTGTTTCCGAGCCTTTATGTTTTGGCGGTGGACAAAAAGGCCTCTGTTGTTGATTATTGGGAGCAAGTTTAGGGAACAATATTTGGGCACCTGTTTTTGTTCGAGATGGATTCGTTGATGATTATTCCTTGGTAAGCTTTTTCAATAAGCTTAATGAGGCCAAAGTAGAAGAATCTTCAATGGATAGGGTGAGGTGAGATCTAACCACTCAGGGGTGCTTCACTGTTAGATCTTTTTATTTAAAGCTTCTTGATGGGAAGTTTTTACCACAGGAGATTCATTCTGAAAAAGGTTTCCCTTGCAAGCTCATATGGAAGTCTTTAGCCCCCTTAAATGTTTCTTTCTTTGTATGGGAAGGTACACATGGGAATATACTAACGTGTGACAACTTACAGAAAAGGGGGGAAATTTCGGTGAATAGATGCTTTATGTGTAAAAGGGACTTTGAATCTGCGGATCATTAATTGCTCCATTGTCAGTTTGCGAGCATACTTTGGAATCTAATTTTCAGTTGCTTGGGTATTTCTTGGGTTGCTCCTGATTCTATTAGGAACCGTCTTTTGGCTTGGGAGGGTTCCTTTGGTAGGAAAGTTAAGAAGAAGAAAGAGGAAGCCATGGTCCTATCTCATGTCATCTTTTGGAGTATTTAGAGAGAAAGAATAAGAAGAATTTTTGAAAGTATAGAAACCCCTCTTCAGCGTTTGAAAGAGAATTTCATCAAAATTTTGTACTTAGGTTGTGTATAGCCTTTTATATAATGCTCACTGTGCAGTTGAGCTTCTGATCTTTCTATATTAATGTATTGCCTTTTCCTTATCAAAAAGGAAATGGAAAAGAAGGGACACTCCAACTATACAACACTCTCAAAATGCAGAGCTTGAAATCTTGGAGAGGACATAGCTTTGTTCTTAAAAAAATCCAACGATTTCTATCCTTCCAAGTAGCTTACCAAATAGCTAAAGGAACCACTTTCAAACTCCATGAACCTAACTCTTCTTCATCCTTGTCCTCCAAGCCACAAACACATCTTTCACATTAGATGGTCGGACCTAGCTAACCCCATCAAAAAGAGAGATAAATGCCAAAACAAAGAAACCCACTGATAGTGCACAAGGAGATGATCAACATATTCTTCCTCAAAACTGACTTGGACCACTGAAACTTCTTTTACGCTTGTCCTCCATACAAATCTTTTCCTTTGTGGCCGGCTTAGCAAAGAAGCAAGCATTTGTGGGAGATTAGATTTCCGAATAAATTTTGCAGAAAAATTCAGGCCATTTAAGGCTTCAAAATGTGTGATGCAGAAACTCTTGACAGTACAGGGCCCCTTAGGTCAACTCTTTTGTATCATTATGTAATGGAAATTGGGGGAACCCTTTTAACTGTTATGATCGAAGAATTTGAGGGAATGTGAATGAACATAAGGATACATTACATCTTAATTTCTTTCTTTTTCTTTTGAAATTGTCATTCATAGAGTAATGATTTGTATAATTTGCGGTTGACGTTCCGGCCCGTTGACAGTTTTGCGAGCACATTTTCTGTAAGCCCTTCCATGGGCCCCCACCTCATTCGCCTGTCCCTGAACGCGATTATGCGTCATAATCAGTAAATTCACATACAATTTAATCCATCGAAAATAACCAAAAATAACCTGAATGAAGTGGGGGCCCCATGGAGGGGCTTACAGAAAATGTGCATTTCTTCATTTAATATTTTATATTTTTAATTTTAACATTTTATATTTTAAGAAATGCACATTTTCTGTAAGCCCCTCATGGGGCTCCCACCTCATTCGGGTTATTTTTGGTTACTTTCAGTGGATTAAATTGTGTGTAAATTTTATTGCAAATGCCTGATAGGTGCTCTAATTTTCACATTCTACATTATACTTGTCGACTGTAATAATTATCATTCCGATGAGCTAGATTTCTAGCCAGCCGCCCGTTGTAAGCAACATTACAACTCGCATAATTGGCACTTCGGTTGCTTGATTGTTATAGGTACACTTTTTGCTCGAATTCTGCACTTTAAGCAAAAGTCTTCAGACAGTTCAGCAGCATCGACTCTTTAGGTATGTCAACAAAAGCTCTTTGTATCTCATTCTGGCAGTTTAGGTGTTTCTTTGGCATACTCTGCCCCCCCCCCCCCGGCTCTCTCTTATTACTTTTTTTTTGAGGGGGGGGTTTGCCTTTTTCTAGTTTTCATTGTTACTGTTAATTCGCCGATCTTTACCTTTTATCGTTCTGAGATACTTGTAGAGATCTAGCAAATGAAGGCCTTTTCGACATCATCAGTGACATTATGCAGAGTGAAGACAAGCGGCTTATTTTAGCTGGGTAAGATTCTTACTCAATTTGTGTTCCAACTTTTGTGGAGTAGGATTTGTAGAACTTGTTACATGTGGTTGTTCTCCGCAACTTACGTATCAGTGTCCGACACGTGTCGGACACCGACACTCTCGGATACTCGTTGGACACTCTCAAGCGAATACAGAACATATAGACAACATGAAGAAATTAGGTTATGCTATTGATACTTGTAGAATGCACATCATATGGACAATTTGCTATTGTTCTCATCCAAACATGATCCTCTCAAAGATAAAGACATAAAACAAATTATAAACACATAGGTAATAAAATAAATATTTTCTGACCACTTCGTGTCCACTGTACATGTCGTATCCTACTTTTCAGGAAAATCACGTGTCCGCATGTCGGTGTCGTGTCGTATCCTTGTCACATATCGGTGTCCGTGCTTCTTAAGCTGGGGTCAACAGACCAATATTGAGCGGAAAGCCTTTATGCTGAACTACAGTAACGACAGTGCTAGTGTGCGGGTGATATATGTTGTGATGCAATACATAAAGGCTTCTTTTTAAGATTTTATAAAATTTGAGTTTTGCTAAATAATTTTTGTTGTTCATGCAATAATAGTTAAATCCACTAACACCATCCCAAATGTGGGCGTGGCCTGAGTAGGGTATTAATTGAGATAATAATGGAAAAAGTCTCTTTCTTTCCTTGTATGTATTTTGCCCTAACATGTATTTATATGACCTCTTGACCCTGTGTTAGAACTTAGAAGATTCTCATAGTCTTTCCCTACCAAATCACGACTGCTATGGCAAACAAGCCTCTCATATCTCATTCCTTTTTTGAATAGATAACCAAGGAAAGACAACCCTGCCACAAAGCTCTAAACTGTATTCCTTATTCTGTTGATCATGGACTACACGTTAAATTTTTTCCCTTGGCTTTGAACGGCATTTGATAGGCTAGTCTGGCTCGTCAGATATCTCTTATCTGCATATGATATCTAGTCTTCAGGTAACATGCAGACAATTAACCACATTTTCTCTTTAATCGTTCCAATGGACCACACTGTGTTTCCCAAACAGCAAATTCCACCAGCAGAGATTTAGGTAGATACTCTGGCCCAGGTAACTAATACTCTGTTGCTGTCTGCATTTCCCTGGAAAGCTCTGCACAACTTCTCAATCTGCTTTACTACTGCCTTTGTGATAACGAAGAAATGAGACCTTCATCGTTGATTAGGAACAATGACTAAATAGCAGCTCGTTGTCCCATCATAGGAATGGATATCCCAACCGCACAACTTGTTTGTGATTCTGTCACCCAGAGATATGCTGTTACTTCACAGCCAGCTTCTTAGTAGTCGTTGGCACATTCTGATATCATCATTCCTCTTGGCAAAATTGCAATTTCTCATGTTGCAAAGTAGCTGCTTTTTAAGATGGAATAGTATAGAATCAAATTTGTTACCAACAGCATGGTCTGAAGATTCTTTTTTTAAAAAAAAAAAATTATAAAGTGCTATACTGAGCATCATGGACATGTGGGTGAGACTTGGATATGAGACGGCACTGACATGTTGGTTCGTGATTATTCAAAGAAAAATTTGGATGCGGCATGCATAATTGGCACGTATTGATTGTGTGCTTATGATTTGTTACATGTTTTTAAACTTGGAGAGGTTCATGTTATAAATTGCCCATAGGTGTGCAGCTGTGCACCCTACAGCTGCCGATAACAAAACTTTGATTTCTCTGTGCCATATGTGTATTCGACATTTGGGGGAGTGCATGGGAGTGTTGGTGACACGGATATGTAAGGGCATGGACAGTTTTCATGCATCTTTGCTGTCATATCCCTGACATTTATGCTTTTGTTTCGGGCATTGCTTCATTTTATTTTGCTGGTCTCATTGGGTCATGCTGAATTATTAGACTCGGTTGAATCCCTAGTGTGCATCAGGTACTTGACATGATACTCCAATTATTGATACGCTTGATGCTTTATATATTTTGATGAGTAATCAAAAGTTGCATTAAAAGACACCAAGGAGACGTTGCCATATACTAAGAGGATTACAAAAACATCATGCCCTCAAGCGCTCATGCATAATATTATCTGCAAAATCCAAAAAGGTCAAATTTATACCGCTAATGAGTACTTGACGCCAACCTTACAAAGTTCCCGAAAAGGCGAGCCCAAAGCCTTGGAAGGACATTTCTTTACCCTGAAAAATATGTCGGTTCCTTTCCTTCGAAGTGGTCCACCAAATAGGCATAGTGATCATCTTCCAAGCTCCTTAAACAGAACTCTTTTTTCATACTTCTCCAAGCCACCAACATATCTTTGACCTTCAAAGGTTGAACCCATGGCGCTCGTCAAGGAATGAGCCAAGGTGATGGATTGATTCTTCTTCCTCAAGGCACATAGAACACCTACTTGGCATTTGAAAAATTCTTCTTCTACGTATTTCCTGTGTGGGAATTCAATCTTTGGTGGCTGCGCAAACAAAAAGCAAGCTTTCGCCAGAGCATTTGACTTCCAAATGGCCTTGACTTCCAAATCCCTTGGTGCCATGAGGCCAAACAATCTCATCATTGGCTTGAGGCACCTTATCAGCAAGTAGAGCAAGAAGATTGCAACCACTTTCTTCTTCCCAGTCACTAGGGCTTCTCAAAAGAGATAAGTTCCAGTGGCTCTGGTTGCCATTCCATAATGTCACTTATTGAACTATTCATCTTTGGAATGAGCCATCCTAAAAAGATCCGTAAATTGAGTCTTAAGAGGACTGTTACCACAACAAATATCTTGCCAAAACAACACCCTAGAGCCATTTCTGACCTTAAAATGCACCAAGGTTTTGAGGAGAACCAAACCTGCTAAGATAGATTTCCAACAATTCACCCCATGGGAATATCTACTCTTCTTGCTTCACCCCCTAAACACTTGATGCTTCATATTAGCAGAAAAACTCAATATTTAAGAAATTGGTTGAATCTGACTATACAATGTAACTATACCTGAGTTGCAGACCTGCAGTCCACTCCAAGTAGCATGCAGTTGTTGAGTTTTTTGGCCTTTTCCAGAGGGATTATCTCCACTGTTATCAGAAAAATGCTCCTTTTGGACTGTTTAAGCGTGCTTTTGACGCATTGGTAGTGACATTTCTTTCTGATTAATGCAGGACAGATATCCTTATACTTTCCTTGAATCAGGATCCAAATCTTTTGCGTTCTTATGTTGTTCGGCCTGAAGGGAATCAGCTGTTTGGTCATCTGGTACGTGGTCTCTCTGATTAGCAACTGATATGGATTTATCAGGGTTTAGATTCATTATTGCTGGAATCAAATAGTAACTACTTGCGTTGTATCGTATGAAAACAAGAGCAGCTTTTTTTTTTTTTTTGGGTTGAATGTACGTGAAGATAATTTGGGAGAACAGAATCCAGCACGTACGGACGGAAATGAGTGTAAATTGCAAACAAGTGTGTTTATGGTGCTGAAAATGCCAATTTAATGGTCATCAACGCCATTGGAAAATGTGAACCAGGCCTTTTTTATTCACCAAAATTGGATTGCACTGGAATCATGAATGGTACTTGGGGATTGGGGATGGGGCTCAAGGATTCAAATTTCAGTTTCGGTCGCGATATGAAAAATTGCTATCACGGCGAAAACGCGGTTCGGCCAACTCAAAAATCTTTCGGATGCAGCCATTTTGTCGTGGAAGGACCACATTTTGAATCCATGATGGCAATTGATTTCTAATGTCATGTGTTTTGGTTAAGTAAAGGAATGGGATCAACAAAAAAACATGGTACTTGGAAGGGGATTTGATATGTAAAGGTATCAAGTTCCATCCTTTCAATCCATAATGGCCAACCAAACAACCCCTTAAATGGGTTCTTGCATGGGGAATTGCTGAAGTCTGAATTATTTGCAACATTTGGGAGGAGCCAACGATAGATGACTTGCTCTTTTTCCTTGGCCCCCCGGGGGGGTGGGGAGGTGTTACATTCTCTCTGTACTATTGCCACCTTCTATGAGCTCTGTCCAACCCGGGCATCAATCATTGGTTGCCTAGGAGAGCCTGATCTTAGTGCTGATCCATTTTGCTTGATGCTGCTTAAGGCCATGAACTGCATTCCCCAGTTCAAGACTACCTTGCTGCTAGCTTTTTGGGAGTCTTGCTACTAGCTTTTTTGGCTGATTGGAGACAATGTACTTACGTGCAACAACACCAGCTTAGATGTCAGTCCTGGGCCTCCTGTCTTGAATGCTATTCAGTTATAGAATTCATTACTTTTGACAACGATATTACATAATGTTTCGGGGTATAATGGTCTCATGAGTTGCGTCACAAGTACCATGCCAAAGTAGAGTTGAAGGATGAGCTTGTTTTCTTTTTATTACTGCTCCTGCCCAAGTTTGGCCCCATTTTTAGAGTTAAGAGCTCAATGCCACTAGTGACTGAGCTTGTGCTTGTGAAGCTTCCATTGTAGGATTAATTTAATTATGTTTTGCCTAAAAGAATGGCACTCATGCCTTATGATCTAACTCGTTGGCTTAAAGCCTACCAGTCTGGCCTTGGAATAATGGAGTGGTTGATCTAGCTGGCACCTACTGGTCCATTATATTGCAGATGGAAGTGCTCATGTTCGTTTGCATGCTAATGGTTCGGTTGCAGATGCTAATGTTGCTTGCTTGTATGTGACCGTTATGGTTGTACTTTTGTTCTGATGGAAGAAAATAGTTGGTAATGCCTAACTTGGTTTGTTGTGTTCAGGTTCAAGGTATGCTTACAGATTTTGGGGATGATATGCACTGCCAATTTCTAGAGATTCTCCGGATTCTATTGGATGCTTACTCGGTGTCAGCGTCTCAGGTATGGATGTACTTTTTGTAAAATGTGTAAGTTTCACCTTGCCCTTTGCGATGCCTTGTTAACTGTAGTAATTTCCATGTAATATCACAAAATGAACTGTCTGTCCTTCTGTATGTGTTTTTCTTTCACGTTTCTTGAACTCTTGATACTTCTTTTCTGGTGAAATAGTAGGCAGAAAATGATTTTAAGCTATGGTTCCATGAAAATTGGAAACAACCTTTTTATGCAATGCAGGGGTAAGGTTGCTACCACCTAGGGGCGGAAAGGAGGGGGGTGCGCCTGGGCTGGACTCTGCGGTTATAGGTTGGATTTGGATTTGAACTTTGTCCTTATACATCTATTACACAGCAAATCGTGGCCATGACCAAACAAACATTATATTGAACAATAAATAGGTTACGCTTTCTGTTCCATTGAAGATAGTTGTAGCCTAACCTTTCAAAATTGAATCTTTTAGATTCATGAAGGAATTTGCTTTGCTTGTCTTCTTCCATTTGTTAGTATCCCTCATCTAGGATTCTGCCTTGGTTTCAATTGAGGGACTTATTTTGGGATGAAACAGTACTACTATTTAGCATTGGCATGAGTTGGCTTTGTTGATGTAGGAAGATTATTTGTGGCATGATTTACTAGGAAATCCTCCTTCATTCAGTTGCTGAGAGGAAGCGGAATCTGCAGAGCTTCCGGTTCTCATATTTACTGCAATTACTTGATTCCAAGGCTGTCTAGTGGCCCTTTTTTTGGGGGGGGGGGGATACCAAGCTTGTTGAGTTACAGCTTATAAGTTAATTGCTATGAATTCAGGATCAAATTACTGTAGTCCCTGCTTCATTAATGACGGTTCATTTTAAAAATAAAAAAATTCAAGCAGCTGATTTTTTGCTGAATTGTCTGATTGTTTGTAAGACAACAATTGAGTGGGTCTTTAGTGAAGACATTAAGTCTTGTCTTCAATTGAGTAATGACTACCGTGTCTTATAGGGTTGGAAAAACATGATCGTGATCGCAATAGTCATTAAGAGTGGAAATATTCTTGAATATGGAGGACCATCATTTCGTCTCTTGTTTCACCTGAATCTATGGTGATAACGTACTGTGGTTGATAGGGTTGATTTCTTAAAGTTGCCTTTTATATCGTCGGCTATGCTGCTGCATCTTCTACTTGCATTTGACACTTTATTGGAAACTGTCAATAATTTTTGCCATTTTGGACCATGTAATGTGTTTATTTAAGGTGATTGAAGAAATATTTCTCTCTTCCTCTCCATTCATTAGTTTTTGGCACTGCTTGTAGCCAAAATCACTTCATGACAAGTGCTTTCAGATTTATTAGCAACAAACAATATGCATGGGGATTTGCCACCTGGTTAAATCTATGCTTGCAGGTTTGACATGATTATTGATTTTATTTAGAAATATCAGTGCTAAGTGTAAACATAAATTTCAAGTCTAAAATGAATTAGATAGGAACCTGGATACAAGAATGTGTAGGTACAATCTCTATGAATACAATGTATATGATCCTCTGATTCTATCTTCTTTTGGATGGATTTTCCAACCTTTGAATCAAGGAAGGTAGGGGCCTATTTATAGGAAAACTTCCCCCCCTCCTTGAAATCAAGATGGGGCTTGACTTGGGTTTTGGACCTTCAGTCAAGCCTTATCCTGGATTGCGTTGACTTAAAAGTCATTTGCTTTGACTTTGACTTTGACTTGGGAGTCTCTCGGGCTTGGGCCAAGCATTGAGTTGGAAGTGGCCTCGAGTTTTGATCAGACGTTGACTTGATAGCCGTTTAACATTTAATGTGGGAGTCGATTTAGGCCTTGACCTTTGACTTGGTCGTTGACTTAGGCTTTGACCGTTGACTTGACTTTGACCTGGTTTTGACCGCGCGTTGACTTGGACGTTGTTCGGGCTTTAGGTCGTGACCTGACTTGGTAGTCATCTTGAGCCTCGATTTGGGCTCTGACTTGTGTTTTGACTGAGTCTTTTGGATCTGACTTGTGAGTCTTTTGGGCCTTATTTGTGAGTCTTTTGGGCCCGATTAAATTAATTAAAAGAGTTGGCCCAGTTAATTAATTTGATTTTATTTTGGTACGGCACATATAAAATTTTTAGTGCCTACACTGAGTTCTCCCCCAAAAAAACTGCCCGTGAAATTCTCTTGACGGATATGGTTTCTTCCCATGCTTTAGTGTCTTTTTTCATTTTATTTGATCTTTTTATGGACTATTCTGTCTGATAATATGATCCATTCCAGAGAGATGCTATCATTGAGATTTTCTATGAGAGGCATCTGGGCCAGTTGATAGACGTGATAACGTCATCATGCTCCAGTGTTAGCGACAGTCTGGCTAAACCTGCTGCTGCAGATTCTGTAAAACACAGCGACACAAAGCCGGATATTCTCTTGAACATCTGTGAATTGTTGTGCTTTTGTGTTCTGCACCATCCATACCGAATAAAGTAAGTATTTTTCCATAAACTGATTCTGCTGCTACTGCTGCTGTAGTGTATAATTCCTTTGCTTTGCGATCGTGCTTCAGGTGCTACTTTCTCCTTAACAATCTGATGGACAAAGTTCTGCTGTTGACTCGTAGAAAAGAAAAATACCTGGCAGTTTCTGCTGTGAGATTCATACGAACTGTGATCTCACGTAATGTAAGGTCCACTTTTATTTCTGTGTGTTTTTTCTTTTGAGGAGGGGGGTGTGAATTCCACAGGATTCCTGTTTCATTTGTTGCAGCGAATGCCTCCTGTTGCTTCTCTTACAATTCTGTCTGTCTTTGCAAAAGAACTTGCTGGACGGAGAACTTCTGGATCAGCATGAGTTATTTATGAGCCATGGCCCACATAATGATGTTAGTGGGCTGGCAAAACTTGGCTTATATCCAATTACCTGACTCATGCAAACCAGGGACCAGACATGACCTTGACCTAGACTGAGGCAACTCGATTTTGACTAGGACCTGAATTTACCTGACCCTAGAGTGAGGCAAAACTTGGCTTATATTCATCCTCCTGCATGAACCAGCCTGAGATTAACCCGAGGCGAACTTCAATCGTGTACACAACAAAAATATTGAGGATTTAATTGGCTATTCGAAAGGAGCGGAATATTGCATGGTTGTGTACGTGATTTTCTGTTGTGTCATGAAATTTTTCCCACCTCTATTGCATTTCAGACCTTTGCTTTTTGAAGCTGGCATTTTCTACGATTAATGGTTGCTGAAGGAGTTTCGCTTGACAGCTACTGAATGTTACTTTGTCTTGCAGGATGAAAGCCTTAATAATTATATTGCAAAGCGAAACCTTCTTAAACCTATTGTGGATGCATTTGTTGCAAATGGCGACCGTTACAATTTGCTCAATTCTGCTGTTCTCGATCTCTTTGAGTTCATTAGAAAGGTGCTCATTATTTTTGTTGAATCTGTTTTGCAAAATCTGTTTTCATTGTTGATGGATAAAGTTCTTGTTGAGAATTTTAGTCCCTAAAGCATGAAGTTCATGCAGGAAAACCTGAAGCCATTGCTCAAATATCTGGTCGAGTCCTTTTGGTGTCAGTTGGGCAAGTTTGAAAGCTTGCCTTCCATTCACTCCTTAAAAGTCAAATATGAGCAGGTAATCCCCCTCCCCTCCTTTCTCTTTTTATTTTCTTGAACATGTCATCCATCAGCTGACCAAAGACTTCTTTTGCAGTCTCTGGAGAGTTCTGGAACAAAATCTGTCGTTAGCGTGGACTCCAGAAAACATGTTGAAGAGCGTGCTTTGGAGAAAGAAGAGGAAGACTATTTTAATGAGGATAGGTATGTCATTTTCCAGTATAGTTGAGCAGAATCGATTCTTTCGCCTCTTAGATCTGTTTTTCTGTATCACCAGTGATGAGGAAGATGCAGCATCAGCTGCCACGCCAAGCACCCAAAGGATGAAGGCCCATCGCTCTTCATCTGATGAATCCAGTGCTGGCAGCCCGACATTAAGGTACAGTTGCTTTGCAGACAATTTTCAATCATAACTTGCCAGTTCACTACTTACATCGTAGTTTTCAAAAATTCTTAGTTCTGGTGGATTAGTGGATTATGATGATGATGAGGATGATGAAGGCTATAAGCCACCACCTAAGAGACAGACAGATGCCTCGCAAGAGGACGAAGATGCTCTGGAGTCCCTTTGTGTGAAAGGCAAACTGGCTTCTAAGGACTTGGGGGTGGCCAAAAAGCAGCGGCTTGATAGAAGTTCTAAATCAAAGGATAGTATGTTCGCTGCCTTGTGCTCAACTCTCAGTCAGACAGTTCTGCCCAACAAGAAAGCGACAAGTATCATAAAAAATGCCTCCCATACATCAATTATGAAGATGGGTGTGGACAAAGATAATCATCAAACTGAGAAAGTTGAAGTGGTTAGGAGTCAATATGATGAGAACCGTTCAGATGAACAAAATGGCAGTGCAAAGAAGGTGACATCTCAAAGCCGTTCAGATGACACATTGTCTAAAACTCAAGAAAATGGATCATGATTTGTCACAAGAACTTCCTGTGGAGATACAAATGCTGGTTTTCTTTTGTCGCCTTGGCAGTTGCTTTATGTGCCCACTGCCCAGCACTAAAGTGGCCATCAGTTCCATGGGCTGGAGAAACAGTTATGTTCCTACGAAGGAAGTGAAAAGGATCAGCGCCAGGTCAATATGGTAGTATGGCTATGTTGCGGCTCGTATAGGAACACAAAGAAAGAGGGTTGGTTTGTACAGAAGCTATGCTGATACTGCAGCACGAAATAAGTATCATTCTCACAGAGCACATGCCTAGGCTTGTGGCATACAGAGAGCATTAGCTGCCTCCGTGGAAAACTGTGTTATGTTGATGTTCTCAAGCATTTGTGTAGAAATTTATTTTAGTAATGGCCTCTTGTGTGTTTGGCTCAATTTTGCCGCCCCACCCCTCAAATTCTCAAAAATGAACAATACATAGGTAGTTCTGGGCGCCCATGATTTTGCCCATTGCATAGTTCCCTTGTCAGGGTTTCCAAGTTTGTAATGTTATAGCTGATAAGAGTGTTAGAAATTAGTGGTGTCTTTCAGATATTAGTTCTCCTAGTTATCATAGGCTACTTTTTTTTTGTAAATTGCTTTTGATACTGGCCATTATATCAAGGAAGTATCTTCACTGAAATGAAGCACATATCAGTTTCTCTATTTGTCTCAGCCAGTATCTCTATTTGTCTCAGTTTTTATTTCAGGCATTAGTTCTCCAAGTTTGTGACAGCAGCCTTGCTACGCCGAATGATCGATGGTGCAGGTTATTGATATTGAGGCATTTTCATTGGTGGAAGTTGCAACTTATTGTTAGAAAGGCATTTTATGTAGTTTGTAGATATCGCTGAATGATTGATGCTGTAATCGCACGCGTAAACTGTTCAGAAGGTATTACCGTATGAGGATTCCGGTTCACTAAACAGTAAACACACCATAGACGTATACAATTGGTCATATATATGTACATTGCATCTTTTAAAATATGTTGGCTGTACGTGAACTTAAATTCTCTCCTTCCTCCAGCAGCCTCATCACCATATATATTTTTTGTTGGAGCTAATGACCAATGTTTTTCAAATTTTGTGTCTCGCTACTCACCATGAAATGATAAACTTTCACGTGTCATCAGAGTCAACTCTACCTACTAATCTGTCAATCGTTGTAAAAATATTAGAGAAGTATATTTGAAAGACCAAAAAAATTGCGAAATGGAACATCAATGGCATCATGCTCAAAATTTTGTACCTGCAATGTTCATTCAATTTTTTCATTAAGTGGCTTAAAAGTACTTTATGGATACATAGAAGACAGCTCACAATAGTGCACCATACCGACTTTTATGTCACACCAAAAAAAAAAAAAAAAAAAAAAAAAAAAGTGTTCTAAATTAGGAGACTAAAATGATACAGCTTTTATTGATAGTTGCATGTGCGGAAAACTGGTGTCTCCCAGACTCACACAAACATTTTGTACCAGCAGACGAGGTCAAAATGAAGCTCCTAAAATTGGAGTTCTGTAATCACAGCTTATTAAAAAAATAATTAAAAAAATCAAGTGGCACGGTTTTTTCACTTTCGTTTCTATATCTACCATCCAACCCTCCCATGGTCGACATATGTATAATCCCATAAGATCAGGTTGAACATCTTTTAAAAAAAAAAAGAAAAAAAAAGAAAAAACCCTCTTCTTATCATGGAACCAAAAGTTAACAAAACAATAAGGTGGTGATACAAAATTCTACAGCTGATACAGTCAGAGCAATAAAATAAATCCAAGGCATACCATGGTTGGCACATTGCACCGGTTGCAAATGAATCTGCCACAAAAATTCCATATCCTGATAGAACCACCATCTCTTCTGGATCTCCACTCACGAGGACTCGCATCCAACAGTTCCACGACTCATTACCTTCCTTCAACTGCCGCCTTGTTCATTACACCCGTGCCATCGACATACCTTGCTACAGCAAATCCAACAATGGAGGCTGCTCAGAAACTCCCTTGTTACTGGTAGACCGAGCACCTGAGTGACCTTGCGCACCTCTACCTCTTCCCCTTCCTCTACCAATGCCAACAGCAGTGGATGGTGGTGGGGCCAGTTTAGGGGCGATGGTATCATTCTTGGCTGAAGAGAAAATCGAACCAAGGTCTGTGGGCCCCTTATCGTTCAAGGGATGGCCTATGCTAGAAATGCCTTGATTTTGTTTCAGAGCACCTATGGGCTCCCGGGATCCACGCCCACCATCCAAAGTCAAGTTGTTCAATCCTGAGCTTCCTGGGTATTGTTTTAATGGATCAACTGAACTCTGACTGTTCATTACCCAGCTGGGGCCAGTGTTGTTCTGAAAAGCAGTACTGCTCAAGGAAGCTGTACTGAAACTGGACCCAAGCTTGTTACCGGAGAGTCCCGTCACACCATTGTTTGAAATCCCAGAACCACTTGGCCTAGGTGGCCAGTTAGCAAAAGGATCTAGATCATCAAAACTTGTAGTTGATGTGTTCTGATTTTGTCTTTCGTTCTCGCTCAGTTGAGGTGTGGCAACAGGAGTTGTCCGAGGTGGCCACTCAATATCAACTGATGGACAAGAATTCATTTGCGAATCAGACACCAAAGTTACTGACGAAGGAGATTGCATGGACATGCCATTCATCATCTGGGTGTCATCAACCGGCTTCAAAGAAGATGGTAAGCTTGCTATATAAGATTGAGTGGATGTATCTGGCTTCCTCGTGGTAGGCCAGTCTGCATCCCATGATGAGCTCTTCTTTACGGCTGCGACTGAGACAGTTCCATTAACTTCCTTTGTAGGCCCCAACTGAACTGCTGCAGAAGATGTTTTGACCTCCGGAAGTCCAGAATCAGTCACAGATACTCCTCGCTTCTCCTCTATGCTCCTATACTCACATCATAAATATAGGAACTTGTGTATATGTTACAATATGAGTACTTGCAAGACAATATGTAATTGATGCAACATATTATCAGATACCTTAAAATGTCCTTTACAAAGGCCATGTACTTTGCAAACTGCTGGACGTTCAACTGCTGGGCAATCAAAAGTGGAGCAAGTAGTGGCAGGACATGTTCAGCAGCAAACTCTGTTCCATACTGAAGATTTCAAAACAAAGCAGAAGATACAGTTCAAATTTTTAACTTTATAAAATGCATATACAAAAAAGAGCATCTAGGATATTGGTACGCAATAAATGTTGATCTCCTACCTGCTTCAGGACAGACTTGGCAACAGCAAGTGTACACATAAGAGTTGGCTGTGAGCGATCAACAGCAGTGCAGCGTTGAAGCGTTTGCAATACCTCCAGAATAGCAGGTTTATCAAGTGTGTGGATCAACTCTCCCAAGCACAGCAGAGCATTCACTCTCACCTATTCATCAGAAGTAAATTCAGCAGAAGCAAGAGTTCAACATAAAAATATCAAAAGAGTTTACCATACAGATTTGAGATAAATGAGGAAAGTTCATGCCAATGGACATATTGATGACATTGACTACATATCCACATCAAGTGATGTAGCTAGTTTTTTCTTTCAGTAGTCATTATCTGCTCTTATTTTCAGGCTCTGGTTGGACTAGATATTGTGACAAAATAGAATTTTCTATGAGGGAACCTGATCCAATCTTCTAGCAGAATCTAGGAATATTTTCAAGAGGTTTAAGGAATTGTACAAGGAAATGTCTGCCAAGTAATAGGTAGTCACGCTCTCCCATGAAGTGGGAAAATAGAAGATAAAAGGACTTTTCTCAGCCATCTCTTCCAAACAAGATCCTCAGCTCGAGGTTTCTTTCCAGTCCAGGGCGAAAGGACAGTACATTAGCATCACAGACAGAAGGATAAAGGACATAGATAGCCTTCATAAAGTATGCCTTGTACTTGCTGTAGGTGACATGGTAAGGATCACAATAACATACAAGGAAAAAAATGATAATAAGGACAATAAGAGATCTATTTACCGCAGCAACAGTTGTCTTGAGAGCCAGACCATGTACGCGAGGAATTATTGCCTGTTTGACCATCTGCAACAATGAAGATCAAGGTGAAATGCTATCCATCCAGACACCATTTCTATGCAACAGATAATTAATTGCTCATTGTTCAGATGTCTTTGTCAATTGAAAGCAACCACTCACAGATAAAATTTAAAATAAAATACACTCTGTTCTGTGACTATTTAATAACTCCATAGACAAATTAACCTGACCCAACATAAGTGGATTTGTAAAATATTCCCAAATTAACTTGTCCCAGAAATGCAAATCCCTTGAAGCTATCATCAGGAATATAACATCTAAAAGAACCAACTGCACCTGAGGGTCCAGATGCTTCGTGAGAGTGAGAGTTCTCTTCAGAACTTCCTCCTGTATGCGAGGGTCGGTATCATCATAAGCACGGACAAACATGGGAAGCAGACGCGATACTAGGTCTTCTTGATTTGCCTGAACCATTGCAAAATACAGTGAGAGGCCCAAATAACCCAAGCACACATGTTATAAACATGAAACAGGAAATTTCGGGAAAACTTGATAAGAGCAGAAACAAGGAACAAAGGACAGAAAAAATTTTACCAGGCAAATATACCATCATTACTCACCATGAATTTACATCAAAACTCAATGGTATAAACAAAAACTTGAAAGTACCCTGTACTCAATTTTATTACATACCATGTATGACACTTGTTTTAATAGAAAAGGGAAATGAAGTTACGTGATAAATGATAACTTTGTTGCAGAGACGAAGTCAGCCCAGCCAGGAACCCCCCCCCCCCTCCCGTCTTTAAAAAAAGGGGGAGAGAGGGTTTGGTGGATGCTGGAAAATTGAAGCTTACATAACATGAGAGTTATTTCACATAACATCAGAATAAAGGTACTGTTTATGTCACTGTTCTCTTCTAGGATTCTCCGAACCTATATTTCGATTTTACTCGACATCTTGAAAATCACACATTGAATAATTAGTGAAAATAAAAACAGTGCATTATCTCCATTCAGCAAGGAACTCTGGATTGTTCTAGATGCACAATCTAATACATTGTATCTGCATGTCTACTGGTGTGTCTAGCTCTTGAGTGATGAGACTCAGGTACTCCAAATATTCTTTTATCCTTGATTGATCTCAGTTCTCAAGTTATAACCAACATCATAAAATTTCTAGACAAAACTCTTCAATCTTCCAATTCTTTCCTATTAACATTAGTCTGTGACATGATGGACTGATAATGTTCTAGAACTTAGAAAACCTTCAGCATAGTTTTTTCTCCTGGTTCTGCTTAATTAAGAGTAGGAAGTTAAGAGTCATGGAAAACCTTTGCAACCTGCAGCTACATTGGACAAGTTTGTCCACAAATTTTTTAAATGAGTAATCAAAAGTCATTAGGAGACCAAGGGGATATGACTCAATGGTTATGTGCACAAATTGCCACAAAACTAAAAGGATGCAGCAATAAGAACACACCATACCACATGAAGGCCCTTATTCCCCTCTTACTCCCAACCAATCAACCACTTTCATCCAACCAGAAGCAAAAATTCAGAATATAGGTTAGAATAGGTCAATTCATATATCAACTTTCATTTTAAATGAGCAAGGAAAACCAAGGCACATAGGGTTCCAGCACCTGCATTGTGGATACGAGGCACATATTTTTGAAAATTGCCTAAATTTTGCTCTGGACACATATTCTGCACTAGTAATTTAATAGTTGCCGGTAAAAAAGGGGAAACACCAAAGTAGCAACTATATGTGACAAATAACGTCTTTGGACCCCTCCCTTCGACAAAAAGGGAAAAAAGGGACCTTCCCAACATGCGTATCGCAAGTCACATAAAGGTGAACAAATGTAATTGACCACTGAATCTCAACAGACACCATTACCAAAAATTCTGTTTGCAACCCACCATCTCTCCCAGAAGAAGAAGAATGAAGAAGAAGAAGAGGAAGAAGAAAGGCACGTGACGGGTCCATCACATAGAGAAGGCCGCCGTCAACAAGTGGTGATATTCAACCCCTGGGCTCCAGCAGTAATGTGGTGTGGACCTTAGGCCATCTCCACCAAATGTAAAGTTGCAATAGGTCCAATCTGCTGCACTTAGACATTAAGGGCTTCCATTTGCAGCTAAATTTGATCGGATCCATAGCAATCAACTGAAGGCTTTTGTCTGGAATTTTCATCTATGATTTCAGGAAGAGCTAATTTATAGAAGTTTCAACTATGTGCGCCCCCCCCCCCCAACCCCCAAAAAAAGGGAAAGAAAACCAGACTCAGAACTTCTGTAGGATGATGAAGTGTAGTGGCTTTGCCTAAGGTGAGAGGCACGCCTCATTGCATCCGGGGTCGACTCAAGTGCTGAACCTGCTGCCTTAAGCCTAGAAGCAATTTCTCAAACCAAGATATCGACACGTTGGATTATTGTGAGAAACCGATCACAAAATCACAACCCACTTAGCTCGGAAGTCTGAAACTGGGCCAGCGCCTATCCTCATTTAAGTCCAAAATGGAAGGCCTTGTATTTCTCTTCTTTGGTGTCGAGGCAGAATATAAAGATGGTGCTTTGTAATTGGGTAGATAAAGAGACAAAGTCCGATTCACAGACTTACACGTACTTAGGGTGCTACAATTCTTCTACCCAGTGCTTTGGTGTGACAATGAGCAGGAGAAAACAAAAAGAAAAATACCAATTGAAGCCAGCTTGGAGCTACGTAGCAGGACTATGATGCTATTAAGACAGTCACTGAAGCCAGCTATTACGGTTACCTTTGTTATTATTAGCTCAGCATGCTTCACAATCAACAACAAAGTTTCACCAGAGGCAGAGCTCAATACCGGAACAAGAGCAGGCAAGGTTGATAGCTCAAATTCATGTTTGTCCTGCATTACAATCAAAATAATTATACTTCAGGTAGCATCTCACAGTAAGAAGAAAAACTAAGAGAAGTTAACATGACAAATCATTTTCCTGTTCAACCTTAATTCTCCAACAATAGAAATCACAAAAAAACACCAGAATAAATTTGATACTTCAGTTTGGAGGGTAAAAACTATAGAAACACTGACATCTGACATCACCAGCAACAAACTCCCTATATAGATAGATCCAAACACTAGCTGCCGCAAATGTTATCCTCACTGAATGACCCAACCCCCTTTCACTTTTTTCAGTCAGCAATATTATGTTGTGCACATCAGTAAGACACATTAAACAAGACTCATCGCTGGTAAAGTAGACAAAGGCATCATTGCTGCTGCCATTTGATTTCTAAATGGAGCCCTGCCAATTCTCGAAAGAAAAGGCTAGGATTTTAGATAAGGCCGTATGAGATGACAAACACTAGAGTACACTACCCTCAATTGGAGCGTAGAACTACAATTAAGTGCACCCACAGAAACCTAAGTTGTGTTCTAAATAAAATTATTATCATGAAAACAAAGAGATACTTGGCCAAATCACCAAAAGATGCGGAAATTTCGCAACAGGAAAAAACTGTTGCACTAATTCTTAAAAGCCACAGATCAAATACTCAAATTGTAATTACTGTACCTGTGACTCTGCTATGGTGAGGACCATTGGCAATATCATTGGTTGCATTACCATATTCCGCAGTTCAGCGCAAAGAGGTGGAAGGACCTATAGGAAGCAAAAGCAATAAGTACGTCGCATAAAATTTCATAATTCTCAAGTATGCAGAGCAAATGGAAAATTCAACCAAATTGATGGCAAAATGAGGGGATAAAGCGCTAACAGGGACCTTATAGTCAATGAAGTACACTAACGAAAATTGCTGAGTGAAAATGAAACATCAAGGAAATCAAAATTCCAGTGGAAGCACAACAAGCAGATCTTAGAGAAATCTGTCATGCACTAGTATCACTTCCAGATTTCAATTTAGCAGAAGCCTCATGCATTCCCTTTATACATGGATCCTATTGTCCACTCATGAAGGCATTTCAAACCAAATGAGCACCCTGGAGTTCCCAAGGGCAGGGCTGCGACAAGGACACATCAAAGTATACTAGCAATCACTGTTATGGATATCGTAACGCGCAACTTCCAAGACCAAGAAATCAGTAACTTTGCCAAGCAACTATAATAGAGGTGATGTTTTCCCATCATAGAGAGTATAAGCACGTCCCTTTATTCTCATACAATTCCATAAAGCATGTACGCGCACACACGACAACCCCCCTCCCCCAAAAAAAAGGAGATCAGCTCAATTTGTTTTCTTCATCTTATTTAAAAGGTTTTTTCAAACAGAAATCAAAGTGGAGTCTTAAACGTATTTCTATTTTCATTTCTAGTCAAAATTTTCAACTCTCTCTTGAGTGCTTAGGTTCAAAAACACATACTGTTGCTGCTTGCTTGCTAGTTTCCCAAGTATAAAGAGCACAAGAGTTGAAAAACATAAGGACAAAGGAGATACCATACAAGTAGATAGTATAGTTAGTCAAACCTTATACCGCAACACACGCAAGTCAAAATCCTTCCACATTTCTGACAATGCTTTCAAAAACTCTGACTTTTGCATGTTATCTCGTTCCTGCAAAATAAATCAAAATTTTAATTGTCTCATAAAGTCACCTTACAAGAACTCATCAAATCTAGAGGGAAGAAAAAGTTTATTCTCACAAGCATATGATCCAGGAACCGAAGAGCACGCAGCCTTGTATCATCGCGGAAGAAAGGTGAACCTCCAATAGAATTACAAGATAGATAAGCTCAACAGTTTAAAAGTCAACAGCAATATAACAAAACAAAGCCCCCACTCATAAGAACTTCAAAGCGAAGCAGCAGTTTTGGAGAAAAAAACATATTGATACTGTCTCCATTAAGGGAGGAGTTGTATAATCTCAATGGGTTGTCACATATCTTAGAATTTGAATACAATGGCATACTCCATGTTATGAATGATAATTTGGCCCCCAACGATTTTCTGAATAATATACATTTTCAGGCTGGAAGAGCAAATCTTCTTTTTCACCTGGGAAGGGGAGGAGGGTGGTAAAAAGGGTAGCTCTATCATACTAGATGCAAGAGGATCTTGTGCTGAATATATGCCACTAGAACTTTGCTCAACTTTAAGCAGAAAACTGAAGCCACATAATGGTGTCTTCTAGATCATGGCTTTGAATTTCAAATCCTAAACTCATGCAAAAATGAAATCCATGTTTGAGTAAACAGTAGTCCGGTTTGGCTCAGATTTTAAACAACCGCTACATGTGCTCCAACGCCCATGCATTTCAAATACATTATGCAAGCCTGCTAGACAGTCAATGTCCAATGGGTACAAATGAGGAAAAAGGGGGCAATAGATACAAAATAATAGGTCACTCGGTCAAGCCTCAACAAGTTAAATGACCTAGTTCTTCAATTTAAAATCCCAACATCCTGTATATCTTAATCAGCAAACATAGCCTAACAAACACAAAAGCATATCTGACATTGGATTCACTTTTAAAATCGAAGATTTCAGTTCCTGTCACTATTTGACTTCTTTGGGATAGTTGCTCACCATTTACCAATCACAACTCAGATATTGACCAGAACATAAAGTAGGACTAATTCAATATCAGAAACAAAAGTACCAGTAAAGTCTGAAGCGGTAGGTCTCGAGGACTCGTTCATTGAAAGCATCCTTTGTAAGTCAGGAACCAATTCGGGTGGGATGGATGAGAATGTCTCACGAGACAAATAATTCAGAGTATTCAGGTACTGTCACAATAAAATGCTATTCACTATGACTGGTGAATAATGGTAAAAGCATTCCAGCACAAAGAAAAAGAGATTATCATAAGCAAGCAAAATTTAACCAATATATGCTACTAGACGAACAGAAATACATTTTCCGAGGACTTACTTTGACACATATTCAAGCACATGAAACTTTAAATTACTTTGGCTTTAAAAAGCTGAAAGATAGAGGATCCCAGAAAAATGAGTCATGTAGGAAAAAAACATAAAAAATAACACTCACATTTGCTGAGAAGGAATAAATGCAACAATGTTCACAGCAAGACATACATGCGCACAGGCAGCTTTCCTTAAATACAAATAATTGGTTTCCATGAAATCCCTAATTTGATAGATTATGGGACTAAAGAACAAGAGTCTATAGGTCTCAATGCTTCTCAAAGTGGCAAAGAATTATACATATAAACAAGCAAACAAGACTAGGCAGCCTGCCATGAGAGGGAAATGGAGAATGTATCCCTCGGGAGCAAACTAAATAACCTATTTAGGAACAAGAACACTATTTGCATTATCTTGTTAGTCAACAGAAGCAGCAGCAGCCCCTAACCGACATAAAATGGTGAAAGTTAGCAAAGCCAAATTCAGATTAAAATGAGGAGGTACCATCTTCACATTGTTGTGGCAGTCCAACAAAGGCTTATGAGCAACCAAGTGATAAGCAAGGCATCCAAAACTGAAAATGTCAGAGTAGGATCCACCTGGAGATGCCTTGTTTCGCACCAATTCAGGGGCAGTATAATTAAGAGATGGTTGGAGAGGAAGAACAGAATCCTCTACATCATATTCCTGCAATCCAATGGCTGAAACATAAGAACTACTGCAACTGGCACATCCAAAGCGACATTGATGTCCCACAAAGTCAAAGCAAAGCAAAGCAAATGTTCTGCTTACTTACAGCATAATGGAATGCTTGCACATTAGAACCAGAGGCTGCCTGATCAGCTGTTATTGCAAAACCAAAACCACCAAGCTTCCAGGCTCCATTGGCAGTAATCAATACACTCTACAGCAATGATACCCAGTTAAGATCATCATATCATAACAAACACGCTTCAGTTCAGCCAATTGCCCAAAATTGCTTCACAGAAAATGGGATGGTTTATCCAGAACAGAAAGATTAACCTCAATACACTCCACATCAATGATACCCAGTTAGATCATCATATCATACAATAAATACACTTCAATTCAGTCAATTCCCCATAATTACCCAGTTAGATGATCATATACTAACCTCAGGGGATATGGCACGGTGAATAAGGCGGGCATTATTGTGAAGAAAATCCAAGGATTCTGCAAGTTGAAGCAAGCCATGCTTAATTTCCAACAACCCCATTTCAGTTTGAATAGCACTAAGCTCTTTGGGCACATTAGCAATGTTATCAACGAATCCAAGAGCATTAGCAATGGATGCAAACAATGGCTCCGTCACAAAAGCCATAGCATTCTTACTCTCATCCAACGCCTGCACCACATGAACCACACCCGGGTGCCGGATCCGAACCAGCCGACCCGCATCCGCCCGCAACATATCCAAAAACGCATCCTCCCCCGCCTTCGACAACCCGGCGCGTGTCCGGACCTCCGACAGAGAGCGTTTGTCGACGACCCAAACGCACACATTCGGGTACTGCGAAGATCCGGATCTAGGCTTCGCAGAGTACAGTTTCCAGGCTAATCCGGGTCCAGCTGACCCGATTGGATTCTCCAGCTCGTAGTCTTGAAGAGCTCTTGGCCCCGTAACTTCTTGCACCGTTGTTTGCACCTTCTTCTCGATCACCGCCGCCGTCTTCGCCAGTGCTTGCGTTAGGGTTTTCATGTTTATCGACATTTTTCCTGATTAATTTTTCCACCAGCTTCTTCGATTGAGATCGGAGTTCAATTCAACTCAATCTGATTTGATTGTTGAGTTAATTGTTGAAATTTGATGCAGATTCAGATTGTTCGCCGGAACCGCCGTGCTCCGCTGCAATCGCCGCCGGAAAGGCTGGATAGAAATGGAAATGGAGATCAACGAACGAACTAACTATCCTTCTCGGTGGTGGTGGAGTGGTGGAATTTCGTTGTCCATTTTAGTTTTTTTCTTTTCTTTTTTTAAAGATTCAAATTATTGATAAATGAGGATCTAAATAACACGTGAAAAATCATAAAAGGCTTCCCAATGTGTAGAAAAAATTTTGTTTAGCAGTTTACACGAATTGATGTAAGTAAGATTTAAATTCGAGTTGATAAATAGGTCACCGAAATTAAATTTGTGATAAGTTTATTTTAATAATTTTTCTCAATAACAGATGGCATATTTTTTTTAGAATTATAAACGTATCGAAATATTTATATGGAGAATCATTTTGAATGATTAATGAGAAATCACTACTTAAAAATTGCATTTTTCAGTTCATCTTGCTCATACCACTTCAACCGAGGAAAAGAAAAATTTCAAAGTCCTTGAAATAATTAAGAGCTTTATCACAAATCACTATTTCAACTGTATTCTTAATCATAGTTCCTCTCATTTCAACTTCTCATACTTATCCTTGATCCTTTTTTAATAAGAGTTTGAACGACTCTTAATTCATATGTAATAAAGCTCTGCTAATATAAAATTCTATCATTTATAAAAGTCAAACTCAAAATATTATTTAAGAGGAATAAATATTAAATTATTAAACTAATGTTTATTAAAAAAAATCTTTTTAACCTTATGATGTAATAAATGAAATATGAACTAATGATTCAACTCAAGATTTTTTACCTTCATATATACTCTCACCAACCAAAACTCTCGAATTTCGTTAGACTCTTTGGTAGTCTCGTCCTAATATTTCAAGCCTAATAAATAGAAGGCAATGCTTTGTCGAGCATTCATTTCAATTCAGGAAGTTGGGAGTCCTTCCGCATCTGTAATAACTTTGGGGGGCACAAGTAAGCAATGTCTTTTTGGGGGGGAGTCAACATAATAACTAAGCAATGTCAGCAGAACATATATATGCTTGAACAACTATTACCATATGTGCAAAGCTCAACTTATTGAGGCTAGCGTTACAATTTTTTCTGATCTGATTATTCGAATTTATTTGATTTGAAAAAAAATTAAGTATGGTAATAAAATTTTTGTTCAAATTTTAAATTCGCACACAATATTTTTCCTATTTTTATTCTCCATCCCTGAATTTAATCCGAAGTTAGGCTTGTTCAATTTATCGGAAGTGAAAAAACTAAGAATCTATCATCAATATGTCATATGAATTGTGATATTTTTCTATTTATCTTACCAAACTTAACCCCAATCCAAATTTTTACCAGCACGAATTAAGGCCAAATCAGGACCCAAAAAAAAAAAGAATTAAATTATTCAAAGTAAGTAGGTCAAACCTTGCCACCAATCTTCAATTCTAACTTTGCAAGGGGTTATTATTCGTCTTTTCTGTAACAAGGTTCCAACTTTTTTCGTTTTATTATGTTATTAATTTGTTTAATAGTAATTTTTTAAATTAAATGAAGTTAATATCTCTTCTATCTTTTTTTGATACCCATTTATCTCTTTACAAAATCTTTAATTATCAACATAGAACCAGTTTAAAGCCATTGATATAAAATGGGCCAATTTCTTGGTCTATGCAAATCTAATATTGATATTCCTTCTTCTTCTAGGTATAGTTTGCGCCAAATAATTTAGCACAACCTAGCGCATTCCATGAGACACTATTTATTGTTTTTTGATGAATAAGGTGGATGATGAGAAATTGGCCTTAGTTTTTACGGTTTGCTGGGCGCTCTGGATGCAAGGAACAACATGGTCTTTGAACAACAGTGAGTCGGACAGAGAGGCTTTGGTAGCTGAATTTCCAGGGCCAGTGAAGGAGGCAGAGGAGGACAGTGCGAATGTGTATCTTATCTTAATTTAAATTGATAATATTATATAACTTAAAATGTTTAAATTTTTAACAATAGATCATTATGAATATTTAATTAGAATAAATGACATTTTAATAAGATCAATTCTATCTCGAAAAAATGTATAATATGCATAATTTATAATAAAAAAGTCTTAAAAGATAATTTTACACAATTCAGTGGTAATACTTCTCCACTATTTGATTACACCATTTTTTTTCAATTTAATACATGAGAATATAATTTTTAATTCAAAAGAAAACACCTAAAATATATCTTACAGCAAAATATACTCTTATAAAAAATATTTAATATACATTTTATTGCAAGACGACATACTTGTCAAAAATACTTACTACCAACATAAGTTGGTTCAAGTAATCTTGACACTTATTCCTCTTAAGTAAGGCCTCGAATTCAAATTTTACAAACGAAAAAAATATGTGATGGTAGGCCTCTATCCCTTCATGTATACACTATCATAAAAAATCAAAAAACAAAAGGAAAAAAACAGGTGGCAACACGAGGCTCAAACGGTGGCCACGATGTAGGCGGCAAAACAACACGTGTCATGCACACGTACTCTAGTCTTCTGGGTTTGGAAGCTTAAATATCTTTAATATCTCAATTGTTGCATGCACTGTGTTAATTTCCTAGCTTGCTTTGTTTCACTTTCTGTTAATTAGAACATCCATCTCTTCGAGTGAGCGAGTAAAATGAGCAGCAACGTGACCACCACCACAGCAGCAGGAGGCGGAGGGAGTAGTGTGAGTAGAAAGTCGGAGACCTGGCCGATGTCGTCGTCGTCGTTGTTCGATGAGCTGCGAAGTTTCGACAAGGGAGGATTCTTCGACCTCGGCCACCCTCTCCTCAATCGCATTGCTCATAGCTTCATCACTGCCGCCGGGGTATGTTCTTTTAATTGATTTGTTCCAGCATTTTTGTTGTTGACTCGAGTCTACAAATCCAGTGTCGTTGTTGTAGTGTAATTAGTTTGGAGCTTCGGACTAAGCAACCTTCACTTGTTCAGGAAGGAGATCATGCAATGGAAATAAGGGCGGGTTTTAGAAAAATAATTAAAAAAAATTATATATGGTAACCTAGGTTTATAACTCAAAAATTACAAAGTTTATATCATACACCTAGTAGCACATGTTCTAGGGATGAGTTTCAGAAAAATATAAAAAAAAAAAACAATATATGGTAACTTAAGTTCAAAACTCAAAAATTATAAAGTCTTTACCATACATCGATCTGGTACATATACTCTTAAAAAACACGTCAGTAAATAAATATTAAAAAATAAAATATATGATAAAACACCTAAAAATATATATAAATAATAGAATGTGAGAGCATGTACTCGGGGGCTACCTAATAATTTGCCCAAAAACTATAATATAATTTGTAATTTTGTTATCCCTTGTTTTTAGTAGTAAAATCCATCCAAAATTTTGGTTGTCAATTTAGACATTGATATATCATTGAAATGACATATATTAAAGTTTTTAATGAGTTAGTTTTCATTTGAAACACATCTTAACATTCTCCAATTTTCATGCACAGGTTGGAGCTGTTCAAGCTGTCTCTCGTGAGGCTTATTTCACTGCAGTTGAAGGTAATTAAAATCTCTTGCTTATTTTCTGTTTTCCCCGCATTTTTTCTGTCATAATTTTTTGATTTCAATCGATTTTAGTTCGAGTCAATGAAAAAAACCAAAGCCATATAAGAAATTCAATTACATGGAACCATATTTGTTTAATTTGGTGGATTTGGAGAGAACGAATATTACAATTTTTCATTATAATATAACTTACAAATTGGAGAAATTACTTGTTGTATCAGGGGCGGGGATTGATTCAGGTAGTACAGATGCTGCTTCCAATCGGCGACACAACTTTCCAGGTCTTAAAGGTGTTCATATATATGATCTTTTACAATTACTCGGTCGTTGGAACTATATGTATAGTTGCATTCTCGTCTATAAGTTTCTTCTGCTTGACCGTCTGTGTTGATGATAAATATTTGCAAATCAGTTCCTATTGTGGTCGGAGTCTAGTTATTCATTTGTTCATGATGCCTTGTGCAGGGGAAACCAGCAGAACGTCAGTTGAAGCCTTGGTACGTAATAATTTCCCTAATTATTTTTTTGAACATTTCCCATGGTACGAATTGAAGGGAATTGAAGGGCATTGAGGCATAACAATCAATGCTAGCAAGTTGAATGATAATGGCTCAGGGTTTGTTTTTTTTTTTTTTTTTTTAACCGGATTCCTAACAAGTTCTTTTCTTGTCACAATATTTGCAGGTAAAAAATACAGGCAAAGAGTCCGTACAATGGGGTAAGAACCCCCCCCCCAAGAAAGGGGGGGTTTTTTCCTTATGTATTGAATAAGGGATGCATCAAGATTGATGTAGCCCCTCCCCAAAAAAACAAAAAAAACTGGCGGTTTTTCCTTATGCATTGAATAAGGGATACATCAAGATTGATGTAGCGGGGAATTGACTTGTAGTCCCTTGTATAATGCTTAATGCTTGAGCAACTAAGCTAGTTGACACCCATATGAAAAAGATATTCTAGTTGCATTGTCTCCTTTGTAACAATTGATTTAGTACACATAGTTAATGTGAACAACTGCTTTGCTCATACGCAAGGAATTATAGATGGTGCTCTTTTCAAAAGGATACTCAGGCCTTAGGCAGATCGGCTAACGCATATATACCGTGATGCTACAGGGCTGGCCGCGGGGGTGTACTCGGGCCTTACGTATGGGATGAAGGAGGCTCGTGGCTGTCATGATTGGGTAATGCTCTTTCATCCTACTTCGTTGAAATGTAGGCATTAGGTTTATGGTGGAGAAATGCTTTTCTTGGTAGCTCCTTTCTTGATCTGCCGTTGCCCGTTGGTCAATAGCTTTGGGAGGTATGCTCAACTGTTTACTAAACCCCTAAAATAGGTCATTCGGGAGGTTTAGTGTATGTTTTGGACCTAAAACAAAAGTTCGTGGGATCTCGGAAACAAGTTGGGTGATTGCGATCACTTACGTTTATCTAAGTTTGTCTAGAAGATCGACGACATCAATATTGATCGTTATGGCGGAGATTGTGTTTCAAGTATATATAGTATGGGTTGGAGTTGTTCAAGTCTGAGTTGAGTCTAGTCAGGACTTGTTCAACCAGATTTCCGGACATAAATCTAGTCCTACTTATCCGTATGATCATAAGATAGTCTGAAGTAGCTTGGGTTAGTTACTCAGACCGACCGGGTCTTATATATAGATAAGCATCAAGCATTGATTGATTCTCTAACATGCTTGTGCAGAAGAATAGCGCCATAGCAGGAGCATTAGCAGGTGTGACAATCGCGCTAACATCAGATGACACCACCCACGAGCGAGTCGTGCATTCGGCCATCACCGGAGCTGCTCTTGCAACTGCGGCTAACCTCCTTGCTGGGATTTTCTAGTACTTACAAGTATGGCTTGCTCGTTTTTACGAAGCTGCAAGTGTTCCGAGCATTGAACTCAGTTATGTTGTACAATGTAGAATGTAACTTCAGACTTGAGTAAATGCTTTCGTTAAGTTGTGCAATCGTAGGTTTTCACGAGTTTTACAGAACTTGCAGCCGTCGTTAGGCACTGCAGTTTAATTCTGTAAAGGTTTAAACAAGATTAAGGTTTAAACATGTCACTAATCTCGCCTTTTATGGCTCCCACCCACCCCCTCCCCAAAAGAGAAGGGAAGCTTGGAAGAGAAGTATGCTTTCGTACAGAATCTGAATTTTGCCTTTGCTTCCTATTTAGGACTTAGGAGGGAATCGAGCTACACCCAAAGGATGCCTCGAAATTTCTAAGTTGAAGCGGACCTCATTCAAATGTTTTTTATGTAGCTGCTTCATTTTGTAAGATCTTACTAAGATCAAATTGGACTCAAATTATCTAAGTTGAAGCGAACCCTATTCAAATGTTTTTTATGAAGTTGCTTCATTTTGCAAGATGATCTTGCTAAGATCAAATATCAATAAATTCCAAAGTTAATTGATCAAAAATCGCCCGACTTAAATTGGACTCAAGTTGTCTAAGTTGAAGTGAATCCATTCAGAATTTTTTTTTTTTTTTTTTATGAAGCTGCTTCATATTGTAGGATCATCTTCCTAAGATCAAATATCAATAAATTCCAAAGTTAATTAACTTATCAAAAATAGAAATAACCTATCACTCTTATTTATTAAGCAATCAAAACTAAATAGCTAGGGGTGTTCAAAAATATCCATAACCAATAACCTGAACCGAAAACCCGCTACCCGATCCGAAATCTCGGGTACCCGAACCGAAATATTTGAAAATTTTGGTTCGGGTACCCGAACCAATATTTTTTTCGGTTATTGGTTCGGGTACGGTTCGGACATTTTGAAGATTCGGGTACCCGAAAACCCGAAACTTTTTTTAAAACTTTTTCAAAACTTTTTTTATATCATCCATTCCCTAAAGGTTTTGTAAGTCAAGCATTTAGAAACCCGAAGAAGACAAGTACTTTGACTTCGTTGCATTATTTTATTTGAATGTGTTGGGCATGAATATGATGTTAATAAGTTTATACCTTATGGAAGTGTAGATTAATTGAAATGTGGATGGTGATATGATATCCGGTTATATTGTCATATTTTGTAATAATTTAAAGTGCAACTTGGCTTAATACAACAACTTTTTATAGCATAAATAGAAATAATTATATTATGGGTACAACAAAATTATTAGGCAAAGTAAGAAAAAATATTTTTAGAAAAAATGGGTTATTGGGTAACCAAAAACCCGAACCGAAATTTTCAGGTACGCGAATTTCGGTTACCCGAAAGTTTCGGTTCGGATACGGTTCATCAATTTGCCGACCCGAAATTTCGGGTACCCGAACTGAAATCTCTTTTGGTTCGGGTACCCGAACCATGAACACCCCTATAAATAGCAACCACCAATTTTAATCTGTGCCATATAAGGCCTTTGATTAATTAACGATGAGAAAATTACAAAATCAAAATACAAAAATTACTCAAATTAACTAATAAAATCCAAATGTTGTTTGACATTGTTTGTTAGCTAATAGTAATAACTTATTTAAAAGAAATTACAAAAAAGAGGAATGAATAAATATATGAGGGACATGATTTGGAAAAATGGATGCAAATAATTAAAAAAAAAACAAAAACAGATATGGGAGAAAAACAAAGTAGAGGGGGAGGAAAAGAAATGAAATGGTGAATGGCCACAACTTACTAACCGGTTATTACCTTTTATAGTGAAGTTCCAATCTATTAGCATTTAATTCTTAACTATATTTAGACTTTTGATGTGCCTGCATTATTAGTGGTTTTTATTAACATTATAATATCTTAGACTTTGGATTTGTCTCGCATTAGTTGTATAAAATTACATAATGTTTACTAATACTATATTGACGACATTTTATCAGTGTTATATTATTTACTTTTTCTGTTGATAACAATTTAAATGAAGGATTTAGTGGTGGAAAATAAAGTGATCCATTTTTGATTCCAATTGCTTAGATATTGATACTAATTGACTAAGCTAATTAGCAAAATAAATGTACATATATAACTAATTCATATGCATCAAATAACAATTTTAGTCATTTAATATTCCTCATCAATAGACCTTCAAACCCCATCCCCAAAACCCAAAAATATATACATATATATGATATGATTTGTTACAAATTCCTGAAATTACGTCTTTGTTACAAATTCTTAGGAACTCTAATTATTTGAGCTAATAACCTTCTTTATTTCCCAAGCCACAATTGTACAATTGGTGCATCGTGTGCCACTCGTGGGGCGCAATTTTTTATGATTCTCAAGAATCTTAGACCTGACAAACGGATCGTTTAGTATAAATATACATCGATTAAGTCTAAATTAGATTATGTTTCAAGTCAATAACATCTTAGATGCTGCCCAATTTTGGTCGTTGATTTTTGATTATGTGCCTGAAGATTGTTTCTATTTTTTACACTGTGTATATTCACAATTATGTCTGGGGCTTCACTTGATATATTTATTTACTTAAGTTGTTATTAATAATTTGTTATCAAAAAAAATACAAATAGTTTTCATTTCGTATTTGTTTATCTCTTTTTCAATAAAGAAACTTTTAAAATAAGTTCACCGAAAAATGTTGTAGCATGTATTATAGTATTATCTGAAAGAAATACATTAAACTATAAGATATGGACTATTGTATGAAACTTTAAAAGAAGACAGTTTAAAATCTTTTTTTGCCCCCTAGAATGAACAAAATTCATTTTTGGGGGGGAATTTTTCTACATAGATATGCTACCTATTGGAGAGTTCCGTATGAAGATTCAATGAAGTTAATATAGATTTATATTAAAGAATAAAATTCTACATTCACCTCATATGATATCTTCAACTCATTTTTGTCCTTTAAGAATCATACCTAGGATCATATTCATAATCTTTTTGGAATTATACATAAAGGTCTATGTATTACTATAGAGAGTTAGAAATGAAAGAATTGTACCTGGGTCTAATTTATAAAAATTTAATATATGTATTCTCTATTATTCCCATATATTTCCTTTTAATGAGATATGTAATCTATCACGATAGATATATTATATACGCATGTGATTTAGTGGCAGCCCGTGCAATGCACATGTCAAAACACTGAAGTCGAGTTACTATTGACCCTAAAAGGGATAGAACTCTCTCATCACAGTTTTTTTTTCATTCATAAAATTCGAATTTGAAATTTTACTTAAGAAAAATAAGTGTTAAATTACTTAAACTAATCTGTGTTAGCTCAAAAAAGGACAGTCCGGTACACAAGCACTCCGCGTTCAGTATTGGCTCAAAACATTAGTAAATAAAGCCTTGCTCAGACTTTCCTTCCAAAAAAAACAAAGGCGGACACTATATGGAAGCTCAGTTCATCCTCCCCCCACTTCACTTGCCTCTACACAGCTGCGAAAAATTTGATTAGCAGAAATTCTCCCTCTAGAATTCCTAGTAAGTACGACATTTCTGCGTGATTCAAGATGAGTACCATGAAATTCTGCCGTGAATGGTTAGTTTTCCCCATTCTTCATCCATTTTCGCAACTTACACTTCCTTAAATAATACTGCGAAAAGCCGGGATCTTTCGTTGCAAAATATATACCAATCAGTTGCTAATTTGTTCGTCAATTTTTCTATTGTTTTTTGGGCTGAAGTCGATTACTGTCATGAATACTGTCGTGGGTTTTTGTTGTTTTGCTTTGTTTTCCGTCCCCAGTTGTTTGATTTTGTGTTTGGGGTGTGATTGAACAGCAACAATATTTTGTACCCAAAAGAGGATAGAGACCACAAGATTCTCCTCTACGCTTGTCGTAATTGTGATCATCAGGTCTCTCTCTTTCTCTCTCTACTTTCATGAATGAACTCTTGTGTAGGCTGTTGATGTGCATTTTAGGGTTCTTGTCTGGAATTTTGGGGTTTTTGAGAAGTGTATGATTTGTCGTGTGAGATGGGTGGTTAGGGCATATTGAGAACTTCATATCTCAGATTTTATAACTATTGGCCCTTCATCAACTGAGATTATAGCCTTATATGCACATTGATAACCGCATATGTTATAGGCTTAAGTGAAGTTCCTGTGTGAAAGCAATGGGCAGTGATGAATTGACTCACTAGCTTATATGCATCCTCAAGTCGCATATCAATGTGGGACGAACCCCACTTTTACATTCCAATATAATGATTAGTGCAAAAACCAACAAAGACACTTAAACCAATGATGCACTGTAAGGGGACAACACAGCAAGTTAGTCTTTTACTTATTATGCTCTCGCATTGTCTGCCAGAATGAGAACTCAGATTGTCGAGATTTGAGCATTCTTGCTAAGTATGGTCGGACCCTGCTATACAATGTAGCATGCACGATCCCTTGTCCAAGATGTATCAAAAGTGCTCCTTTGCTTAATTCTCAATCTGAAAGATGATCGTTTTTGGTTGTTCCTGCCTATGCTTTTCTTCGACAATGAAGTCTGGAAACTTGGGATAAAAATGATTGCTCCTATGTTAAATTTGTAATATGTGAATTGATTACTGGATGTATTGCTGAATAAACGGGTGATAATTTTTATGATTGACGTGCAAGTACAGTCTAGATCTGAGATTTACATGTGGTTGACGTACCAAGTTGCTTAGTCAATGTACTTGTTATCCCTTAGGATTCGATGTTATGCAGGAGGTTGCTGATAATAATTGTGTCTATCGAAATGAGATACATCATTCTGCCGGAGAGCGTACCCAGGTCCTACAAGATGTAGCTGCAGATCCAACTCTTCCCCGCACCAAGTCTGTTCGTTGTGCTAATTGCAACCATGGAGAGGCTGTGTTTTTCCAGGTAAACTTGATGTCCTATCTTTATTATTTCCATATAGATGTGAATCTGTGACTGTGTACGACTCGTATTTTCATGCTTATCACTAATTTGTCCATGTACCTCAATATTTTGAGTCTACTAACTAGTTTTGGCCTAAACTAATATGCATGGATGATTGTGGATTATGGTGCTGCCCCATGAACATTATTACTTGACCAGCAGTGACTTTAAGATTTTACCAACAATATAGGGGCCATTTACATCCAATTGGAAATCTGGAACACTGACTTTGGCCTGTGGTATTGGTTGAAACTTCATATCAATTTTCTACATTATTAATCTGGATTTTGTGACTTGGTGCAGCTCTTGACCATGTTCTTATGCTGATATGGTCAAGAGCTGCACCTTGTATTATTGGTTGCATCAAGGCATATTTAAAGAAGAGTTAATCTTATAGTGGTTTCATCCTTTGCTTGTGCCATATTTGTGGTAATAGAACTTTGCCTTTGGATCTCTGAGCTTTCTCATACTTAGCCACCCCTTTTTACCCTTTCTGTGGCAAGAGGGCGAAAAGCATACTTTTTGACATAGGATCACCATGCTGCATTGGGCTCAAGTTTATGTGTTGCATCTCGCCTTGGTCTTCACTCCTATGATCTTATCTAAGGTTGGCCGCAATACTAGACATGGCAAGGAGGGCAAACCAACCCCACAAAACCCAAAAACTAATTAGCTAGGCTGTTTCATCAGTCCTTATGGAATAACAGTAGTCTTCTCAATGTAGGAGACAAGTTCCTTTGCTGATTATCTTATCCACATTTTTGCTCCTAAATCGTATCATATGTGGGACAAATATGCAGGCAACATCTAGAGGAGAAGAGGGTATGACATTATTTTTTGTGTGCTGCAATCCAAGCTGTGGTCATCGTTGGAGAGATTGATTGTCCTGATTATTGCACTTGTGGTTGCGGATATATTCTGACACAATTGTTCCTGATGTTGTGTGCAAATGGCAAGCCCTCAACAATGTCTTTTTGTACTCTTGATAAGAAACATTAGATGGCATTAACGAAGCTCTGATACATCCTTCAACAAAGGCAATCGTACTTCGTTACATGGAACAACACTAATGAATGACAAAGCTCTTTCTATCATGTTCCCTAATCCACAGCATCTTCATGGTGGCTGAGTTGATCTACTTAATGGTCTGCTTATAAGAAGCTAGTATTTGCTTTAGAGGGTTGGTTACTGAACTGCATTCTCTTATAGGTGTCTGTTGAAATTTTACTGAAAACCTCAGAAAGGTGTCTCGAGTGATATCATTCTACAAAGTGACACCCCCCCCCCCCCTTTGGGTTGTTGATTCTCTGCTAACTGAGCTAACTGTACATTTTTATTCACATTTCACTATGCTAGAACCTAAGACCTTACGTATGGGGAACAGGTGTCAAATTGTTTATTCAACATATTCTGATCATAGATGTTAAATATTAGGGATTAGTAGATTGCAATACAGTAATGATGAACTTAGTTTGCTGCTTGGCTATTGATCTTATTATCAACCCTGCCCTCAAGATAAGCGCAAAGCATAGGGCAAATTGTAAGGGGCAAGCGTAAAGCACATAAATCACCATCTACGGTCAGTTACTAGCGCATATTATCGTATTTTTTGGGTAAAAGAAGTTACAATTTCTGAGAAATGCGAATGATTTATTGAATTCACAAACACCTACAAGTTAATTACAACAAGTCACACTGCCTTCTGCTGTATATATCCACCAGCATGAAAGCACTACTCATTCATAGCTCATATGACCCTGTAATTACTCCTGTCTCCTGTCAATGCTCATTCACTCCACCGTCAATTTCTGGCTTCAATAATTGTGTGGGTTTCAATAATGCTACATCAGCACTATATTGACATGAAGGGAATGTTGGCAACTTTATTAGGCATCTGTGTTCGTGTATAGTATACCATGCAACATGCCAACATCGATCAATGCAGAGACCAAAGCACAAATGGAAGCAAAATTAGAAGGGACCGCAATAAGCCGGAAAAATTGGGCGATGATTAGCTCTTTCCTCATAATCAGTTTATGTACAGCTTTTTAAGCAAGCTACATTTGTTGTCCCTACTTCTCTACCTCCTAAAAGAATTGCCCCACAAAAGAAATTTCGGTACCAAGAAGGGGGGCATACTCATGGAAAAGAACTTGAATACGTAAATTTATCTACAATGGGAACAGAACGACGGGAATGTTACGACTAAACCGAATTCATCTACAAAATTGTATCAGGAAAAATCCCTAATACTACAACGAAGATAACGTCCGTGTGAGCCACTCAGACAACCGTCCCATCTTCTTCAACAGCTCTGCATTCTTTCCGAAATAAGACTCTGCATTGGAGAGCATGATCTTTATATCATGTTTCACTGCCTCCAAACTTCGATAATAATTGTTGTCTAGCCTTGACTGGATGACATCCAGTGACAGCGGCACAGGAAACCTGCAGATTTTCATGGATCTTCATTAAAAGTGTCGCCTTCGGGAAATTAGACACAGGTGCTAGCATTATATCTGGCACGCAAGTCATTTAAATCGGACATTTTGGCTCCAATGGAAAAAGATCCAAGGATGCGTGCTAAATTCAAGTCGCGTTCAGAACAACTATGGTTCGTCTAGTAAGTTTTGTTGATGAAATGCAAAATCTATATCAGCTACACAAATCCAGGAATGGGACTTTCAAGTAAAAATGGGGTCGCCCTAATTTGAGTTTGATCTCCGAAAGGTTTGGGTAGGGCAGGTTATGTAAATTGTTAGAAGTTGGTTTTGCCAAGAGTACCTACCATTTTTTTCCCAGTACCAGACAGGATGACAGATGATCATTCATGCATGAAGGTAAAATCAGCATTTACACATGCATACCTATTCAAGAAATTCGATTTTTCAGAGACCTGCCTCAATTTCTGAACCCCATAGAGATCCTGAAATGTTTCACAACAGAAACAGCATCAGGAACCTCAAACAAAAGACCAGCAAGACATTAAGACATAATATCATATTTGGAAAATACCTGAGCTTTATTTCCAGTCTCAGCCAACTTAGAAACAGATGAGAGCAGCTTTTTCCTAGTTCCATCATCCAGATGAGGCTGCTCCCACTGGGTATCAGCATCATGCAGCTCCCAAGGGCTGTGAGAATGCGTGTCAGCAGGGTCACTTTTGTATCGAATGACATATCTTTCCCACGGGCTATCAGCGAACTCGGGAGACTTGGCCTTGACTTGCATGATTCGACCTTCCCACCAACTACCATCTTCGTCACCTTCATTTTTCCACCAAACCTGGCATTTGTCTCTTACCGTCCAGTTCCTATTGATAGCAGCCTCAAACCTAGTCCTCTCGATAAGGAAGTCTGGGAAACTAGTCACCTCTGGTAAAGTCAACTTAAATGTTTTACCGAAGACACTGGAACCGGGGTCCACAAATTCAAGTGTCAGTTTACAACAGCTATCGCCTGACCCTGGTACAGTTGAATACTCGAGGTCTACAATTTTGCAAAATTCCACAGATCTTATTCCTCCCTTCAAACATTCCCAAGGCCCTCGTGCAGAGGACCTGCTGTAAGATAAATATTCTTGGTGTCCCTACAAGGAAATACAAAAGAAATTTGAAAGATACGCTCTAAATCACAAGAGCTGAAAATAAGTTTGGAGTTTGGACAACACCTAAGATGAGACCACAGGAGGGTTTTGGGTAGGTCACGATTTAGACAATAGAAGATGCTAGTAGCAGCACAAACAATGAATTCAGATTGGCAGGCCGTGAGATTTCCAAAGTCATTACCTGCCTCAAATATGCAACTTCGTCCCCCTGCTGAGGAATATATCGAGTACAATCAGGCATAGAAAGCATCAGCCAGGACAATTTCCGTGGTGATTGACTTGACTTCCTCCTATCCACTGGACTTGCATCGCGAACAAAATTGATTCTCCTATTTCTGGAGGACCTCAGTCCAACAGTGATACCAGATCCCCACTCTTCCCGAGGTAGTTTGTCAGCTCTGTTTAACGGAGAAATATCAGGCCTTCTTGACCTCTCCATTGATCTGCCACTTTCAAGTGCATGCTCCTCAGTAGTGTCCTTCAGCTTTCCAGAGTGGGCCTGGTGAATCCCATCAACCATAGTCCCATTTACATTTACATTTGCATTTTGGGAGCTCGCATTTGAGGTGCTTTCACCCATATGAGGACCATCATTATCTGAAGATGTCCTAGCTGCCTTAGATGACCTTGATCTTCTATAGACTGCACTATACATCCGATCATTCCTCGGTGGATGAGAAGCCTGTGAATTTAGCAAGAGGGAGGCAGTAGCGCTAGCATTTCCTTTTAGGACATCTGATTTTGGAAC
Source organism: Carnegiea gigantea (assembly GCA_029747015.1). Classification (NCBI taxonomy): domain Eukaryota; kingdom Viridiplantae; phylum Streptophyta; class Magnoliopsida; order Caryophyllales; family Cactaceae; genus Carnegiea; species Carnegiea gigantea. Next base: position 172,830 of record JAKOGI010000082.1, on the reverse strand, counting down.
GCCATTGGTATCTCCATGATCTCGATCAGCTTTAAGCTGGCAGTTTTCTTGCTCAAGCTCTTCAGCACCAGATCTTTGCTTCAATACGACCATGCTTCCACGGTCTGTGCTGTATTCACCAATCTTTTCATTCTCTGCAACAGGCACAGTTTTTACCCCATTAATCTGATTTGGATCTTCAGATATTATCTTCTTTGATGAAATTCTCAACCGCATTGACACCTTTTGGGTTGCCTCGGGTGTACAATTAATTAGATCATCTCCATTCATAGAATATGGGGCACCATGATTAGCAACCACCTGAATCTCATCCTGCACCTCATTACGATCCTGCCATCTAATAGATCCAGACAGAACTCTATTACTTGCATCCACCACTTGCACTGGATTGCCCACATGTGTCCGGGTCTGCTGAACAATTTCCTTCAATCCATCCTTAGCAATTGTAGTCCCAAAACCACCTTCACTTACATGATTTAAATCTGCAGCAGCATCACTCTCATGTTCATTATGACAGGTACCAAGAGCACTAGATCCAGGAGCATTTGACGACATGGCTTCACTAAACCTGAGACGCTTAGAAGTACGAGCCCTAACCCCTCCCCATCTCATTGTCTCATTGTTATGTCCACCTAGCCATCCTAGTCTATCATGTACACGGGGGTTTGCAGCTCTTTCAACAACTTCAACAGGAACACCTGATGCAGTCGATGAGGGGCCCACCAAATCAGTTAGATTATCAGACTTTGTGGCAGCATTGCCTGAAGATGAACCTCTATTTGAATCACCAACTGGCAGTTTCAGAACCAGTCTCTTCCTGTTCAAAGCGTTCTCATGAGATTCAAGGAAGTATTTCAGTCTATGTACATTCTCAGACTCATCAAGAGCTACTCCTTTTCCCTTAAGATCCCTTGTCTGCTCATCTGAAAGAACTTTATCAGATTCTTCGCTCTCGAAGTTGGAATCTTCTAGCACGGATTCACCTTCAGATGAATCATCTTCTGAACCATAGTCATCTTCATCTGAAGATCGACCTTTGATTTTAGAAAATAAGGTAAGAGCATTACGTGCAGCTGCTCTCTGAGGTCTTGACGCCTTTGAAGACTTCTTCCTTCGGGCTTTTCGCCCATTTTTCAGTTTCCTATTTTGGTGTACTCTCTGAGAACTACCGTCACATTCATCCAAATTTCTTCTCTTAACACGCCGCCCTGAAGAGGTAGTGATCTCGATCTGCAGAATACGCAATGTATAAGCACCCACCAAGAACAAGGATAATTGTGTCTTTCGAGCACCAAAATAACTACTATTTTTTAAAAAATAAAATAGAAAAGAACATACTTCTCTCTTTTTCTTTTTCCTTCTGGATCTGCGAGGGCCATCTCTTTGACTACATTCAGCTTCACTGTCTTCATCACTGCATTCCAGGTCACCAGAAGACGTTGAACTAATATGCCCTCCATCCCCACCAAATGAATCTGTGATATTAAACTCAGAGTCCGCATCGTCACTTATTAGTTCAACTTCCGGTTCCCAGTCCATGGCATCCACAAACTCTGGCAGTGGATCGATCAATACATCCCAATCTGGCAAGGGCAGAATTTGCTCTTGCTCTGAATTGAAGTCTGGACCCACTGCAAACCTTACAGAAGATGGACGCCACTCAATGCCCAGGGTTCCTAAACGTCGTTGCTGATACATACTCTGGTAGGGTTCCGGGTATGGAATCATACCTAGCATTTCAAAAACGATATTCAAGAATTTAAGGACAAAAAATAGCACGAAATATTATCAATATGTAATTGGCAAAAGCAACGACTAACTGGAATCGCAGAGAAGATCTTGCACATTTCTTCTGTAAGGAGGGAGTTGAGTTTCCTGCAACGCAAATGAAACAATTTTAGGTTTTCGATATAAAGGCAGAGGCACAGAGCGCGCTGAAACTATATGATCCAGCAGTGTTCTCCTACATAACTTTCTCCATAAAATCATGCACAAAGAGTGCATAGACTTTGAAAAATCTGTTTAAATGGTATATTCAGCATCCTAAGCCGCAAAGCGGCCCCGGGGGGGGGGGGGTTCCCTGGAAAGATGCCTGTAGGTATCAAACTAACCTGGTCAACAACATTTCCATGCGTATCTCGGATAAGTGGGCGATAGTCCCCAAGAAAAAACTGAACAATATGATTCCATGGTAAGTTGCAAAGACTTTCAAGTTTCAAAACAGCTCAAAAATAACCTACATAATGAGCAAATTATTGCATTGCAAATACCTGATCATACTTCGCATCCTTTTGGGACTCGCCTTGGCCCGTACTCAAGATGTAAAGTTGACCAACATCATCAGAAAGTATGATTGATGTCCCATCCCTATTAAAGAAAAAGGAGTAAACTTGTTAAAGATTTCAAAATCCAGAAGATTCGATATCTGTTTGAGCTCCAAATAGAATAACTGCAAACTAAGTTATCTTTTCAAGCAAGATATTTCAGCTTTGGAAAGGTACACATGGATTCGGTCAAGCATTGCACAAGAAGCTATAAAATGGCTATAGCAACCATGAAAACTTACGGCGAGAATTTTCCATCAACCAGTCTGAAATGTCCAGTTTCATATGTTCGAATGGGCTTTCCTTCCCATATCTAGATCAACACAATACGAATAAGATGACGCAAACGGAAATATTCAAGAATGTCTATTATGATAACAAACAGAAGACTTACATCCCAAATTATGGTTTTCCCATCATAGCCAGCACTCATTGCTATGCGAGGGTTGAAAGGATGAACATCCAGGACATATGTCTATTAAAACACAGCACAAAAAGTTTAGTTCCATGTCACAAATTCTCAAATCTGAACAAAGGCACACACAGTAATGGTATTTTTCCAGGACAGATGAGATTATAGGAGTCCAAATCTAGAAGGCGACAGAAACATTCAGAAAACTGGGCAATGATAAGTAGCCAGAGCAGATAAATTGGAAGCACTGACACAGTTAGTTTAAGCCCTATTCAAATATAATCATATTTCTCCAAGCAAGCCTTCATAATTGGAAAGCATGGTTTGGATCCCGAGGGCATGGCTAACATATACAAAAGAGAAGAAAGAAACAAAAAAAAAAAAAAAGAAGGTATGCAGCGCATGGCTAACATATACAAAATAACCATCCCCATCCACAGAAAATAAAATATTTAACAGCAGCAGATTGGCACTTCCATTTGCCTTCTGCTTTTGAGGCACTGACTGGAATGTAATGCCCGCCCGGGGGGGGGGGGGGAGATGCAAGAAATAATCCAATATGTAAAGCTCCCTATCTATGCATTGAAAGAATCGAACTTACAGAATCAGTATGCCCCTTCAAAGAATGAACCAAGCTACCATCAGCAGCATTCCATACACATATTCTGCAATCTGCCAACCCAAGAATAAAATAAGATAAAATGCACAAATTTAAGTCAAAATAACTCACATTAACAGAACCATACAGATTTATCCTGAAGTCATTTGAAATAATCAAGAAACACAATTATTAAGGCAACCAGCAGATCTATAATTCTATATATAACTGCATATATTACACAAAACATGCCAAACCTATTCCATGACATGTACCAAAGTCTTGGGGGTTAGGAATTCCAAACCTAAACTAGTTTCAAGCTTTATAGCATTATCTTTAATTATAATAATTACTTTCATCAATAAAAGTGAATAATTATCGCAGTTACAAACTAAGAATGATAAAATTATGTTATGTAGATATTCTCCACAAACTAATATTAGTATGCTATTCTCTTATGAATATTAAAGTACTTTTATAATGAGATTTATCACATCCAATTAGCATATAAGAAACATGGAACATTAAAAAGATACAGATATGAATCCTTGGGAATCAGAACTGCAAATGCATAACAATAACACATGCAAATTTATGAAAACTACACAACTCGGTATCGTATCCACACAAAAAAAAGGATGAACAAGAAAGGACTTTCAATGAAACATATACACATAAATAATACAGTTTAATTATATTTTACGAAAATGAGAACTCTGCGTATAGCATGTATCTGGAAACTAGTCCTCTCTTGAAATATTGAAAAAGCTAAACTACAATATAAGGGCATCCGCAATCTAAGGAGTATTTCAGGAGTTGAATCTTAGAGACTTCAACATACTAGTACCAAAGAATCACTCTAGTAAGAGTAAGTCCAGCACTGCATCCGTTACGAAGAGACCCCAGTTAAAATCAGTGCATAAATGATAAAACTCACATGTACTATTGGGCATGGTAACCAGAACAGATAAAGAGCAAATTAGAAGCCACCTTCATATATTTATTGGTCCTTGACACAGGCTTTATTTGATGGATTCTTCACATAACAATAAATCTAAACCAGAATCACAAATTAAACCCTCCACCATTTCAGTGCCCAAAACAGCGTCATCATCTGCTCATAAGCAACTACCCTCGGAACATATGGGAAGCGCTACAACATTGAAACTCAGACTCAATAATTTTGCTATCAGTTGATTGAAATAATCATCAGATGCTCTAAAGCAGCTAGACAGGCCCCATACCATTGAAGCACCCCACAATATTCAAGGATCAGCAACTCACCCATGATAGCAGCTAGGACAAACCGATTATCAAGGCTCCATACAATCATGTTGACACCACGAGGAGTCGGAAGGGCTCTCTGTCGTGGGCCACCTCGTGGAGGCTGAGGCGGCATTGGTGGAGGAGGAACCTTAAGATGATATGCCCGTGTCCACCGTCCAGCTTTCCCCTAAAACAAATAGATTACATTGTCAGCAAGATTTCTCTCCCCCCACAGATGCAATTATTCGATAAGTTATTCCAAGCAACAGCTCACATGTGATTTACGCGACCGAGGAATCCAGATAATAGCACTTCCATCACGAGAACATGTGACTATGTTATCATGTGCAAACCTGGACATGGTGAGATGAAATTGTCTAAAGGAAAATTTTCACACAAAAAAGTCCAAGATGCATTCCACCATAATGCCATGCATTGTACAATAAATATCAGCAGGGAAAAAGTATTAAAGTACCAGGAGTTTCTGAATTTGGGAAAGTTTTCCTCCTTAGCTGTGTCAGCAGCAGAAAACCTAGAAACTGCAGCACAACCACTGCACAGACAAGCATAATAATATATCAGCATCCAATCATGTCAAGATAAATCATAAATGCTCCTTTCATCTTCATTGAATTTGCACAGCTAATTCCTGAGAGGTCCTTAAAATTTCAAAGCTTCAAATTTTCAGAGCTCTACAAAATTTCATGTGTCCTCTACATATGTTAGGTTTCTTCTAGAAGTTGCAGCCCACATCTCAAACTTTCCAGGCTCCTTCGACAAGCTTCAAAACTCTAGAACTTTCCAGGTTCTACAAGAAAGCCTTCCCAATCAAGCAATTATTCATGTCTCACTGAATCAGAGACCCAAATGACTCAGAGCTAGTTCCCAAGGACTTCTAACTATCGGATAATGTAGGACCTGATCGTCTGTGGTTTCCAAGTCCCATTGCCACATGAGACACCTGTTGATCAATACTTTACCCCTCTTTTGTAGATTATCACATGTTTTTTTTACCTTTTTTTAATGAATAATCAAGAATCATCACATGTTGAAGACTTCACATTGCAAAGATTCCCACACAAAAAAGACACTTTCAATGGGGCAGAAGACTTCCAAATAATTTTCCATGGAAAATCATAATGTTTTAAATACGCTTCCCATTCTTTCTTTTGGTTGATGTGGATGGAGAGATGTGGGAGTCTTTGATAGGATTGAAACCTTAGTTTGAAAAGGCGCAGGTGAGGCGCGCCTAGGCGAGAGGCGCCCAGGCTGGCGCCTCACCCACACCTAGGCAAAGCCCATTCCAGAAGCCACGTGAGGCGTGCGCCTCATGGCACCTCACGCCGAGGCGCAAAGCGACCAAGGCGCGCGCCCAGAAGAACTTAACGTTTCCTTCAAAAGAAAAAAGAGAATTGCAAGGAATACTTAGCTTTGGCTCGCTTCTTCAATCCTCTCATCTTGATTACTCGACCCTTCGAAACCCTAGAGGCCTCCAATCATCCCAGTCGAAGCCTCCATCTCCTTCCATCAGGTATGTGTATGCTTTCTCTTCTTCTCTTCTTCGTCCTGCTGTTCTTCTTCACTTCATCGTGTTGTTCTTCTTCTTCTTCTCTGCTACAATACATCGGCTGGCCATGGCTGTGTCATCTTGTTCTCCTTTTTTTTTTCGTTTTTCTCTCTCCCTTAAGCTCTCGTTCTCTCTTTCGGCTTTGTCTGTCCGTGTTCAAGCCATTTTCATCTGCTTTTCTCCTCTGTTTTGCGTGTTGCTGACTTGCTGCTCTCCTCCTCTGTTCTGTCTTTCGGCTTCTGAGTGTGGGAAATGTTAGGTTTTTTTTTTTTTTAATTTGCTGGGCAGGCAGGCAGGCAGGCAGCTGCGCTTTGTGTGTTACAAATGTTAGGGTTTTTTTTTTTAAAAATTTTGCAACAATCTAATTTGTTTTTGGTCAGTGGCAGTGCCCACTGCCAGGCAGTTTGTGTGTGTGCGCTGGCTATTGTCTTGTCTTTTTTTTTGGGGGGGGATAAAATGCAATTAGTGATTAGTGCCCCACTAACTATTTGTTTGATTGCTATGGAATTTTAGTTTGAGAGTTGAAACGTTGAGTTAAATGGAAGATTAACACTTCGGGTTCGGCTTCCTCTAAATCTTTAGACTCCGGAAGGAAGTATGGGAAGCAAGATCCAACAAATAGAAACAATTTCTTTTGCAATTTTTGCGGAGTGAGAACCACCGGGGGTGTTTGCGACTCAAACAACATCTAGTTGGTGGGCATTGGAACACACTAGCTTGTCAAAGGGTTCCCGAACATGTTAAGAAAGAAATCCAAGATTACATGGACCTTAAAAAGGAGAGTAAAGAAGCCTATGATATGTCTAAACGCTTGCCACAAAGCTATTTTGATGAAGAAGATGATGATGATGAGTGTGTTGAGATGCCTAAGGGTGGAAAATTCACAAGTGGTGGGTCGAAACGTAGTAATAACATGCCTTCAAAGAGACCAAAGACAAAAGGTCCATTAGATATGCTCTTTGCTCCTAATCCCGCAAATGTTGTGAAGGCATGAAAGGAAGGGAGGGATCAAGGAAGGCAAAAGACTTTAAATGAGATGTGTAGGAAAGATCTAAGGAACAAAGTTTGTAGGGATATTGCTAGATTTTTCTATGATTGTGCTATTCCTTTTAACTTACTTACACTTGATATTTTTTATGTCATGTGTGAGTCTATTGGTCAATTTGGCCCGGGTTTAAAACCACCTTTCAATGTATGAGGCAAGGGTTCCTCTCCTCAAGAAAGTGGAGGATACCAAGAAAGCAATGGCAAAGAACAAGAAAGAATGGGCTCAAAAGGGTTGTTCAATATTATTCGATGGATGGCGTGATTCTACGGTTCAAAAAGACATTGTTAACTTTCTTGTGAACTCTCCTAAGGGTTCGGTTTTTATTAGATCGATGGATGCTTCCGATGTTGTGAAGGATGCAAATCTTCTATTCAAAATTCCTGATGATTTGGTGGAGGAAGTTAGAGAGGCGAATGTGGTTCAAGTGGTGACCGACAATGCATCTAATTATGTCAAGGCGGGCAAGAATTCTTCTCTTCTTTTTGAATGACTTGAATTAGTTTTTTTGTTACATTTTTAGTTTCTTACATCATTCTTGTTAAAAATAAATTTATGTAGGGAAGTTGCTAATGGCTAAGAGGCCACATCTATATTGGACTCCATGTGCCGCACATTGTCTTGACCTCACCTTGGAAGATATTGGAAATCAAGTTCCAATGGTCAAGATTGCATTAAAGAAGAGCATGTTCATCAATGCTGACATCCATAGCTCCATTCCTCTTCTTAACATGACGAGGCGGCTCACGAGTCAAAAAAAAGTGCATAGACCGGCTATCACAAGATTTGCCACTTCATTCATCACTCTTTCTTCTTTTCATAAGCAAATAAATGCGTTGAGGAAGATGGTAACTTCACAAGAATGGAATGATAACAAATGGTCTAAGGAAGCAAAAGGGAAGAAGATGGCATCCTACATTTTACAAAAGAGCTATTGGAAGAATGTTCTTTATTCTCTTAAGTTGACAAGTCCTCTTGTTAAGGTTCTTCGGATAGTTGATGGAGAAAAGAAGCCTCCAATGGGTTATATTTATGAAGCCATGGATAGAGCTAAGGAAGCCATTGCTAAAAGCTTTGGACATAAAGAGGAGAATTATGAAATGGCATTCAAGTTTATTGATACACGATGGGAATGCCAACTTCACCAACCTTTACATGCGGCCGGGCATTTTCTAAATCCGAAAATTTATTACTCATACCCAAGCATTGAAGATTGTAGGGAGGTTGGTTCCGGATTTGGAAACTCAAGATAAGGTTCTCCAAGAATTAAACTTGTACAAAAATGCTCAAGGCCTCTTTGGGATGAACATGGCTAAAAAACAAAGGAATGCACTAGCTTCCGGTAAGAATATTAGATAAGTTTGCCTATATATTTTTCTCTTTCGTTTTCCTTAAAATATTATCATAGAAGATAACTTTTCAATTTTATTTTGTACTAGCTGATTGGTGAAGTAATTACGGAGCTGAAGAAACTAATTTGAAGAAGTTTGCCATTCGTGTTCTTAGCCTCATATGTAGTGCAACCGGGTGTGAAAGGAGTTGGAGTGTGTTTCAACACGTAAGTTAGAAAAATCGAACGTTAATCCTTTTGATAATTTATCATTTAAATTTGTTAATATTTAATAATGAAGTCTAACGAAACCTATTTTCTTGTTACCAGCTTCATACCAAGAAGAGAAATCGATTAGCCCAGTCTCGCTCGAATGACTTGGTTTCTGTCAAAGCGAATCGTGCTTTGAAGCGTAGATGTGAAGAGAGTACCTCCATGGATCCCATCCCCTTACAGGACATCGATGAAAGTAATGAGTAGTTGCTTGGAAGGATGAATGATGATTCAGATGTGATACTCTTGTATTTGAGGATGATAATTTGACATGGGCTGCTGTTGCCCGAGCCCCTGGGGCAGATGAGCCTAATTATTACACTAGACGTAGAGCATCTCAAGGAAGCACCACTAAGCAAGGGTCTATGTCTAACAAGGATAAAGGAAAGGCTCCTGCCTCATCTTCTAGGCCTCGTGGACGATTTCAATTAGTTGATGAAGATGAAGATGAGGATGAGGATGACGATGAGGATAAGGATGTTGCAGAGTATCAAGAGGCGGAGGAAGAGGACATAGGAGATGACAATGTCGGTGGATTTGATGATGTTGATCCTGAGCATGTGGTGTTGGATGATGATGATGACAACGTCTAGTTGATTTTAGATTGCCTTAAGAACTATGTTATATGTTGTTCATGTTTTCTTTCATGACTATGCTTGTTTCTTTGTTTCTAAACTTCTACTAAGTTCTTTTGTGTGTGTGTGTGTGTGTGTTTCTACTTTTTAGAATATTGTCATGCTAAATTACCATCTTGTGGACTATTTGCGATACTCTTGGTACTTATATTGATGTCCAATTGTCGTTTGATGTCACTATTTTACTTAATTATCATAATTAAGTCCTGAAAATTGTTTTCAAGCCTTTTTTAAGCTAAAAAAAGGTTCACGTCCTTGAGGCGCGCGCCTTCGCCTCGGGACCCTTTGCGCCTCAGTGCGCCTCGCGCTTTTTCAAACGAAGATTGAAACCGCATTTCAGTGCTTCAAATGCAAGTGGTTCAAGACTTTATACTATTGGAAGAAGGAGGTTTTGTTCCTCTTTAATTGATTAATCGATGTAACTGATTTTGTGGATAGTTGTTTCATTGTAATTAACTTCTTTGGAGGATGCTCGTACAGCGTCCTGTTGTGTAGGATTCTCTAATCAATATGAACATGATTACCCCATTTTACTGACCAAAACACATACACACACACACACACACAAAAAAAAAAGGACCTCTGCTAAGAGTTTGAAGATCTAAAAGCTGAGAGGCTCTCTAGAAATTTCTGGCAAATCAGATTGTGCTAGCTAAGATCTCTATTTGGAAGTAACAATTCAGCATCCAATCACATCATAGTGTACTGTCCTTCAATACTTCAGATTGACTGTGAACTAACCTGAACTGTACATAGTTAACATCATTTTCATGGCCAGACAAGACATCCATCTCATTTATGGGTTGGTCCGAATCATCGGTTCCAGGTTTACAAGCATTCCATACCTGCAAGCAGCTAGCATTTGTGAGTTTCTCCAGTAGCCTCAGTGTGACACACTTAGGACTGTCAAGTAAGCTTTCGCAAAAGCTACATTTATAAGCAAAGTGCAGCCTAAAGAAAATATACCCTAGCAAGATTGTCTGAACTACCAGTGACAAAGACCGTTCCACTGGCATTGAACGCACAACAAAAGATCTGATGGCTCTGTTGACCAGAAGTGGACGAAGTAGCATTATTCTTTCCTGCAGATGTTTGCAGTTTTACTCAATCTCAGCCCATAAAATAAATATATAATCATTATAACATGTTGAACAAAAACCTGCAATAGAGTCAGGAGATCTGGGAAGATAAATCCGTGGCTTGAACTGGGAATACCTTGCATCCCATAACCTACACGTTCCATCATCAGATGACCTGCAGAAACCAGTAACAGCGTAACACAATTCTCAGGACCAAGGATATTAAGAAGCTAGGTTAATGAAAAACAAAGAAATCTTCAGAAAAAACTGGAAACTTCAGGCAGACGAATTGGAACGATCACAAGATTAAAACTGGATTGGTGGAGAGGTAAATCTTCACATCACCATACAAAAGAGAAATGGATTCATAACATATCCATAAGAACATAGGGTACCCATGACCTTGCTATATTATCCAATCACAATTCACAAGGCAATTAACGCAGGGTAAAGCCAAAGGAACCCAACAAGAGCTAGCGCAAAAGCTAATCCTCACAGAAAGATTGGGGAAATGTCAGAAAGAGAAGACATGAAGGTCATTTCAACAACAGCAAAAAGAAACATCCTAGTAAGGATCTGGCTAAAGCACATCTGGAGAAATCAGGATGTACACAGCCTTACCTTACACCTGACAACGTTAGAGATTTTTAGAAATATGCACAAAGATTATGAGAAACGTTTTCTGCAAGTATTTAAAAACAAAAATGCACAAGCAGTAGACTCTTCAAATGAGTAGTTGGCACCATAATGAATATGAAAAACATAATGATGAAAACTACATGGAACAGGAAAACCGAAGAAGTCTTACGATAGAAGCTGGTATACAGCACTAGGTCTTGGACTAAATGCAATGGCAGTAACTACTCCTGTATGCCCACGTAAAACTGAAATTGGCTGCCCATCTGGCAAACGCCACTGTCATAAACCATAGGAAGCAATGAGGCATCTTGCAAGAAAGAACAAGCAGAACATTAAGGACCTAGCACGAAAGCTGAATTTTGGAGCAAAAAACTTACAACTCTAATAATACAATCATTGGAAGAAGATGCCACCAAAGCATTGTTGGAACTCACAGCCAAGTCAGTGATGTCACCCTAAGAAAATTACGGACAAGTCAGAGATGCCACAGTTGGACAGCAGCAAGTGTAAACTATAGTAAAGGCGGTAAAGCATCAAAACTCTTTTTTCCCCATTTTTTGAAAGTCCATAAAGGAAACTTCAAAGCATAAGAACACACTTCATGACCGCGGCAGCTGGCCAAGCAATAAGCAGTTTCCATGGACCAAATCTTTACGAGGCGATCATCTGATCCAGTGATGACAAATCTTCCTGAACGATCAAATATGGCTGCAAAGACATTAAACATGATTATTAGAATAAAAAACCAAAAAAATAACTGCAAATTTTATATGAGAATACCAAGTGATATTGATAGCTGAAAAAGACAAGTTTGGACTATTTTTTTCAGCTTGGATTGTACGGACTAAAGCAAAATGCCTCTCTAAATTTCCTCTGCTCCGTTTCTGTGGGGTAATAGGTAGTTTATGGTTTTTAAATCTAGAGTCAATCGAAACAGTAATTTTGCACTTCAGGGGTAAGGCTACTACATCAGAACCCCCCCAACCCTCCCATACCCTGCCTGGTGGTGTGATTTTTTGGGTATTGGATAGGATTTGGAATACCAAGTGAATATCGATAGTGAAATGAAAGGAAGAAATATCGACTTTCATTTGGTCTTGATTCTCTTGAAGTATCAAATTGATGACTAGATCATAGAAAGAATGCATGATAGAATTAAAATAGGTAGATAAAGCCAGATAACACAGTGCAATGAAACAATTGCAACATCCTTCACAAGACTGTCAACTGCCACATCGAGACAAAGGACGAAATAGCTACAAATACAAATTCCCCCAATTGGCGACCAGCCATATAATTCTCTATGTAAAGTTGGAGTCTTCCTTTCCATTATGGATGGTAGTTCAATTTTATGCCTATCACTGACAGCACACCAAAATGACTGAGGAAGGAAAGGCTCCCTTTTATGAGGATACTCACAAGAGAAATCCAGTATAAGCAAGGTGAAGCACTAACCCAAGGGAATTGAAGCATGTAAGGACCAGGACATTAGGGACTGTATACATTACACACACACAGAGGTGGCTAGAATCAAGAAACATAAGTGATTAAAAAGATATTTCGCTTTGCACCTCAGGTCAAAGGGGATGTGGAGCATGTCAAGCTAATCTAGTGCTAATTAGAGTGAAGTATATCAGGTGAGCAAACCAGCAAAGTCGTTATCCTAGGCTACATCAGTATATATTATCCAGCGTATATATAATCCAGCATTTGTGCTTGTTGAACTTGTTTGCAAGTTGAACAACCCAGAAAATCCTCGCGCTGTACGCCTGTACCCCACAGTTGTTTTAAAAGGATGCATGGTGTTTCATGTCAGCCAAACAAGAAAACCGCTCAAAAGATGCAATCTTGCATCCCTAGTGCACATAGATAAAATCAATTAATAAAATGGGTACTAGTTATCATGCTTCCATTGCCACGTCCACACATTTAGAAAGAAAAATACAAGAATGTAAGTGAAACAGAGCCTCAAGTCTTTCCTGAACTTGTCTTTAAGTGAACACTAGGTTCACTAAATAAACTTGTGAACCCCATCCTCATAAGCAAGTGGATTCCCCATCCAATGCGAAAAATTCTTGATTATTTGGGAACGATTGGGGGTCTAGAAAGGCTTTCATGTCGGCAACCAGCAAGTAAAGCTTGATCAATTTGAAAGTGCAACTTAGCTGAGCCGACTTAGGAAGTCCTCAGACTTGGCTCTACCAGGTCAAAGTATTGCTCCAGCCCAGTTTGACTCGAGTGCAAGCCAAAACCTGAGAAGACTCAGTTCTGCTTAGTTACCCTTGTAAGAGCCTAGTATGACTTGCCATCGTTGAGCCAAGGTTATTGTTTGTAGCTCCGCCTCCGATCCTCCCACGCTTCTCTCTCTCTCTCTCTCTCTCTCTCTCTCTCTCTTCTCCCAAGCAACCTCATCTCTCTTAAAATGGACCCTTCCCCCTCCCAGTAAGGAATCTCTTAGTCTCTTAGACCCAAGAAAGGAAGACCTCCGACCAAAATACCCCACCTTGGTCCTCCACCTGCATGAAGCCTCTAGGAGAACCTGCTGCATGACTTCTCCAAGACTCCAACCATCACACAAACCATATGCGGCAATTGGCAAACCAATAGCAAATGTCCTTTGCCAATACATCAGCTAGCTTTTCCCTAATTTACATCAGACTAGTTCCATTATTGCTTTTGATTTCAATTACGTAGTTCCTTACACAGTTCCTCACAAATTAGGCTTCTGCACGGCCCATGCTCCAGTAATTTTCATTGCATAATAACAGTAAGTTGGTTAGACTACTGGCTGGATTTTGATCTCAGTTTCTCCTCCCATCCCTCTCTCCAATTGTCCTCAGTTTCCAACAATAAAAAGGGGGGGGGGGCAGGGACGAAGCCAAGGAATAGAACCCAACTCCTATCACTCAGGTAGCTTACAATTTTTTAAACCTCCTGGATGCACCTATAGTCACTCTATTGAAATTTCCATCATGTGTTCAGTCCTTGTAGGAGGTTTTGAAAATTGTAATCCACTGACAGAGAAAACAGGGGTCTAGAGCTGAGCTCAGCATGCCAGCTTCAAGGTAGACAGGCTTGACCTGGCCTCTACTGCCTGGCTCAGCCAGCCCCTTCCCTCCACCGCCCTTTCTGTTGTTGGAAACATAGTTACCAGGAATGCTTCCTAGATCGCTTAGTTTGGAATGTGGATCACTACCACTTGCACAAATTTAGTTTAATTTAGGCTTCAAATTGCTTGTTCCTAGAACGTGGATCGCGGGGTTATAAGGCATTCCTAGTAACTATGGTTGGAAACTGGATAGAATTGAAGAGAGAAGGGATCAAAAGAAAGAAGCCGAGATCAAAAAAATTCAATTTACATTGTAATTTCAAATTGTATCCAAACCAGAAGATGCAGAGTAAATACAGGATTGCAGATTAGCGTCAACTTCCTCAGATTCCACAGGACATTACACTCTACTCCGTTAAAGAACTATAGTAGCTAAAAGCAAAGGGCTTACATTACCAGTAGAAAACAAAAAGCATCAAAGAATTATAAAGTTGAGTAATAACTAACAAACGAACATGCCCAAGGTAGAGCACAAGCAAGTACATTGAGAAAGTTGTCAATTCCAAACAGCAAATGAAGGACGGAACTTTTGCCAACCACCACCAGATTTGGTTATCCTAGTCGCTGTGAAATCAAAACAAGACATGTTCAAGGGGTGGCGTAAACAATTCTTACCACAATAAACAGAATTGCGGTGTCCCCTTAGCTTCTTAATATTCTGCATTTTTTGCACCATTGTTGATGGTTTCGCAATAGCATAACAAGCAGCACGAGTAGTCGGTGCTCTGTGATGTCTAGAAAATCCGCCACCAATTTCCCTCAACCTTAGGCCACGCACCTGATCAGCATGCATATGAGGCCATCTCATATGAATAGGTGGGCTAACCTTATTGTTTGCTTTATTCCCATTATCTGCACAGAGAAACGATACAGGGATTAATCTTTCCTTTGACTTAATTTGAAATAACTTTTTCCAGTCATCTTCAAGGGAACCGAAAAAATTTATTTTTTTTGCAATGTCTCTTCAGAAAATGGGAATATTTCTCATGATCCAGAACTGAAATTTTCAGTTAAAAGACTGGAAGTGGCACTACGTGTATTAGCGAGCAACTTACACCCCAAAAGAGAGAAGGATCCTGTCCCCAAAAGTGTGGGAACATCAGCAGCATTAGGTACATTCCGCGCAACCAAAACATGTGGTAGATGGACTTTGCCCAGTAGCAGTTGCTTCAGAAGCTTCACTAAGTGATTCTTCTCAATATGAGGATACCTATTGATGACAAAATAATGGATCAAGCAAAATCAAAAGATATACTGCCAAGTCCTCTTCCGTGAAATGACAGATATTTGCAATCATCATAATGTATTTCCTAGAATAGCATGCCAATGCCAAAGGCAGCAAAGTTAGAGAATTATCCATGTCAAAGATGATAAACAATAATACCCAAGTACTAACAGAGACAAAAGTCATATTACATACCGTTCAGCCACTTTAGTGTAACTTAATGGAAATGATATGCCATCATCATTTTCATCGCTACTACATGCCCCGCTCCTGGAATACCAGGCATGGTATCTTCTAGGTAAGAGATCATGTTCAAGAAGCTCATTCCAAAACTGTCCACAAGTTCTTTGACATGGCCCAGCAGACAAAAAATGCATGATGAGGAAATAAACTTCTCTGAGATCAACATCAACATCAGCCTCCACATCAGGGATCATCTCTGGATCAGCAGCTTCAGCTTTCTCCAGGGACTTAATTGGGAAACTCAACGGCTTTACATCGGTAGTCTGACTACCAGATGGGATGTGTTTCTCAAGAGCCATGTTTCCTGACAAATGTCAAAGCAACACACCAAGTCAGCAAGAATCTACTTGCAAAACCAATTGCTCAACCAGACTCAAAAAGCAATTATGTTGCTAGTGACCCCAAAAAAAAAATTTATAAACATAGCAGGTCCAGATACAGCTAAAGTAGAGAGCACAAATATCAAGACAATCTAATGGCCTGATTTGAGCATGACAGACTTGCTTTCTCATGACAGCCACAGGTATACACAGCATCTCGTACAGTCTCATCCCACCTCCCCCCCCCCCCCCCCAAAAAAAAAAACCATGGACATACATCTAGAATCTGCAAATTAAAGTTATGAATCTACCTAGCTGCAGATCCATTCATATCTTGCTCATTCGCAAGGACAAAGGGAGTGTTACACAATACCACAAATGGATTGCACAATCATGACTTCAATAAATTGAGCAATGGGCAAGACCTCTAGCAATTAATTTAGCAAACAAGTATGCAGTAATCTCATATCTCTTGGGAATTCGGTACAAATGGACTTTGATCTAAAACCCAGCAGCAGTTTCCCATAGACTAGGTGAAGTAGCCCTGATCACCCACTGCAAACATTGTGACGCAAAACTATTTTTAGGCATACAAGCTCCTGTCAAATCACAGTAATGACATTTGTAATTTTGTCAACATAGAAAAAGCAGATAATGCAGGAAAGCAGGAAATACAAGGATAACCAAACCGACACCTGGGGTAAGCTGAGGAACTAGATGCAGAACTCTTCCTACGTAAGGTTGGACACATGCGCCCTAGATCATCTCATTGTCCATCTGAGATCCATGTCCTGAACACAAGGAGGTCAGTGTCATCAGACAGATGCAACTGAGCCAAGTCACCTTTTGTAACTCATTCATGCTTAGGTCTACCTCTTTTTCTCCTACCTCCAACCTTAGTTTAAAAAAGCGCGCTTGGCGCAAGAAGGCTAGGGGCGCACACCCTTGCGCCTAGAAGGGGGTCAGGCAATGCCCATTCCAAAAGCCCCGGCAAGCGCGCCCGTTTTTGGGGCTTCAGGACAGGACGCAAAGCGAGTGAGGCGAGCGTCTCATGAATCTTAGACAGAATCTCAGCAAAATTTATGAAAATGAGGACAATTACCTGTGTATTAGTATAAAGAAGCATTATATGTCCATAAATCATGCACCAAATATCTCTGAAAATTTACTAATTGATGTACATCTAAGAATTGGAGAGTCAATTGTTGGAGTTTTGTGCTGGAAGCAGAGGGCTTTTGGTCGACTAGGGATTGCGACTTAGCTGGTGGGCTCCGATTGGCCACTGCCTGCCGGCCGCCGCTGCTACTGTTCTGGGTCTGGGAATTGTTTATTTTTCATAGTTTCCTCCTCTCTCCTCTTCTTTCTTTTTCTTCTTATCTGCCTCTCTTCCTTGATTCTCCCTATGCTTATTTTCATCTGATCCTGCTTTCTTTTTCGTTATTATTTTTCCTCCTTGTAACTTTTTCCCCCTTTCTCCTAGGGGATTGGGAGCTTTTGTTTTCTGGCTATGTGCCTATGAACTATGTTATGTCGTCTTTGTCTTTTCTTTTTCTTTTTTAACAATCTTAGTATGGGAGGGATTTACGAACTATTTGTACTATATCTTCTATGCTTTCCTTCTTTCTTATTTAAGTTATTACTTTTTATACTTCTATTAAGCAGTATCTTAAGTGTGTGTTTGAACATTTTACGATGTTATATGGTTATATCTTAACTCTTAAGGCTATTTGTTGTGCCTTTTGTAGTTACAATGATGTTTAAACACTTATTGGATGTCACATCTAACTTATTTCTCCAAAAAAAAAAAGGTTTGAAATTGATTTTTAAGCATTTTTTAGTAACAATGCGCCTTGCATCTAAAAACCTTGCGCTTGGGCCCCAGGACCCTTTGCACTTTTGTGCACCTCGAGCTTTTTAATCTAAGCCTTCGACAATGATACATTGCCCGACCTCTTCATTCGGGTATCAAGATATCTTCTCCTAACATGATTGAACCATCTATGACACATTTCATGCACTTTATTCTCAATAGGGCTTACTCTTGCCTTTCTTCTGATTTTGTCATTACTACACATATCCTTCCTGTTGTGGGCACAAGTCCACTGTCAGTTATTGATGAATGACTGCTTTCTAAAACCTACATTCATTCTCATATCAAAGTAAGCATTAAGAGATTTTCCTAGATAGATGAATGACTGCTTTCTGGAACCACATACAACATACATACTCTGTTAGTTATTGATAGAAATCTGACAAATACTTTGACAAATCCACACCTCTAAAGACACAACAAGGCAAGGATCACACTCAACACTATGTTAAACTTTGAGTCCTGGTAATTCACTTTATTGTCCCCAATTCCTCCTCGTCAACAAAGAAGGACCAACTGATCAAGCAAAAAGAACGTTCCAAGTGCTGCAATGACAA
Source organism: Carnegiea gigantea (assembly GCA_029747015.1). NCBI lineage: Eukaryota > Viridiplantae > Streptophyta > Magnoliopsida > Caryophyllales > Cactaceae > Carnegiea > Carnegiea gigantea. Next base: position 154,338 of record JAKOGI010000082.1, on the reverse strand, counting down.
GATAAACTTTCCCCACATATTCCAGGGTAGCAGTTTCATGGTGTTATGATAAGGTAGGAAGTAGAAACCCATAACCACAGCGACCAAGGGAGGACAAGAACAAAATGATCAAACCAATCTTCGGCTTGTGGAATCTTAAGTACTGCATAATGACACTACTCCGACCACATTACCGTACAAGACTATATCGCGAAGCCTTTGAAACCAATGCCAGCCTCGTTCAAGATGGTTTTTCGGCTTTTTAGCTAATCCAGTATGGAGGATACAGTTCATAAAGGGCAAGAAATAAGAAGCACAAAAACATGTTGATACTAAAGGTCTCCTCGTATATAACCTTGCTAACCAGTAGCCGAAAGGAACTTGAAAGCTGCGTTTTACTACCATGAATTGAGTGTAAAAAAACAGTGTGCAATAAGAACAAGACCCAAGCATAATATGCAAGACCTTTTTTCAAGCCCAATCACATCAAGCAATTTTCATCCATCACAACAAAAATTACGAATTTCAACTCAATAATAAGAGAATTGACAGCAAAGTGGAAACCTTTTTTGAGCATGTTCACAGCAAGATCAACCAGAAGGGCAATACCCAGAAACTAAAAACTCTCTTTTGCGGCTCCAGAACCTCGAATTTCCAAAACCCATGATTGCATTCCCTGCAATATCAAAGAATTACCCAAATTCAACCACCAAAACCCATTCCTATAACAGTATAATCCACGATTTCACCAAACATAACCAACTAAACGAATCAAAAAGAGATCCACAAAAAATTGCATGCAAAAGCCCTAGCATTCAATTTCTAACATACACAATTAATCAAAAACCCAGAATGCTAAAACTTACCTCCAATGGAATACGATTTCTGGGCAAAAACCAAAAAGCTCGCTGAGCAGCTTCAATCTGCAACTGAATAGAATAGTGAAAAGGGCATATGAAATTAAGGGTTCCAACAAGAAGAAGAAGAAGAATCATAAAATGGGTCAATGATGGACCAAAAAATACAGGGAAAAAAATCTGAGAAGGAATTTTAAGAGCAGGGAGCTTTGTATGGAGTCTGTGAATACTTGGGGTGGGGTGTTTTGGGAGAGAGAAGGGGGGCTGTGGCCATACACAGGGAGGAGAGAGAGAGAGAGAGAGGTGCGTCGAATGAGGCGTTCTACTTTCTCTGTTATTTTTCAATATAAACTTTACGCCCACTCTTCCCCATCACTTTTGAGGCCCAACCAAAAAGGGAAAACAAAACCCAAAAAAAAACTAAAAACAATAATAAAAATAGCTGAATTTAAAAATTAAAAAAAAAGGATTGGAGATTATATATTTTTTTGGGGGGGAGGGGTTTAGTTTTGAGAAGGTAGGAGTGTAAGAGGATAAATCGAATTTGACTCAATTAGGAACTCTGGTAATGATCAAAATATTACAAGAGTTAAAAGCTATGGGTATTTGGCCCAAAAAAAAAAATAGATAGAAACTTGAATTTTTAGATTTTAGATTCTATTTTTTAATATTATAAGAAGATTTTAGAGGAAGAAATTTGACACCTTCAGGTATTAAGTCTCTTTAAATCCCTGAAACTTAAACCTCGTTCGGGAGGAGTATTAAGTTCTAACCCTCCAAAAGATCATTTGAAATCAGTACACATCCCCCCACCAAAAAAAAAAAAAAAAAAAAACCTAATAGTAGAGGAAAAAAGATAAGGAGCATTGTGCGTCGGATGTTAATAAGGAAGCAATACTTCAGAAATTAGGAAATAGTTTTAATCATAAGTGTCTCGCTTGAAATTTAGCGAATACCATCTATTCAAAAGTTAGGACATCGTTTTAATCATAATTCATAAGC
>JAKOGI010000082.1:0-147500 GCA_029747015.1 Carnegiea gigantea | reverse complement strand
AACAATTTGGGATTAGGTGGTTTCAAAGCAGTTACAACCTTTTTTTTGGGGGGGGGGGGGGGGGGGGGGGAGAAAGGGGGGGGGGGGGGCTTAGATAACACAAGGATTTCAACAGGAGTAGTAATAGCTACCATTTGGATTCCTCAATTATCAGAGGTTTTCACTTTCAAACAGGCTCTTTACTAGGAGCTGTGTGGTTCTTCACTGGGGAGTCTAGAAGTGGTAACTGGTAAGTGGGTCGGGTCAGCCTCTAACTACTCTGCTGGGTCAGGTCGGCCTCTAACTACTTTATGAAGCTTTTGGCCTATGTTTCTGTCCGGCTCCTCAACAGGTTCTCTTCAAAGCTTATGTGAAACTTCCTGCGGTTGTGATATTGTCCTCTATGGAGGAACTTAGGGCAAAAGATCAACAAGTGATGATATGCAAAGACGGAAATTATTGGCTACTAGACGCCTCATGTGCAAGGGTGATTTGGAATTTATTTATCACTTCATGCTTGATGATTGAAGTTCTTTATTGCATAATTTCTTTGTTAATTTGGGTAGAGGGAAATGGAGGTCTCTTTGATTGTGTTGATCCACCTCTTTAGCTTTCTGAGGATAAGAGGATCAAGACTTCGTATCTGCAGATGAGGACAACCTTTATTCTTCTCTCTAGAAGCAGTTGATTTTGTGGATAGACTTCTCATGAGATGTATCATGTAATGAGCTTATATAGGGTGCTTGCTCTGCATCCTAATTTTTTTGGTTTCTGAAAATATGTAGTGTTTCCTTTTGAGCCAATGAAAGGGGGAAAATGGTGCTTGAGAGTAGGATTTAGTGTTGGCTATGACAAATTTTATTCTGGTTCAAGTTAATTGGTATAATATTTTCAGCTTCATGCATGGTTATTTCTTCACATATTTTTCCGTTACTTTATTTGGATCTAATGGCAGAATTCAACAACATTTTGTGCTGTTCCTGGATGGTTTCTGCTGGGAGATTTTGCCGTGTTGGAACTTGGAAAAAAATGGTCTCATTCTTATGATGAAAATTGGAATTAGTTCAGTTTTTAACCTTCAGGCTTTGTTGTAATCATAGGGATCTTTTTGGAAGATTGAGCTTTGTACTTGGTCAGATCTAACGAAGGTTACTTTTGGGCAGCTGAATGAGAGGGATTATTGCAGATGTAGTTTTGACTCAACAATAGGACTATTTGACTTGGGGCCCTGAGGGTACTTATCAGTTTGGCCTTTTGGGAAGTCTTGGATGTGGAGATACTTGATTACATTGCTTGGAGATATTGTTGTTACGGCAACCTGTGCTCTTTGCGCTCTTTTGTGCATTTCTTGTCTTCATTTTTGCCCCTAGGTCAAGGTAATTTATCTGTTACTTGGAGATGCAATATGGAAGTGTGGGTTTTTTTTATTTTTTTAATTTTTATTTTTAATAGAAGATGCAATGCGAAAGTTGACTACTAATGCAAGCTTTGAGTAAATATTAATAAGAGTGGGAGCTCATTGTGGTTCACCATTGGTTTGTGAAAGCTCTTCATTTCTGTGCCTAATCTGAGTTGCTACTTTTTGTAGAAGCTTTTTGCTTAGGATGATTGGGGTGGATTGTCAAGTTGTGCCTTTGAATTTCTATCTTCGCTTTACTAGATTGGAGATGTCCTCTTTTTTATTTTTTACTTTTTAAAAAGAAATTTGGGTTGGTGGCTTTAAACATCCTGCAGTAGGGCCTTGAGGGGAGGCAGGGTAGGTTGGTCCCCCTGAGACAGTGTTCGTCAGTTCTACTGCTGATATAGAATTTGAAAAATGCGAGCCGCCATTGGCAATATGTCCTTTCCTTTCTAATATGAAGAGTCAATTGGCTTTGGTTTTCGAGATTATGATTTGTGGCCTCACCCCTGCATATGTTCGTTACTGCCATTGCAATATTTCTGGGACTTAAGTGGAGCTCTGATGTCAAAGAGGCAGTTCATGTGTGTAGCCATGTAGTTAACTTTATGGTTGTGGCATTCCTTTAGTAATACTTGTAACACAGATAAGGGGTTGGAAAAAGGATTTTACTGTACAGGGGATTATAGAAGAGATTATCATTCACGTATGTGTGCTCAATGATTCTTAGGTTATTAGCTTCTTTGTTCTTTGCTTGGAGTGCTACAAGATTTGATAACCTAATCTTAAGCAACATAGATGCAGAGAGATTGTGCTGTTTTTCAATTTCCCTGCCATACATCTGTGCTTCGTAGATCATCTTTATATATGCATACCTACATACATACATACATACACATATACACACATATATGTGCGTGTGTGCTTATCTTAATTGATTGATATGCTTCCGAAATCTGTTCATATTTCATTGAGGGGGCACGTCGAGACATTTAGAATCAATTATGGAACCCGTTCCTTGCTGAAGATGGCTCAAATAAGCACATATGGGGTAAGATGAGACTTTGAATGTTTTGGCTGAAACGAGCACATTTTGAATGACTCAGCAGATAGTATCAGATAAATTGCTGATGCAATCTCAAGGTAGATATGTGCAAGCCACATTTTGAAATGGCAGGAAAGCAGCTTATACATTAGTCAAATTTTCTACCCTCTTGTTCAGTATGATAAGTAAGTCAGGTTAACATTTTTAACAATTGAACCTTTTGCGGTCACAGACACTTGGAGCTCCATTGGTGAGAGGGAGGCAGTCTAGCAATTTAAGGGTGGCATGTAAAACTCAACAGATGACCCTATATCTCTATTTGCCACCATTGATCACCAAAGTCTGTCATTGATTAACATATGCCACTTCCTGCTAGGTAATCTGCCATCTGTTTATCGTTCCGTTGTTGTACTTTTTAGATGCTTTGTTCCCCTCTTTTGTGCTGAGCGCCCCCCCCCCCCGGGAGAAAAAAAATAGAAAAGAGAAGGCCGTGCATGTGAGGTTTCTCCAAGTTTCAGTTGTCAAGGCTGTGCTGATGTTTTTGCATAGAACACATAATCACGACATCAGAGTTGGCTTTTCTCATAGTGTGATTAGTTTTCTTTGTATATTTTGGGCAACTCAGTTAACCATGAGAGGAGGGACTAAAGAACTAGCGAGTAGAAATGCCTTTTGTTTCTTGTGGAAGTTGTGATTTCACAACAGTCCTTATGATGTAGAACGATGGCCGATGGATCCTCCGTGAGGAAATCATATAGCAAGGGCGTTGCTTTTGTCCATAGGTCAATGATAATATCCAAACTCTGTTCAATAGTAGGAAAGAAGCGGACATTGTTTAGAATGGAGTTATGTGAACCTGCGCATGTGAATAGCTGAGGATCTTATGCCCCTCTCCTATTGTCGAGTAGAATTTCTAAGCATGATAAGGGGCAGTCTCTCCCCTCTTGAGTTCTCTCACTGTTTTTCTGATCCAAAATTCAAATTATGAGCACACAACTTTTTCTTGACTAGGTAAAATTGACCTGTGATTACCTTGGAAAAACAAACTAGATACAGACTCAAAAGAAGATAGCCCAATTTTGACCTAAACTAAATCGGCCTCATCCAAACTTAACCGATTGAAATTTGATTGGCTGAGTCCAATTAGTGGATTGAACAAACCGATGATGGACCGTAATAATTCCCATGCGGAATAAACCTCCAGCAAAACTCAAACCCAAATGCAACCCAGATATTCCACTGACTTGTTTTGATCCAATCTGAGATTAAGATTGACCTAACTTTTGTTGGATTGCCAGTTCTTATTTTACTAGCCTTATGTAGCAGTAGCAAAAATTTGAGTTCAGGTTAAATTTAAATCGGACAAATGGGATGAGTTCTAAAATTCCGGCAAAATTCTTATCTGATACCCCCTTTTCAGTTGGACGAATTGGATTAACCTAAATTCAAGCCAAAATCGGATTCTGATAGTAGAATTAGGAAAAATTCTGTTTGGTTTAAAATTCGGACGAAAAATTGATGGTTGTATCTAGGTTTTTTTTTTCCCCCCAATTGGACAAGTTCAGATAATTAAGTCGGACAAAACTTTGCTAGCGCTAGCCTTATGAATCAAGTGGGCCCCCATGCTAGGCCTCTACTTTGTGAATTGATCTAATTGATCTGAGGTATGCCATGCTAGTTCAAATTGTTTTGATTGTGAATTTTGTGCTTAAGCATCCTTCTTTGTCCAGCTAGGTCAGCACTTAGCAGCAGGAGGAATATTCAAGTTCTTCATCAAGGAAGAGATCCTTCAGCGAAGAAGCAACAAGTAAAACTCAATAATGGATCTGCCAGTGTTTGACAGTTTAGGAATGCCAGAGAAATTCAGTTCCATTTTCTAACACACAGACATGAAGGCAAGTATTTCCAACTTTCATGTTTTGACTGCTGCCTGATATTATGTAGCACACAGTAGATAGCTGTCAGAAAAATGTCTTAGGATGTACCATTTTAATTCTTTTAGCTTGCCTCCCATTGTGAATTTGTGATGTATCAAATTAATACTACAACAACGCTGTGCGAATCTCGTTGAAATTCGGTATGCTCTAGATGTAGGAACCTTTACTGTATTACAAGCAAAGAGGCTTTGAGGTATAACTTCGCTCTATTATTAAAATATTAGAGCTATTTGTTCCTTTTGGTTTTTTCTTCTTTTTTTTTTTGGATGTAGACCTGGGAAAATTGACTTGAAATCTGAACCAAATAACCCGCATCCATACCCGAAGTTGACCTCCAACCCAAATTGACCCAACCCAACCTGAACATTTTTTCCCCCAAACTAATTTTTCCTTACAAAAAAGCTAATCGGACCAAAAACTTGAATGAGTTGACCCGAACCGAATCCAACCTTTCCAAAACTGAACTCATTCTGGTTGACTCGAACACGGCCGGACCTGACTTGCAACCCCGAATGATCCGTTTGCCAAATTGGCGGCCAGCCGGGGTGGGGGGCGCTCCATAAGCTGCCTATTCCATTGGGCTTTTGTGACAGGGTTTATCAAGCGCGGTTGATAGCAGGGGAGAGTAAGAGGCTATGGCTTTCTACAGTACAGGCCCGAGTAGACTACTTGTGGAATCTCAATTCTCCGAAAGGATTTGTAAGTCTCCTATAAGATGGCAAGGTTTGTGTTTGAATATGGATGATGAACCTTCGATCTTAGATGCAATTGAACCAAATGCTTCCTACCTTTTTTCATCCTATAGTGTGTATTAGAGGTTTGATTTCTTGTTTGCAAACAATTAAAGGAGGAGCATTATTGTAAAATTTTATCATAGGGCATGAAGCAAAGATGTTACTCTTGCAAATTAATCGATTCAAATTTAACCTTTTTTTATATAAGAAAATATATTTTTCTCCAGTACTTGTTAAAGCGGAGCTCATATTAGGAGTTGTTGTTATTGTTGTTAAAAAAAAAGTGTATTTTTCTTTGTTGCGATGGGATCACACTCGCTCACATACAATTTCTTTTCTTCAACAGGTGATGCAGCAACCACTTCTAGAAGAGAAAGCCCCGTCTTCGAACGAGCACCAACAACTTGCGCGCCTTTGCGACTAGCAACCTGTCGAATTTCAAAATACGGGCATAATCAAATGAATGGAGTAAAGAGGAACAAACCGAGATACAAAGCCTATATCATACTCCTAGCGGTGTACTAGCTAGTCCGTATTCCTACAAGTAATGTTAATGCCACATATTAAAAAAATATTTATATGACAAATACATGCTGAGTGTGATTGTATTGAAACACGCACTTCGAGGGGTATTACTATCGAGACACTGTAATGCTATGGTTGAATATATGTTGCTATGAGTGTGGATGTCATAATATTCGAAGCTACTTCATAATATTTGAATAAAAGAACTAATGGTGTCATTATTTTTTTGAGAATTATTTTTTAACAATTTTCTAGTGGATTAGAGTGATGTTGATTATAAGCCGATAATGCCAATCAGGTTGCAATTAGCATAACGGCGCCAAAGATAAGATACCATCATTTTCTTCTCATTTGTGTTTTGCCCCATCGTTTTCTCGTCTTATTATGCGTAGCCATCATGAGCCCTAATTATTTTATCTTATCTTATTCATTTGTGGAGGACATTTGACTAATTTTTTCATCAATCTGGTTGTGGGTTTACGCTGTCTCAACTAATAAAGTCTCTATAACTTGTCAATAAAAATTTTGGTTTTTAAGTCTCTATAATTTGTCAATAAAAATTTTGGTTGATTCTCATTTAAATTGCTCTTTCTATCTTACATGCGACATTAAGAAAATTTTGTTAATTTTGTTGATAGTTTTATGAGATACTATTGTAGTATATGTGAGACGGTCCTCCCATTTGGGCAATTTGTTGGATATGGGAGAAATGTGTGAGATATGAGGGGGAAAAAAGGGTAATTGCAATATACAAGAAGTCCAGTTAAAGAGATAAATATCATAAAAATAATTGGCATGTGTTGATAGGAAATTGAAAAATACTTCAATGTCCCCTTAAATTTAGCTCATCTATTAACCATATACGACATAAAAACATTTCATTTTACAGTTTTTGGGTGTCAGTTCTAAAAGGAGATCATTCTTCCACAAAAAATCTATTTCAGCATAGTACTTTTGTAAGATAGTTTCATCTGAGAATTTATATATGTTTTCTTCTGTGAAAATATGATTTTCATTTTGATGTTATCAGGGGAGGGTTTGAAGTTATGTTGTCTGTGTAGGATCTCATTTTCATGTGTACAAAGGGACTTTATATAGTTTTCTTTTCTTTTACAACTGCATATTGAAAATATTAAGAAATTTTTATATAGTTTCTTTTCTTTAAATAAATTTTAGAAAATAACCCTTCCTATAAAACCTAGGCCATGTTTGGTAATAGCGTTTTGAGTAGCGTTTATTGTTTTGACCAAGTCAATATACTAATCAGTCAATTTTTAGTATTCGGTAACCTAATGTGACTTCAAGTAGTGTATAGTATTTTAAGCAGTGTTTGTGAAAAGTTTACGGTATTAACTTTTGGCATTCAGAAATAGCGTTTTATATTGTTTGGGCAAAAAAATAACATTGGAAAACTTTATATTTGGAAATTATCTATATCATTTTATAACAATTTATATTAATTAGCTAACCCAACTGCTAAATTTACTGAATACATTTATTTCAACCATTTATCTAAACAGCTATCTGCTAATAACTAAACCACTATCTAAACCACTATTTGCTATCTAAACAGCTAGTTTTGCCAAATAGAGCCCTAAGTTTAACAAGAAATGCTTGAGAATTTGCAGTTTAAAACAGAAATGATTGGAATTGTGCAAGTTGTTTGAGAAATCTTTTGTCATATGTAGAATATTGTTTGGGAGATAATCTGAGAGCTACCCGACGCCGTTACAAACAATCGTTGCGTGCAGCCAACAGGAGAGGAAAAAATATTACACAGGGGATGTTTGGCAAATAACTTTTTGAAGAGCTTCTTGGTCAAAAAGAGTTTTTTGGATCAAAATTAGCTGTTTGACCAAGTGAAAAAGTTAATTTAGGTGTTTGGTGAAAGAGTTTTTCAGAAGAGCTGTTTAGGTCCAAAAAGTTAATTTGAAAAAGTTAATTCGATGAGTTTTTTGGAAAAACTTTTTGAAAAATTAACTTTTTGTCTCACAACTTTATCAGAAACAGCTAATTTTACCAAACAGTTTTTCAACAAACAGCTAATTCAAACAGCTAACTCAAACACCTAACAGCTAATAGCTAACTCAAACAGCTAACAGCTAACAGCTAACAACGGTTTACCAAATAGGGCCTATAGTTCCGATCTGATTGATATGTATTATCATATATAATAATTTGTTTTAATTTTTTAAAACTCACCCATTTTTTTTATGATAATTCTTCTTTTTTTTTCTCCTCTAAAAAAATACCTTGTTATTTGAGTTGATAGACCAGAATTCACGATAAAACGGGAGATAGTGGTGTGAAGAACATCGCTTCTCTACGAATAACTTCCGATTACAATTGTTTTTATTTTATTTTTTTCACACCACATCTCTCTTCTTCTTGTTGATGATAGTGATCGACACTCGAGAGTCTAATCAACTTTTTATGTGCTGATTAGAATTTAAGATTTTAAAGAAAACATCTACCAATGGACTTTCGGTTGATTGATTAAGCACTATTAAAGTAATTGACAAAAATGTTCAAGTGATAATTTATTTGTTAATTAGGTTAACCAAGCAGATGAGATGAAAATTGTCCTGACCAATGAGAATAAAGGATGGGTCAACAAGAAGTGGAACACTGGAGCTATACTTCATAGTCCAAGGATTTTAGGTTAAGTGTATCAAAAATTGATTACCTAAAACAAAAATCTAATGAAGAATGAAAACATAAAAGAAGTCACTATCGACAATATCATTGCTATTTTAGGAGTGGATAAGTTTAGAAAATGTTGTCCATCGTATATAAGACTGAGATGGGAAAAAGGGGGAATGAATTTCAAGTGCTGTGTGATCGTAAGAAGATTTTAAATATGATTAAATAGAGAGATTGTTACATGTTAGTTAAATCTGCTTTGTTTCATGGCTGACCGATGAAAAAACTCAAGTCCAAAGGTTAATCGTTCGACATATGAAGATGATTTAATGAATGTGTAATCATATATATAAGACTTAAATTAGAAGGATTAGAGATGAAGTGATTAGAGAAAAGATAGAAGTGACATCAATAGATAATGAGACAGAGGAGCCAAGACTTAAATCCTTTGGGCACTTCAAGAGAAGTATAGATGCACTCATCAGAAAGCGTGAGAAGATTGATCTTCTAGAATGTGAAAGAGGCACATACAGAAGATCCAAGAGAAACTCGAATGATGTGATTAAACAATACATGACTAATTTATAGAGCTAGTAAAAAGTTATCCGATCCGAATACCTAAATTTGTCCGACCCAGAAAAAGCTGGGTACGATCATGAATTTTTCGTCCGAATTTTGAATCCGGATGCAACATTTTTTATATTTCTATTATCCGAACCTGATTTTGATCAGAATATAGCCTTGCCTGAATTATCCGACCCAAAAAAATCAGGTATTAGATATCAATTTCTTGTTCGAATTTTAACATTGTCTAATTTATCTAATCTAAATTCAACCCGAACACAAATTTTTACCGGCTCTACTAATTTGTAACTAATAGAAGAGATGGATAAGGGTTAGAACTTTTAGAGATTTAGGGCTAAGGTTGTAGCCATTAGATATTGGCTTTTTGCTCCTCCTCTAGTACCTTGACACTTTGAATGGAACACGCTTTGTTTTGACGTGTTGAAATGTTTGATATATTTTATCACGCTGCGGCAAATTAGATGGCAATTGAAAACAGCTGTTAGTGGGAGGGGCCACTGTTTCAACCCTTGGTTTGAGATATGACATTTGACATAATTAACGGACTTTTGTGTAAACAAGGTACATCAAGATAAGGTTCATTTTGCGACATTAGAAAGTTAATCAAGATACAAAATCTTAGCTAATGATAGCATGATTATGTGAAAGAGTTTCAATGGGAACAACTTTCTAATGTCGCAAAATGAACCTTATCTTGATGTACCTTGCTTACTCAAAGTCTTTATTAATTATGTCAAATTTCATATCTCAAATCAAGGTATAATTACAAGCATAGTATTATGGAGTCTTTGTTTGGAAAGCGATGTGTCTTAATTATAGGATAACAGTGTGCACAGATCGATAATAATTCAATTTCAATTGCAGGAATAACTAAAGATTAAAAAAATAATGATTCTTACATTTTGGAGTACCAGTATATTCAATTATTAAATCTTCTTGAATTATTACCCAAAAAAAAAATTTTTTTCGTTCTGTAACATCACCACTTCTATCTTCATTCACGCCAAAAATCATATATATATATATATATATATATATATATATATATATATATATATATATTAAAAGTTGGATGCAAATCATGTATGAATGACATGTGGCAAGCTGATGTGGCATAAAATAATGAATTGGCAAGTTGTAATAGGTGGATATTAGTTGACTCATATTAATTAACATTAATATTATTAACTAGTATTTATTAACCTTCAAAAGAAAAAAAAAAAAACTAGGATTCACTATATGTTATTATATATGTTATTACTTTGCGAATGAAATTTAATTTTACAAAATCTAACTATATAGGCATTTGAATAGCCACAAAAGAGTAAAGCTAATTTAACACAATGCTACATTAAATTAAAAGAATTGACCACTTAATGAAACCACTTAATGAATAATTTATGCAATAATTAGTAGAATAGTAACATATTCTTAACTAGATCATATTGAAAAAAATATATAATGCATCAAATGACAAGATTATGACTTGCATATTAATGTAATAATTTTTCGTTCTGTAACATCACCTCTTCTATCTTCATTCACGCCAAAAATTGTAATAATGCTTGTACATTAAAGCTCAAGAAACAAGCGCTGTTCATTAGATCTTGTTCAATAGGTTCGAGCTAGAGAAAACACTGTTGGCCAAGTGGTAGAATACGTACCTTTTAAATGAAAGGTTAAGGGTTCATATCACATTATTTGTAAGAATTTGTTTATCCTCACCCCATTGTAAGTGGAATCTTACCTATGTAAAAATGAAAAGGTCGTATTTGATATTCTAATTCAAAATGTTTGAAACTAGTCTTAGATGTGAAGCAATGTAAATTCATCAGGAGTCTTGAATATGTATGTTGTCAAATAGACTTCACCAAAACGAAAAACAAAGACCTTTTTCTTTTTTCTTTTTTTTTAAAGCACCAAAGCAAAAGAGTTAAGTTATTAGCTAATTTGTCCATGCTTCCATAGGACTAATATGTGGGGCTAAGGGTGGGTAACAGGCCGGATATTCATTGGATTAAGTGAGTCGGTTTGTATAAATTATAGTTAATAAATGGTCGGGTCAATAATGGATCGGATTAATAATGGATCGGTCCATTAAAATATATTAATAGATCAGATTGGTTCGATTCATTAACAGCATGTCTAGTAACCCGTTACTTTTTTCACATATTTGCCACACTAATTTACATGCTACCATTAGTTAAACTTACTATCCACACTTTTTTTATACAAAATAACGGACAAGTTATAAATCTAATGAAACAACCCCGGCCCATTTTGAATTTTTTTCAAAACAAACCCCTAACAAATAACTATGCATACAAAGTGTTCTTTCTCTAATGTGCTATTTAGGGCATATTCTTTTCGTTGGTCTTTTTCGATTTACCAACTTCAAATTTCTTCAACCTATATCAACCAACTTCAACACACTTCAGTAAAAAATACCAACTTCAACCAACTTCAACCAATTTCAACCCATCTCGTTAAAAATTTTATTCTCACTATTTTACTCGACTTCAATCCATCATATAAAAATGTACTAACTTCAACAAACTTCAACCAACTTCAACCTACTTCAACTCACTTCAACTCACTTCAACAAAAAATACCAAATTTAACCAACTTCAATTTATCTCAACCAACTTCACCCTTTTACCAACTTCAATTTACACATACTCCATTTATAACTTAACAACAATCATATCATAATCTTAGAGTCCCGAGTCAAATTTGCATAAGAATGGAGTAAATCAATGTTACGGCCTGGGTACATATTTACCGCGACATGCTAATCCGCGATTATTAGCAATTTCAACTGTCTTGACTAAGCTGCTTGGCTAAAGCTCTGTTCCTATCACGCAAGAAAGAGACATCTTTAATTGACATAGAGTGTACGTTAGGATTGTATAAGAATAGAAGGTGATTCAAGATTCAAGAGCATCTCCAATGGTGTGATCGCGAGGCAAAAAGGAGAAGAGAGAAAGGGGGTGAGGTGGGGAGATTTCTGCAGCAAAGGCCTCGCGGCTTGGAGCCATGAGCCAGCTCGCGGGCCTTTTTTTTCTTTTTTAATTTTAAAAATATTTTTAATTAGTTTTTCTTTTTTTTATTCTAAAAATAAAGTTGTGCGTTATAGAGTGGGTCCATGGGTATTATTTTATTTGATGAGCCAAAGTTGTCAGCCTTACATTGTGCGAAGGAAAACCTGACCGCCGAAAAATTAGCTCAAGGGATGATGTGGAAGAAGTCGATCCCCCGCTGATGAGCTAAAAAACTGAGTCACCATTGACAATACTTTAAAAAAAACACGAACAAAAGCATCTGTAATAATGTAGAATTATAAATCTTAGATTATTATATAATGTATAGGGAACATAACTGACAAATAACTCATTTACTTCACTACTCAAGTGTAATAATTAATTAAGCATATTTTAATTTCACTCTGATTAAAGTAAGATATGGCTGCCGTTCCATCTCTATCAATGGACCATTTTCCACCCACCCACCCACCCACCCACCCACAGCCAACATTAATCCAACGTGACTTTGACAAAAGCAAATTTGCCTCAATCTCCCTTTTTGCTCTGTCCTCTTTTTCCAACAGGCAGTCCTCTTTCTTATCCTCCTGTTTTTTCACATGTAGAACAGCAAGGAATGATTTACATTTGCCCGTGCAGTGCTCATCCTACCTAGTATCCAACGGGTTACATTGTAGGGTGTATGTGTGTTTTTTTTTGAGCGAATGAGACGTGCATAAAGGTCGATATAGACGGGATTCTAGTTTAAGTTTCGGATGACAACTTTCAGATACTTTACTAGTTGAGGTAAATGACATGTAATGATTTGAGTTCGTAGATGATCGCTTTGTATTTCATCTATTCGGAACATATTTGATTTATTTTTATTTTCTAGATAGATAAAATAGTCACCTTTTTTTGTTTTTGGGGCTTTCAATGTAAATTTAGGTGCACTAAAGTAAAGTACTCATTGAATTATTCTGTTTGTTAGTGGATGCATACTCAGAGTGGACAATGAATGATTTTTTACTTCAGAGTTTAATGAAGTAATCTATTTTCAAGTAATGAATATGGCTATTATGTTACACCTTGCCTCTGTTCTTTTTCGCGATAAGCAACGAAAGCTTACCGCCTACAATTAATTCCTTATAATTTCTTACGACTCTAACGAATTCTCACATGTACCTATATTTTCTTACGTTTACATTAGTAATTCTAATAACCTACCATTCTAATATTTGATTTTAGGAAAAGTCTTCCTACGTTTTAGGATGATTGGACCTTATTTTTAGTGAAACAAATTAATTAAAGTAAAAGGATATTGTCTCTTTTCTTTTCCGATCGCTTTCAAAAATCTTTAATAAAAGAGATAACCGACAGTTACAAGTTCAAAATTGAATTGTTATCTATACTTATCCCCGTACAAATTTGATAGTGAGATTTCGACCTTAAAGTTGGGTAATTCAAATGGTTTTTGTCATCCATCACTAGCAAAAGTAATTTTACAAGGATTTTGGGAGTCCACCAAATCTAGGGCCATCCATCCTCCTTTTCTTTCTTTCTTTCCTTTCTTTTTTAATAAATAAATTAAAAACTATTACAAAAACCCGCTTGAAAAGTTGAATTGTTATTAACTTTATCCAAATTGATTTGGACCGTTGCCGGGCTAGAACAAATATTTCTACCTTCAATAGGAACATAGATTTTTCCCCCTTTTCTCATTATAAAAGATAAGGGCTATTATTCAAATTGATCCCTTTTTAAATTGTGATTGTGGTAGAGCCCCCCCTTTTTTTCTTTAAGAAGGCATGTATTTAGGTATTAAAGATCTTGCCAATAAAGTTCCTAAATAACATTAGACGAGGAAAATTTATGCGGATATAATTGATTCGACGTCTGTTTTTTATAATATGTTTCAATTTTGACTCGTATAATTAGAAAAAACTGCACTAGAAAAGCTTTACTCTTATGGATCGACCATTAATAAGATAGTGGTTAATGGAGGGTCAAAATAGTGCACAAAAATTTTCCCTTGGGAAGGAATTTTATAGACTTGCTGATAAATAGAAATTTTAGGGTTTATTCTCTTATTCCATTTAGAATTGCAGTCCATTAAACTTTTTACAATTTATTTAAGCTCATTATAGTTAATGCAGATTTACACTTTCAAATTTCCTTAGTGACATATATATGTCTTAATTAAAAAACGAGGAATGCTAGTGTGTCTTTTGTACCCTCTCTTTCTTAGACTTATATTTAATATTCTTATATTTAATAATACAGTATATAAAGTAAAATATTGGATTAGAGTATATTCTAAATTGACCATTGTACTTTGAAACACCCCCCAAAAAAACATGAAAAAAAGAAAGAGAGACATGAAAGAACAAAGTGCAAAACTATTTAAAAAAAACAACAAAGTAGCCGAGATTCCATAGTTTTGGACTGTACTTATCCTATCTATTTGTAAAGCACATTGGACTTAGCACAAGATTAATCAACTAATCAACTAATTAATTAAGTAGATATCAGATAAGAAGGTATAGTATTAGAATATTAGTGTCTAATTTTATTAATTTCAACGAACTAAACCTAATTCATGCTAATCATAAATTATTTAACATCTCATCTAACATGCATGTGGGTATTTCGAAATTAGTGCTATTATTATATTCAGTGTTGATCACATTCATGTATGCATAGATTCCTTGTATCTACTAGCTTGTACTTTTTTTAGGGTTGAATAATTTAAAATAATAATTATTTTTTTTAAAAAAAAGTGAATTCTACCTGAAAAAATTTTAATGGTAGACAACTTATCTCTGCGATAAGAGAGGTTGATGTTAGAGATGGTTTATGCTGTCAAAAATAAAACACTAGACTTAGGGGATGATAGAAAATTTCCCGATGAAAACAGTGATGGTAAGTACAAGTAAACATTAAGCAACCCTTTTTTCAAGGGTAAACGTCTTATAAAACACATAAATGAATGTATTTTTTGGGGGGGGGTAATTGAATAGAAAAACCTAGCAATATAATTCAAGGTTGATTTCTAAAATACGAGTACATATGACAACAATTTTAGTTGATCAAAAATTATACTATGAATTAAGTTTTCTTTACGTCCACAGTGAAATTTTAGGTTCTTTAGATAATGACCAACACAGAATTAATGACATATGTACATCAACATCGAATAAGTACTTATATGAATTCACATATATAAATCGTCTATTGTTGAAATTGTTATATTAATATTACACAATATATATATTTCCTTAAAACCATGCTAGGGTTTTTTTTTCTTCTTAACTATGCTAACTTTTTTTTTTTTTAAAAAGGGTAAATACATGGTAACTTACGTAACTCTTTTTATAAAGGTTCTATCTAAGTTATCATCTAACGAAATGATTGAAAAAGAAGAAAAGCAACTAAATTTCCAAGTAACGGGGCAAGAATAATTATAGGCCTATAGCACATTCGGACTATCCAATCTGCAGCTCCAACAACTTCCGGGTATACATACTGAATGAAAGTTTTGATGATCAACTTCATAAAAATTTCCTAATGGATGGATCAAACCTTAATAATTAACTTATGTTGGCTAAAACTTGAGCAAAATCATATGATTGAAACTCAATCATTTCCTAATGGATGGATCAAAAGTTGGCCACGTTGTCTTGATCAAAGATCATATCTAATCACTTGATAAGCTGTTGGAGTCTGACTTTGTTATTAGCCTTCACGTTTGTGGCTTGATCTTCATTTAGGGGTTGTTTTCATCATTATTCCATATGATATGAATGCGATATGATCAATTAAAATCGCCAACAACCAATGAAAAACTGCCATAATCACCATTCACCACCAATCAAATGGGGTTTTCTTGATTTGAAAAATGAATTTTAGTAAGCAGAAAAGTTTTGAAAATTTTGTGGGATCATATTCATCTCTTGTCCTGTTTCAATTATAATGTTAAGGATTATTGTAATTAACAAAATTAACAACCAAAAAAATTAGAGCAAGTTTTTACAACATTTATGCTTTAAGTCTGATAGACACTTACATGAACCGACATGTTAGAATATATAATATATATACCAGCGTTCAACTATTAGTTTAAGCTTTTATATAAGTGGATATTCTCATATATAAAATAATGCAATTCTACATAAAATGGGATCTTATCTATATTTTATGGAGGAGTTTATGGAATTAACACAATTAACAGTAATAAGACTAGGACAAATTAGCTGCTTGTTGAAAAATTGATTAGTAAAATTAGCTGTTTCTGATAAAATTGTGAGACAAAAAACTAATTCTTCAAAAAACTCTTTCAAAAAGTTCATGAAATTAGGTTTTTCAAATTCCCTTTTTGGATCCAAATTAGCCCTTCCATAAAACCTTTTCATCAAACACTCAAACTAGTTTTTTTACTTGGTCAAACAACTAATCTTAGTAAAAAAAAAAAAATTTGATTAAAAAAACTATTCAAAAAGCTGTTTACCCAATGCTCCTATAAGTGTGAGGAAAAAAAGAGACCTAATAATAGCAAGAAAGATTAGTCATCCCCTCTATGCTTAGGATTAATTAGAGCATAAAAGAGTAATCTTGAACAAGATTAATTTTGTCACAATTTACATATGCTTCAAGCCTTATATAATTATAATTTATGGAGATCATTGCTATATAATATGAACATTTCTGTTTAATTTGAACCACATCCAACGCATGATTTTTGACCTATAATTATATTATATTATGTCAAAGTATATATCCGATTTGAAAGAATAATATAAAACGAAGAGAATATCCAACTGTTGACAAATAGCCGTCTCTTATTCTCATTTGGTTGAAGTATAATAAAATAAAATGGAATGGTCCGATTTTAATTAAGTTCCAACGACCAATCATTCTGATTAAACTAACTAGATATGATTTGACTCCCCCAATCAAAAAAAAAGAAAAGAAAACCAGCTAGATGTGATTTTTCTTTTTTTTTTTTTTTCCCTTAAGGAATAAATTAGAAAATCATCTACATACACCGTACCTATTGTATTGAGTCTATATTATCCTACTAATAATACACACATGTATCTAAAAGAAAAGGAAAAGAAATCGTGCAATATATATCCAATTTGGGAGCATTGTGTTTAATTTATCGATCATAGTATATTAAATACATGGTAAGAAATACACAAATTTGATATTGATATAGTGTAGTAGTTAAAAGACAATGTATTTTTCTACAAAGATAAGATCTTGATGGTGATATGATAAAAATTGTACATTGTTTGTCAAAACTAATAATATGTCAATTCATTTAGTGAACTTATACAATTTATCTAGGGCAAGATCTTGATGGTAAAAATAAGAAAATATTTTGATAAGAATTTTTTCAACTAAAAGGCTAGGGATTTAAACCCAATAGATGGTAAAAGCTTTTTATCTTGTTTGTCATTATAAAGGGAGTTGGGCTGAAAAAGTATATACTTTCAAATGCTACATTGTCTATCATATATATATATATATATATGTGTGTGTGTGTGTATGTGTGTGTACGTACATACGTACGTACGTACGTATGTATGTATATATATATACATACATACATACATACATACATATATATATATATATATATATATACACACACATACATATATACATATATATACACACACAACACACACACACACACACACACACACATATATATATATATATATATATATATATGTATGTATGTATGTATGTATATATATGTATACATATATGTAGTTCACTCTTCAAGCAGATCTATTTACATGACTTTTGAGTATGTATTTTTACCTAAGAGTATGATGTTAACTCTTAGGGTCTGTTATGGAAGAAAGTAATTTAGAGGTGTAAAAGTAAATAGGAGTAAAGAGGAGTAAATAAGAGTAAGTTGCTTACTTTTATTTATAAGTTTAAGGAAAGTAAAGACTAGAGTTGGAAAAAGCTGACCCGACATGATTACCAACCCGAACCCGACACGAAGTTGAGTGGGTTTGGGTATAAATTTTCGATCCGTTTAATTAAATAGGTTGACACGTTCAACCCGTTAATTAAATGGGTTAGGTTTAGGTCGAGATTCTCGACACGAAAAAGTACCTATTTAACCCGTTTAATTAAATGAATTAAATAAGTCAACTTATTTTTTCATTTTTTATTTATCTATTTACTTTTTATTAGATAATTAAAAATATAAAAATTTTTAGAAATTATGAATTATGACGAATGTGGGGAATTTCAAAGAGTAATTATTTAATGTGATATGTAAACTTAATTTTTAACACTGTAATTACGTATTAGTTGAAAATATTAAATGCGTAAATAGTTAATTAAGCGACTGAACTTGACTTATTTATCTTAAACGGGTTAAACGGGTCAACCTCTTTAAAAATTAAATGGGTACATGTCAAGATTTTTCAACCCGTTTAATAAACGGGTTAGGTTTAAGTTGAGGAATTCTCAACCCGTTTAAGCTCGATACGAACACGAACCCGACCCGACACGACCTATTATCCAGCTCTAGTAAAGACTTACTCTTGTTGAAAAAATAGAGGAGTAAATAAGAGTAAATGAAGAAATATATTATATTTAGATTTTATGAGGACAAATATATAAAATCTACCTCCTTACCTCTCCTTACACTCTAATTTGCAGAATAAGAAATGGAGAGTAAAAGGAAGTAACAGTTACTCTTATTTACGCATCCTTGCCCTCCTTTTGTTATTTCCAAATAAAAATAAAGGAGAATACTCACCGTCCTTGCCCTCCTTTTGTTATGGATGAAAGTAATTTAGAGGAGTACGAGTAAATATGAGTAAGGAGAAGTAAAAAAGATTAAATTATTTACTTCTGTTTGTAAGTTTAAGGAGCGTAAAGACTTACTCTTGTTAAAAGAATAGAGAAATAAATAAGAGTAAATGAAGAAATTGAAATATATTTTTTTTGGACAAAGGACTATAAAACATACAAGGTGTAGTTTAAATTAAAAAAAATATATCATTATGATAATATGAGTCTATCGACTGGAACCTATCTTTGAAAAAAAAAAAAAATTATCATTATGAGTATAATTTATTTATACAAAAGCAGCCATGAAATTCCCATTTTTCAGAAAGAATAATTAAATTTGGGGTTACGTTGCATACTTTTTTTTCTTTTAAAATGCCAACTTAAGCACTTTTTCAGTTTTCTGCCAACTGAAATCCAACCTTTTTTTAATGATAATTAATATCTCTCACCAACCAAAACGCCCCAGTTCAGAAGAATGAGGATCATGTTCATAGGGGATAATTCTTTCCAGATATACCCCTCTCTCTCTCTCTCTCTCTCTCCCCCCCCTCCTTCTGTCACCATCCTCATCCATGCCTCCTATTTATACCCCTCCATTTCCGGGTAATCCTCTCTCTCCCACCTTCTCTCTCCTTGGTTCTCTCCGCCCTCCATTTTCTCTCTCCTCAAATCTCTGCAACTCCCAGAAAAACCCAGAAAAATTTCTGCAACTCCGTTGAATTTGATCTTGTGGGTATGTCCTCAAATCATCAGAAATCCAATCCCAATTCGATTTAGCATTGATTTGATTCAATTTCTGGCTATATGAAATACATCACCCTGTTACGCCGTGTTCGTCTCGCTCAATCCTTCTCCGTCGTCTTCCTCTACTGGTTCTACGTTTTTTCATGAATCAATTCCCCGTTTCCCGAACAAGCCCTTAAATTAGATTCATTGCCGTAAATCTGAAACCCTAACCCTAGTTTATATCTCGATAAGAAACATAGAATAAGAATGCAGCATTCGTCAAGCAGCGGTGGCCGGCCCGCGGCGAGCTCGGGATCGGAGGGAAGCGGCGGCGGCGGAATCGACGAGAAGAAGCGGCGGCGGATGGAATCGAACAGAGAGTCGGCGCGAAGGTCGAGGCAGAAGAAGCAGCAGCACTTGGATGATCTGATAAGGGAGATGGGAAGGTTGAAGAGAGAGAACGAGGAGTTTTCGAAGAAGATCGGAGAGTTTTCCGGCGAGTTTTCCGGCAAGAACGCCCAGAACAGGGTGTTAAGAGCCGAGAAGGAGCGGCTGGTGAGGAGGTTGGAGTCGCTGGAATCCATTATCGAGATTGCCAAGGTGGTTAAAGGAGGAGGAAGCACCAACAATGTTAATGGCGAAGAGGGTTTGGGTTTGTTGTACGAGTCGGAGTCGGACCCGGACCCGATGATGAAGCCATGGGAGCTTCCTTGCCCTTCCTCCATTTCCATGCCCCTCATTGCTAATGCTTCCCCTGCTATTCGGAGCTCCAATTTCTAATGCTTAATTATTAATTAATAAAAAGTTAAGGATGAAGATTAGCCTCTAATTTTCTACTAATCCTTATCCGATTGTAGAAAAATTCTTCAAAGTGGGTCCCACTCTCTGGGTGGGGCTGGATGTCAAGTCAAGTCGGGCCGGGCCTAGTGAAGATGAGCATCTGATTAAGGATAAAGTAGGGTCATTGAGGGGCGGGGTAGTCGGTGGTGTGCATTAGGTGGGGGGGTTTTTTTTTTTTTTCTTTTTTTCTCATCCTATGTTTCAAGGTTTTGTAGATGGGTCATGGGTAATGGGTGTGCTTTGTATGTACCATGTTGTAGTATGTATGTTATGATAATTGCTTAATTTGCCATGTTTATTCGGAAATTTTTGGTTTTGTTTCTATGTTACGGTATGAATGTGGTCAACCAACGTTGTGATAATCGATTTGAATGAGTTAATCTAATTGATTCAATTGGAATAATGGGATCGAAGGTCTGAACCAATTAGTCCAATTGATTCAATTGGAATAATGGAATCGAATAAGGTCTGGTTCAAATGATCAAGTAGGATAATCAATGACTACCAACTTTAGGGGCTATCACGTGTAAAATTGAAAGTTAGGTTTACACATGTGAAAATTGGAAAATATAAGAGTGATCATTATGAATAACATAAAAAAGGGTAATTCAAATTATTCTATTAGTTACGTATCTATTAAGTAAGGTTTAGATTATTCTATTGCAATTGTTCTTCTTAATCCTTTGATTTTGATTTTTGCTTAATATTATAAAACTTGTAATTTGTCTTAATTAACTGAAACAATAATGTTGTGAAATTGATTAGTACATGTTTTGGAGTTGATTTTTTTCGATTATTTAGTTGGGCATGACTCTTACAATAATAAAGAAAGAAAGAAAATACAATCACTATACTGCTCAAAAAAAGCAGCTACTACATTCTAGTAGTCTACATACTGCAAGTCAGGAACAACTAAGCTCAACGAGCCGCTAGTTCCAATCGTAGACATCAAATAAAATAGCCATCATAGATATCCTAAGATTATCAACCTTTACTTTGTCGGTTATTCTCCAATTCTTTTCTCGGGCTTCTTGTAATTCTTTTAATTACCAGTGCCTCATTTCCGATAATAGAAATACCAAGTCTTTTCTCAGGCTTCATGTGATTTTTTATGTTTTGGACTTGACAAAAAATTGCATATATTTTGGACTTTTTTTTTTGGCAATATTATCAAATGAAAATAAGGAAAAGGAACCAATGAAAAATAAAGGATATTGGATAGGATGAAATCAGCCTCATTCTCCTTCCTTTTGTGGAGGAAATGGAAGAATAAATATCAATGAAACTGGACAAGTTTTTCAATCTTGAAATTGCTCTAGCTTTCAAAATTGGTGACAGGGTTAACTGGAAAACTTTGAAATTGCTCGACTATGAAATACTCTATCTATTCATTCTTAGAAAGAATTTGGACGACCTATCCAAATAAATTACATAATATAACGTACAGCTTCTTAAAATTGCTCAAATAAACATGCTTTTCTAACGGTCACTTTTTACACGGAATGAACTTAAAACCATAAGGAGCTTATAAAGAACTAGCTCGTGTAGTCCTAAGGTTGGCTTATGTTATTAATGATTAAGTATGAAACCAAGCTTAGGTGGAGACCCTTTTTTTTTTTTAATGGTATAATAACTAATTTATGTTATATGCATTTCATAATGTATATAGTTTTCAAATTTGAAGGCAAACACTTAGGGCATCCCCAGCTGTTTCCCAGTGTGTTAGAAAAAGCACTGGCGTGTAACACATGTCGTCCCCAGCCGAGGACACGCGTGGTAGGAAACGGGGGACGGAACCGGGTGTCGTTCCGTCCCGCGTTTCATTTTTTTTATTTTTTGGCTTTTGTGCCACTAAAACACAACATTTTGCAGGGTGTGGTGACGGAAGTGATGCGTTTTGTGCACTGGCCCCAAAAAAAAGGGAAAGCTGGTATTTAATATTTGTAGCCATTGGTTTGCTGCTGATTCCTTGGCCACAGATAGTTGCATTGAACATTTTTTTTTTAAATACAAATGTTTCCTATATAAATTCTAAAAATATTTTTGTTTCAACTCAACTAAAATTCAGAAATATTTTGTAAGTATTTTTTTTAATGTAAATATGGTTTTTTGTTTCATGTTTTTAGTTGTGAATTTGAAAATTGTTGAATCTTTAGTGAATTTAAAAATTGTTGGAATTTGATTATGTTCTTATTAGTTACATGCTTAAAAGCAATATGTTTAAATTGTAAAATCGAATGGGTGCTTGAAAGTTAATATGTTTAATTTTTTGTTTCACGTATTAAGTTTTAAACAGAAACACAACATAAAAAATAAAAAGTAATAAATTAAGTTTCAATTGTGGGCTCCATGACAATTAATTGTCCTGAAATGAGTTCCAGTGGTTAGAAAATTAAATGAAATGCAAGTGGAACTCATGCTGATATGGCAGGCCTTCGCTCCAAAAAATGAAACTCTGGCTGGGGGTGCCCTTACAAATCCTGAAATACATAAACAACCCCCCCCCCCCCCAAAAACCTGCTAAAACTAGAATGCAAACCTGCTAAAATGATCTTTATCTCATAAAGGGCTTTTTCAGGCAAAAATAAGAAATTGTGGAAAACTAAGATAACAATCAATCACATATAGGTGGCCTTACAGCTAAGGGATGAGTAATCATAGGTATGAAAGAAAACTGAGGCCTACTTATAGGCCTGGGCTTGAACAACAATCCAGTTGGTCACTAAAAACAGAAGCAAAATTCTGTATGTGTAAACTATAGAATAATATGAACACAGTATATACATGTATGATATGTATAGGCTTCCCCTCTCCAGTTTGAAACACTAGTTCTGACCTCCCTTGCTAGTTTCTTGTGTATCTGAACTCCCACTGCCTTGCTTCACATTAGTGTTCTCACCCTTGAAAGTTCGATTCATCCTTTTTGCAAACTCTGTAGCCGCCTTTTTATGGCTAGAGCATCTCCTTTGCTCTGTTCCACTAGATCCCACTCCATCAATAGGCACTGGCCCTGCGGAAGGTGTGGCTTCTCTAGAAGGTTCCGCGTGTCCAGCTGGGTCTGCTCCTTCAGCAGGGGCGGCGGCTCCACTTAGTATGGTTTCTGTACTTATTATGGTATCTGTACTTGGCCTGGCTCCTCCACCTGCTCAGGATATCGTATGTATTGCAAACAAGCCAGTCATAATACAGCACATACATAAAATGTGATTCAAGCCACTTCGCATACATGATGAATATTTGCTGCAGTCTTTGATTTGGGCACTAATGTAACATGTCAGTCATACAGAATCTACGATAAACATAAACAGAAAATACAATGCAAGCCACAAAGAGTTAATGGATGAATAAATGATGTAATTTAGCTGTAATCTTTGATTTGGGTATCACATAAAGAACTTTGTAGGCAAAAATAATACTGTGGTAATCTAAGAAAACAATCAATCACATGTGTAGGTAGCCTTATTGGTCATATGCATAGATTTCCCTTCTCAAGTTTGAAACTTATAAATTCTGTGTTCTGACCTCGCCAGTGCCAGACGGTTTCTTGTGTATCAGAACTCCCACTTGCCTGCTCCACATCAGTGCTTGCACACCCGAGAATTCTAGTCATCCACTTTACAAATTCTCTAGCCGACTTTTTATGGCCAGTGCGTCTCCTTTCTTGTGCTTCACTAGATCCTACCCCTGGTACTGCCCCTTCAGCAGGCACTGCTCCTCCACTTGGTTCGGCTTCATCAGCTGCTTAGAACATTACATGTGTTAGAAACAAACTAGTCATACAGAACCAAGAATACATCACATACATAAAATGGGACTCAAGCCAGAAAGTGCCAGTCATGAACATATGCTGAAATATTTTGCAGTAATATTTGATTTGGGTATAAATGCAATTAAAAGCAAGTTAGTCATACAGAACAAAGGATATAACATAAACAGAAAACACGATGCAAGCCAAAGGGGTTCAATAGATGAGAGATACAATGAAATGTTTTGCACTGACCTTTGATTTGGGTATCTATGTAACTATAAACCAGTAAGTCTTACAGAACAAGGAGTACAATATATACATAAAACCGATTGATGACAAAAGTTGCCGGTAGATGAACATATGATGAATTGTATTCTGTAAATCTTTTGATTTGGGCATCAATGCAATGAAGGAATGACTTACGAGTGCCAAGTAGCCCTACAGCTTTAATATCTTCCTTGAGGACGCCTTCAGCAGCTTCAATTGCTCTCATATACCATGACTGATCAGGCGGAATGTCTTCAGGTGGTTTGTACCTTTTTGGTCCTTCCTTTTCATTGTTCTCAATTGCCTCAGTCAGATCATCCAGCAACTTTCGAATGCGAGGCTTGTCAAATAAACTCTCAGCCTCTGGATCATGTATATTTTCTAGATTTACTGGTAGCCTAGACGTTGATCCTTCACCAGCAGAAGGATCATCTGGATCATTTGGATTTTCTGGAATTTCCGGCAGCCTTGATGTTGATCCTTCCCCGGCACCAGAATCATTTGGATCATTTGGATTTTCTGGAATTTCTGGCAGCCTTGATGTTAACCCTTCCCCGGCACCAGGATCATCTGGTTCATTTGGATCTTGTGGAATTGCTGGCAGCTTTGATGTTGGTCCTCCCCCTGCTAACGTTGAACCTACTTGAATTGCAGGTGGCTGTGATGTTGAACATTCTAGACTTTCAGGTGGAATGTCGGGTAGCTCTGATGTTGGACCTTCCAAAACATGAGTCCATAATTCTAGAATTGGAGGTGCCCCTAAGGCCCCTGGCATTACACCTTCCAGAAATGCTGGCGGTGCTGATCTTGAGCCATCTAATGGCTCCTTGTACTTGCCAACTTCGACAACGCCAGTTGCATAAGCCATAAAAGCATTCAGAATGAACCTGCCCCTCTCGCGAAAGTGATTATAAACAATGTCTTCAAATTGTCTTGGTGGTTTCCTTATATAAATCTCCGTTTGGAACCAAGTCCTGAAGAACTCCTTTGTATTGTACATTCTACTTCCTGGCCCGGTTCTCCCTTTCAGAACTTGTTTGTATAAGTACTCGAACATGACTGTCATACTTTGCTCTTCAGAATAAGTTATCTCACCACCAGTATTAGGAGGACAGCCATTGCGATACATGATTTCTTCCCAATCAAGTCCTGCAGCAGGGTATTTCAGAGAACTGATATCTAGGACAAAAGGTGGCACTTTGGGGAAGTCCTTTGGGAGCTGCAAATCATAGAAGAATAACCCATCATGATATGGGGTTCCCTGGGGTCCTACTATCATAACTCGAAGAAGGTCATAGCGCTCTTCGTAGGTTCGTACATAGACCTCCTCTTGAAGGAACATCTTAAATACATTCCAGTCCTTCTGGACATAGTCCAATTCGGGTTTGGTATCCTCTCTGCGCCTCATCAAGTGCTCACGGTAGCCATAGCCAGGCACTATTTTGAATTGACTGAGGTCAAGTTCATCGAGTTCATTAGCCTTATCTGCGGCCTCTTTTCCTTTATCTGAATTTCACAGTGCAACGCACAAAGAATTAGATACCATGGATGCAAGTCTTACAAGAAGTTCAAGAATTCTGAACATGGCTACCATTAGCAAAAATCAACGAACAGGAATGCCATCTAAAAGAAGATAAGACATGCAATAGTTCAATGCAGATAACAACTTATATTACTTCACATCTGAACTTTGTATATAGTTGCAACTTGCAAGTAGAGATGAACATCAAGATTCATGGTTAACAGTAATAATTCACAGCTGTCATCCCTCATAGATTCTAGTATCCATAACACTAATCTCCCCCCCCCCCCCAAAAAAAAAAAACACTCGATAGTTGAGACTTGGGACTGAACTAAAAAAGCCATGCTATTCTGCAGTGGATTCCAACCTGCTGCTGTAATCGTCAAAAATAGAATGCAACCCTGCTACTACTAACAAATTTGCTAAAATGATCGAAAAAGGATTTTCCCGTGAAAAACATAAGATTGTGGCAAACTAAGATAACAATCAATCACATGTTGCAAAATTTTGTAATCATAGGCTTGGGCTTGAACAAAAATCTGGTTTTCACCACAAACTGCTGCAAAATTTTGTATGTGTAGACTAAACTATGATATGAACATCCTATATACATGAATACATGCACAAATTTCCCTTCTTGAGTTTGCAACTTATAAATACTCAGTTCTGACCTCCCAAGACAGTCTCTTGTGTATCTGAACTCCCACTTCCCTGGTCCACATCAGTGGTTGCACACCTGAGAATTCTAGTCGTCCACTTTACCAACTCTCTAGCTGCCTTTTTATGGCTAGATCGTCTCTTTTCTTGTGCTCCACTAGGTCCTACCCCTGCAGAAGGTTCGGCTCCTCCAGTGTGTCCTGCCTGTTCAGCCAGTCCTGCCCCGTCAGCAGGTGCTGCTCCTGCATTTGGTCCGGCTTCTGTACTCGGTCCAGCTTCCTTGGCTGCTTAGAAATTCATATGGATTAGAAATAAATTAATCAGTCATACAGGACCCAGAATATTAGCACATAATAAGAAGCGACTCAAGCCAGCAAGTGCCAGTACATGAACTTATGGTGAAACATTTTGCTGTATCTGTTGATTCGGGAATAAATGTAATTATGAGCAAGCTAGTCATACAGACCCAAGAATATAACATAATCAGAAAACACGATTCAAGCCAACACGAGTCAATTGATAAAGAACTAATGAAATGTTTCGCAGTAATCTTTGATTTGGATATCTATGTAACTAAAACAAGTCAGTCTTACAGAACCAAGAGTACAACATATATATACATAAAAAGCAATTGATCAGCAAATCAAATCAAGCGAAGCAACGCTCATAATAACTTGCACAATTTCACATCTGGGTACGCGATCTGGGTACAGTTGCAAGTAGAAATGAACATCAAGAATTCGAAGTTTAGTAATAGTTCACACCCCTCATCCCTTAATCTAAAGCATTTTGCTTTACTCTTACTATTAACTAGCAAGTTTATGACAGTAAGGCATTTTATCAGCATATAGTACAAAATAGTTGTTGAAGAAAGACAGCAAGATTCTTTCAGAAAAGGGAAGAAGAAAACCCATTATTTCGATAGAAACTGCTCATATGCAAACTATTGCATATGTAAAAAAGTTCGAAAACTTCGGAACAGATTGATCATCAAATAAAATCAAACCAACCCAGCAAGAATTCAGAAGAGATTTAAAATTGAGGAAAAAAGGGGGCAAGAATTGAATCGATGACTCAAACGAAGACAAAAGGTCACAATCAAGTCTTGTTTTTCATGGCTAACTCATGGCTCCCAATTGCGTTCAGTGAAACAGAGCAAGAATCAGCCGAGTTTTTTTTTTTTTTTAAAAAAGTCAAGAAAACCATATCCCTTGTTACAGAACCAAAAATAACTCGATTAAAAACAGACGAAATTCACAATGTAGATATATTCTTGCATGAATTAATCGAAACTTAGCAAAATCTCAGTTTTCTAGGGATTAAACATGTAAACAGTATGCAGAACGAGAGGGGAAAAAAGAGGATTCAAAATTTCGATGGATTACATCGAAACAGAGCAAGAACAGAGTGGAATTCATTAACGCCATTAACAAACAAGTAATTCACATCATAATTCCAATGGATTCTTGCATTTTGATTAAAGAACAGTGGGATTAAGCAAATAAAGAAACTGCGGTGGGGGGAGAGAGAGAGAGAGAGAGAGAGAGAGAAAGAGAGAAACCTCGTGAAGAAGCCTCCATTGAAGCAAAAGTGAGCTCAGAAAGAGAATGAAAATGGCAGGGAAAAGCTCGATCACAGTGATCAAACGTAAATACGGAAGAGAGAGAGACAGAGAGAGAGAGAGAGAGAGGAAGACTTTGTTCTTATTGAGCAGTACTATAGCTGAGCGGAAGCGGCAATCTAGAGCAGGTTCAAACGGCTTCTCTCTCCAATTACTTTCTCTCTCTATAACTAAAAAACCTGCCCAAGTCTTGACACACCCCCCCCCCCTTTTTTTTGGGGGGGGGGGGTAACTCTTGGAAGGTGATTGCAAAGTCACTAAATGTTGGCCCCACCATGCGAGTATAAGGTAAAAATAAAAATCAATAAATTATTATTATTATTATTATTATTATTATTATTATTATTATTATTATTATAATAATAATATATATGTATATAATCATATTTGAAATAAGTTAAATTGATGGTAAGTAGTGGTTTTATCTTTGATAAGTTACAACTTATACATTGATTAACTTTTTTTAAGTAATTAAGCTGATTATATTAATCACCAAATTATATTAATCACCAAAAAAGAACATTACATATACACTCGGCATCCTTAGGGTACTTACGTATGCCTACTTATAAGTGATGAGACATATTTTTTGCTTTAAAAAGCCCAAATGTCATTATATTAATTTTTTTGACTGAATAAATACCACTATATTGGTTTTAAAAGTCAAAAAACTCATTGTAGTTGGAATTAACTGGCTACAACAAATTTCATGTATTTCAAACAGTGAAAGTTTCTTGATTTTCTCTCTTTAAGATGATGTTTAGAGAAATTCATTGCCACTAAGCCTCCAAATTCCACCATGGTATCACCCCATTATCTTCCTTATTTAGTCTAACTAGAGAGATCAAGCACAAATCACAACTAGTCTTTGTTTAAGGCGCGAATTGATATCAAAATTGAGAAATAAAGTCCAAATAGATGACCAAAACCGCTGTCCTCTGATGACCCTCATGGTTTATTTCTCTCATCGATGATTTCACACTCGACCATATTTCAATCACATAAATGGCACTACATAAATAACGTTTGACAAGTCTAATCGTTATCTTATCGGACCCATGCGATCATTCTTGGTAGCTCTAGCTGTTAGGGTTTGTGTAGGTGGGGGTGGAGAGTGGGAGAAGGGGAGAAATAGTGACATTTTGAGCAAAAATTCAAACAAAATTTGACTTTTAACAAAGTAGAGAAAATGCTTCAAGAGTTGATCCTCATTTAAGCTCTTGTTATTGAACATCCTATTGTTTTGTTCCTTCTAGATGACATATACCAACGTTGATTGGGCTTGTTCTTTTTTGCGATTGGAAAGATTTAGCTTACAGCTTACAGCTCCTTATATCTTCTTATATCTCTTTATGTCTTCTTACATCTTCTTGAACCTCCTTATATATTTTTTATAACATTCAAATTATCATCTATTTTATTCTTATATTTATATAGAAATATGTAATACTATCAATATGAAAAATCTTACAGCCTTTTTATGAATATAATATTTGTATAAATATAAAAACAGAATTTATGATATGACATGAAGCATATATGTCATTGTAGAGAAAATAAGTTAGCAGGTTTAAAAATTGTCATACAAAAATCGTATTTGTATTTGAGTTTTGACGTCAATCATACATGAAAATAGTGAAACTATAGGTGGTGAAAGCATTTCAGTTATTCCACCCATAAGTTTATCCATGCAAACTTAGTTGTTATCATCGTACAATTAAATATTAAATTGAATTTAATTCCAAAATGTTTAATTCAAATAGGATTTTATTTTTAGGATTCTATTCAATTTTAATGAGAAAAATTGTTATTTTTTTTAATTTACTTACAGGGAGGTGAAACTAATGTTAATACCAAAAAATCACCTCAAGTGCTTAACATATTTGGTTCTACATATTTTTCGGCTTGAATTTATCTTATTAATATTTTATTGACTTGTTTAAAGGTTTATTTTCATTAATTATGTTATTTAAATATTATTTTTTATTAAAATATAATTGTAGAAAAATAAATTTTTCTATATTAAAACATAATTTGTTTAGTGATGTAAAATTTATGTCATAAATATCAGTGATACATGTAATTTATTTTCATGAAATAATTTTTTCATAATTCATACATTTAAAGATAAAAAATTATACCTATCTAAAAATTATACTATACAAGTTTTTAATAATTCAACAACTCCTTACTCCTATCATTACAGCTTCTTATATCTTTTTACAACTTCTTACATTTCTTTACCACTTACAGTTGCATCTTATCACGAAAAGGAACAGACCATGTCACATAAATCATCCTCTTTTTATGCTTGCTGCCCTGATACCTCTGGACCAACAAGTTCCATGAATTTATAACTAGGATTTGACACTTTAATAATCATCTAATCCACTACAGTAGACTTAAACGATAAGGACATTCGAAAAACAAGAGAATTGTGCTGGCACTTTAATAATCATCTAATCCACTATAGGAGACTTAAACTATAAGGAATTGCTTGATATACCATAACACTTCGTTGGCATTCTTCAATGCTATTGCTTGATAGATGAGACTGAACTAAACAGGCCATGCCATTCTGCTGTAGTGATCAAAAATTCAATGTAAACCAGCTCCTACTAACGAATTTGCTAAAATGATCTGTATCACATAAGGGCTTTTAAGGAAAAAATAAAAGATTGTGGCCAAGTAAGATAGTAATCACTAATCAATCACATTTGTTGGTATTATCGAAAACTAAGGCTTAGTCATGGGCCTCAGCTATACCAAAATCCGGTCCGTCACAAGGGCACTGAAGTAGAAATTCTATATATGCAGACTATACTGTAGTATAAGCATCCTATGTACTACCCTCTCCAGTTTGAAACACTAGTTCTGACCTCCCATGCCGGTTTCTTGTGTATCTGAACTTCCACTCCCCTGCTTCACATCAGTGTCTGCACACTTGAAAGTTCGCGTCATCCACTTTGCCAACTCTGTAGGTGCCTTACGCCTCCTTACTGCAGCTCCAGTAGATCCCAACCCTGCAGAAGGTTCAGCTCCACTAGCAGGTCCTGCCCGTGCAGCTGGTCCTGCCCCTCCAGCAGGGGCGGCTCCTGCACTTGGTCCAGTTTCAGTACTTGGTCCAGCTCCTTCGGCTGCTTAGAGCATCATGTTTATTAGAAACACACTACTCATACAGAACCAAGAATGCGGCACCTACAAACTTTGTAGCTGCCTTACCATGGCTAGAGCGACTCCTTGGCTCTTCAGCAGCAGGGGCGGCGGCTCCACTTGGTCTGGTTTCTGTACTTAGTCTGGTTTCTGTGCTTGGCCTGGCTCCTCCACCTGCTTAGAACATCACATGTATTAGAAACAAGTCAGTCATAATACAGTACGTTCATAAAGTGCAATTCATGCCAAAAAGTGTGCATACATGAGCATATGATGAATATTTGCTGCAATCTTTGATTGGGGCACCAATGTAACTAGGAGCAAGTCAGTCATGCGGAATCAAGAATACAACATAAACAGAACATGCAATTCAAGCAATAAGGAGTTAATAAATGAACATATGATGAAATCTTCTTTAGCTGTAATCTTTGATTTGGGTGTCACATAAAGGGATTTTTAGGCAAAAATAAAAGATTGTGGAAAACTAAGAAAACAATCGATCAAATATGTAGGTAGCCTTGTAGCTAAGGATGATTAGTCATAGGTATGATCAGAAACCAAGGCTTACTTATGGGCCTGGCCAGGAACAAAAATCTGGCTCATCACCAAAAGCTGAAGCAAAATCCTATATACGTAACTAGTTCTAACCTCCCATGACAGTTTCTTGTGTATCTGAACTCCCACTTCCCTGCTCCACCTCAGTGCTTGCACACTTGAGAATTCTAGTCATCCTCTTGACAAACTTCATAGCCGCCTTACCACGGCTGGAGTGCCTCTTTTCTTGTGCTCTCATAGGTCCCACTCCCCCAGATGGTACCGGCCCTGCAGAAGGTACGGCTTCTCCAGAAGGCCCTGCATGTCCGGCTGGTTCTGCCACTTCAGCCGCAGGGGCAGCAGCTCCACCTGGTACGGCTGCTCTAGAAGGTCCTGCTCCTCGAGCTGCGTAGAACATCATATGTATTAGAAACAAGGCACTTAGAATACAGCGCAGATGTACAATATGCTTCAAGCCTGAAAAAGTGTACATACATGAACATATGATGAATATTTGCTGCAATCTTTGATTAGGGCATAAATGTAACTGGGATCGAGTTAGTCATACAGAACCAAGAACACAACATAACCAGAAAACACGATTCGAGCTAAAATGAGTCAGTTGATGAATAAATGATGAAATGTTTTGCTGTAACCTTTCAGGAGGGTATCTATGTAATTAGGAACACGTCAGCCTTGCAGAACTATGATCTACAGAATGAACATAAAAAGTGACTCAAGCCATAAGGTGCCGGCAGATGGACATACAATGAAATCTTTCAGCAGCAATGTAGGGAAGGACTGACTTACAAGTGCCTCTTGGCCTTGGAAGCAGGAGGGCCCCGAGGTCTAGCCTTTCAACAGCCGCAATTGTGTTTATTAACCATGAAAGATCCAGCTGGGATTCAGGTGGTTTGGATCTCTTTGGACCTTCCTTCTTGTTGTTCTCAATTGCCACTGCCAGATCACGCAACAGCTTTAGCATGCGAGACCTGTAAAATGAACTCTCACCCTCTGGATCATTTGGACTTTCTGGAATTGCTGGTGGCCTAGATGTTGGTCCTTCTCCGGCACCAGAAGCATCTGGATCTCCTGGAATTTCCGGAGGCCCTGATGTTAATCCTTCCACGGCACCAGAAGCACCTAGCATTTCTGGTGGCTGTGATGTTGAACCTTCTAGAATTGCTGTTGCAGGTGGAATTCCTGGTTGCTCTGATGTTGAACATTCTAACATATGAGTCCATGATTCTAGAATTGGAGGCCGCCTTGATGTTGAACCTTTTAGAATTGCTGGCGGTGCTGATTTTAAGCCATCCTGAGCACCAAATGGGTCCTTGTACTTGCCAACTTCAACAAGGCCAGTTGCATAGGCTGTAAAAGCATTCAGAATGAACCTGCCCCTCTCGCAAAAGTGATTATAAACAATGTCTTCAAAGTGTTGCGGTGGCTTCTTTAGATAAATCTCCATTTGGCACCAAGTCCTGAAGAACTCTTTCATATTGTACATTCTAGCTACTGGTCCGGTTCTCCCCTTCAGAACTTGGTCGTGTAAGTAATCGAACATGACTATCGTACTTTGGTCTTCAGAATAAGTTATCTCACCACCAGCATTACGAGGATAGCCATTGCGGCGCATGATTTCTTCCCAATCAAGTCCTGCAGCTTCATAACTCCGAGAATTGACATCCAGGACAAGAGGCGGCACTCTGGGGAAGTCCCTTGGGAGCTGAAAATCATATACGAATAACCCATCATGATATGGGGTTCCCTCGGGACCCACTATCATGACTCGAAGAAGGTCATACCGATGTTTGTAGGTTCGTACATAGACCCAATCTTTAGGGAACATCTCAAAGACCTTCCTGTCCTTCTCCACACAGTCGAAGTCAGGTCTGGCATGGCGTCTGCTCCTCAGTAAATTTTCAGAGCAGTCGAACACCACTTCGAAGTGACTGAGGTCGAGCTCATAGGTCCTTGGTCCCTCCTCAGTAACCGGTTTTTTGCCTTTATCTGCAGCTTCTTTTCCTTTATCTGGATTTCATAAAAAGATCGGTGAAGTGCACACGACAAACATTTCCTTGCCTCCTAGGAAGTTCAAGCATTCTGAAAAATGGCTGTCACTAGTGAAAACTAACAAACAGGCAAAGTCATCATAACATGAATCTGGGTAAAACATGCATTAATTCAACCCCATTAATGACTTATATAACTTTACATCTAAGGGCAAGAACTGGGTATAGTTGCAAATAGAAAATCGACATAAGATATTAAAATTTGAAGGTAATAATTAACGCACAGCTCTCATCCCTTTGGCTTTTAAATCATTTTGCTTAACTCTTAATAGAATGCTTTCTTACATTCATTATATTGTGCAAATTGGGATCATTATATTCAGCACATAATACCAAGTACCTGTCCAAGAAAGACAGGAGTATCTCCTAGGAATTTCAAGAATTCTGAACATGGCTATCATTAGTGTAAATCAACATACAGGAAAGTCATCAAACCGTGAATCCGGGTGAAATCCTTTCTGCTTAAATGAGTAAAACATGCATCAGCTCAACCCAGACAACAACTTCTATAACTTCATATCTGGGGACTAGAACCAGGGGTAATATATAGTTGCAAACGAAAAATCGAACGTCAAGAATTCAAAGTTTTCAGTACTAATTTAAAGCTATCATCCCTGAATCTGTCTACTGAAGCATTTTGCTTTATTCTTCCTAATAAACATGCTTTCTTACATTCATTTTATTGAATAATCAAGTGAAGAACAACTAATATATCAAGTGGTTTATTGTAAAGCATTATAGTCAGCATTTAATACAAAGCAACTGTTCAAGAAAGAAAGAGTTTTTAAGCAAATCCAAGATTAGAGTAGTAATTTTGGATTGATTACAGTTTCAATTGATTCTTGCATTTCGATGGAAGAATAGTCAGATTGAACAAGTAATTAAAGAAAATGCGAGATAGAGAGAGAGAGAGAGACCTGATGAAGAAGGCTCCATTGACGCAAGACTGAGCTCGGAGAGAGAATGAAAATGTCTGGGAGAAGCTTGAACGCAGTGATCAAACGTCTAAATATGGAGGGGGAAGAGGGGGGGGAGAGAGAGAGAGAGAGAGAGAGAGAGAGAGAGCGGCAATCTAGAGCAGGTTCAAAAATGCGTCTCCCCCCCCCCCCCCCTTCCTCTCTATAACTGACCAACCAACCGACGTCTTTGCGCGGTAAATCTTTTTATGGACAGTAATTCTTGAGCTGTATAATTCCTTCAAGAAAAAAAAACAAAAAAGATTGTATGAGGTAATAATTGATAAGTTTATGTATCAATAGAAATAAGTTAATTTGATAATACATATTAATTTCATCTTCGATAAGTTATAACCGTCTACTAGTTGCAAAGGTTAATAATATTCATAAATAGTTTTGCATTTGCTTGAGAATCTCATTATATGTACGGGCTTCAAGAAACAAACTCTATCCAAATTCTAAATGACCAAGTTTATATCCAACCCTCAAACGAGGTTTAGAGCCTTAAAACTTGCAGATTTAAGCTTTAGCCTTAGATGAGTCATGGACGAGCGAGTCGAACTCGAGCTTGATTTTACCAAGCTCGGTGAGCCACAAGTCAAAACCGGCCCCAAATGCAAGCTCACAAGATGAACGTTGAGCTTGGGATGGTGAATTCAGGCTCAGGACAATCAAAGTACGTCCTTATTGGAAAGGATAATAGAAAGATAATCTATATTTGTCTAAAAGGAGGAAAAAAATGTATAATATCATGTCAAGAAGTTAGTTGAGTGTAAAGAATATCTTGCTAAGACTACTCGATTCAAAAGGTCGCATATTTCTAGTTGAGTGTAATCACATAGGAAGGCAGTCAAGAAGTTAGTTAATTATCCAAAATAGTTCATAATCTTCATTGTTCTTTAAACTAGGATGGTTAGTTTATTATTAGGAATGAATATATGATACTTTAGGCCATACTTTGCATAAAATAAGGCCTTTTTATTTCAAAAATTCTGAAAAAAAGGTAGGAAAGATGCAAGACACAATTGATTGTCCATTCTTAATGATTGAATTTTCTCTCTCAATGTACACAAGTTTTTCACAATTTGTTTTTATTTGTGGTTCATCAACCTTTAATAAGAGTACTAATTTTCATCCATATCATTTGTAACTGCAGATAAATACATAATTACTGAGATAAAATTTATTACATGAGAATATTTTTTAAAAGAATAATGTATACAGTTAATCATATTCATCATATCAGAAAGACATATAACTGTAAACATTTATGTGCAATAAATAACTTATTTGTGACTTAAAATAATTTGTAAACTTACACATATAAATAGCAGATTGTTTGATTTCGACCCAATCACAAATAATTATCTTACATGAAGATCTCCATAACACTCTCTCATGCACATGATAATTAGGGATAATAAAAGTTTATTTCTTCTCCTTAAAAAAATCCTAAAATACCCCTCAAAACACCAAGCAAGATTACTGACCAATGAGCATGCGCCACGTCGACATGGTCGCCAAATATGACGTGTTCCTCCTGAGCCAACTAACAATTGTCGTTCTCGGTGGCTACAAATACAACCGCCCGTCTCTGCCCCACGCCCCAAATGTCCTGTCTCTCTCTCTCTCATCCCTCTCTCTCATCCCCAAAGTCGAGAACTTTGCCACCAGATTCCGGCCAACCACCGGCCGAGCTGCCGGAAGTTCTAATCGGAGGCGGTGATTTCCCGATAACCATGGCGGCGGTGGACAAGTATAACCTGAAGAACCCTGCAGTCAAGCGCATCCTTCAGGAGCTCAAGGAGATGCAATCTAACCCTTCCGATGATTTCATGAGCCTTCCCCTTGAGGTATTTTTCCTCAAATTCTGTAGTTTTTTCGCAATTATTTGTTTATGTTACTGTGATTTTGATTTCTATCGGCTATTCAGAGTTGATTGGTTCTGTATTCGTTGCGGATCTGCTGTGTGAACTTCTGCTGTTTTATTGATCGATGGATGTTTGATTTGGTTTTGATTATGAAGCTTTGTAATTTGATCAAATTTCGGATCCTTTTGTAAAATTTTCGACCTTGAGATCATGTCTACGGTTGCAAACTTGCAATAGCTCTTATACTTTCATCTATATCATTACCGTATTTCCTGAATTCGTCAATTTTGAGCCCATTTTTCGTCCACAGCGATCAAGATCGAGGTGTTTTCTGTGTGGTAGCAGGGTTAATTGATTATTGTGTTTAAATTTCAAAATCTAGAAGTTGGTAGTTGATAGGAATTTGGAATGAATTGTGGGTGAGGATTGAATTTGTGGGATTTGCATTGCAGGAGAATATATT
Organism: Carnegiea gigantea; assembly: GCA_029747015.1. Taxonomy (NCBI): domain Eukaryota; kingdom Viridiplantae; phylum Streptophyta; class Magnoliopsida; order Caryophyllales; family Cactaceae; genus Carnegiea; species Carnegiea gigantea. Next base: position 110,378 of record JAKOGI010000082.1, on the reverse strand, counting down.
CGAGTGGCAATTTGCTATTAGGGGACCCCGTGATACTGAGTTTGAGGGTGGTATTTATCATGGAAGAATTCAGCTTCCAGCAGAATATCCATTTAAGCCGCCTTCTTTCATGTTATTGACGGTAATTACCTTCTGCTAGAATGTCTTTCCTTGACACAGTGAGTGATTGTGGACTTAATGACATCGATTTTTGCCTTGCAGCCAAATGGTCGCTTTGAAACCCAAACAAAAATATGCCTGAGCATTTCAAACCATCATCCAGAGCACTGGCAGCCATCATGGAGTGGTAAGCTAGCTTTTTTCTGGTTACATGGACACATTTCTAGCTTGCTATAAAGTGAGGGGAGAGAGAGAGAGAGAGAGAGAGAGAGAGAGAGACTACAAGCATTGACTAAGTTGTTCATGTTTCATGACACTGGAATGTTTTCAAAATGTGCTGCCAAGCACAATCATATGCTAAAGCTAGAGCTAACAGGGTTGTTTTCAAAAGATAGGTGGTTTGTTGTCGGCGGATGTGGATAGGTTACTAATCCTCATAGCAGGATGTAAGGCTGGACCTCAGGAGTTGTAATGCAATCTTTGTTATGTTTGTAAAATTGCCAATAGTTAGTGACTAACAGGGGTATTAATGTCTTTGGTGTCAGTCCGTACTGCACTGGTGGCACTTATCGCTTTCATGCCGACACCGCCTAATGGTGCATTGGGATCCCTAGACTACAAGAAGGAAGAAAGGCGTGAGTTAGCTATTAAATCCCGTGAAGCACCTCCAAAATATGGGAGTCCTGAACGTCAAAAGCTGATTGATGAGGTGAGTCTTATGTCAACCTTTTCTGCATTTTGTGCGTACGATTATTATTCACAAAGACTCACACCTCGATACCTTTGAAAACTTACAGATTCATGCCTATATGCTGAGTAAGGCACCTCCAGTTCCTGAAATCTTGAAGCAGGCTCCCGAGGAGCAACCTACTGGAAATGAGGCTGAAGCTGAGGGAAGTGAGAATGCTAGCAATTCATCTAACTCTGGAGAACCCACTAATGCAGGAGTCAATAGGATTGAGGAACCTCAAGTGGCCGCCCAGGATGCAAGCCCTCCCGTTGTTCAGCGGGAAGTTCGACAAGTTAGGTCCGGAATTTCAAGTCAGCGGGTCCAACAAAGGCCTGCAACAAGGGCACAAAGGCCTGCTGATGATCGCTTGTTCACATGGGCTGCCGTCGGATTAACTGTTGCCATAGTCTTTCTTTTGTTGAAGAAGCTCATGAAATCCACTGGATATGGTGCCTTTTTCATGAGTGATTCGTAGATTTTATAGTTCTCGATAACTTTTCTTCAGTGCTAAGATGCAGTCAAGAGATGCTCGCACTAGCAAATTCTGTTTGGTATATGCTGTAATATATATCTACAATATAGGTGAGATGTTCATTAAGCTATTGAAGGAATGGCATTGAGGACACATTGCTTGCTCCCCGCTTGGCTTACATGCTTTCATACATGTTGCATGTTGATAAAATTGGTCTATGAGGATGATCTTACTGATATTTAGTTTCAGAGATGATTTTTAAATTGGTCTTTATATTGAATGTGCAGTACTGATCAAAAGGAGCTTTCAAGCAGAAATAAGCAGAAAGACAACATTTGATTCACTTGATTGGAATTCAAACACAATTGACATTTGACACAACAGAAAGAACCTCCTTCGAAGGTTTTCCAATGACTTGATTTCTCACCCCACGCACCTGTCCATGCGGACCACCAGACCGTGCCCTTCTTTTTCACGTGCCACCATGTTTGAGTGGCCTGAACCTCCGGAGATCCAAGGTTCGATCTAACAGTCATGAGATGATCAATCCCATGTAGCAGTAGCAAACCCAAAAGGAATGCCGAGTGACAAACATTCAGTGACTCACCAGGGGTTTTCAAGTTTGGCCCTACGCTAGAATGAAGACCGTGGAGTCTATAGGCATCGAAAGAACTTAATCGGGTATATTTTCAGTTCTTTTATTACTCGATCAAGATCAGAAAGGAGACCACCAAAGCATACGCCTAGGGTCTAAATTCCGTGCTCCAGTCAGGATCAAACTTGCTGAGCACAAAGGCTCAATCGCATCCTTCAAGAACCTCATTGTCGGGATCAATGAAGGCAACCCACCTTCTCTGTAATCAAAGCCAGTCTCCCTCCTGTGGCAACCTGCTTACCATAACTATAACAATTGGTGGTTGAAATAGCACTTGAATCCAAATCACCAACATCCTTTGAAAGGGCAGAGATAATTTCAGGGTGAAACTCAGATGGTATACCTCTAACTGAATGCCAAGCTATGGAAATTGGGTCAAATTTCAATCTCCAATTATGTCCAACAATGCCCAACAAACCAAGTCCCCATCAATGCTTTTAAGCTTAAAATCATCCAAAACTACAATCCCAGGATAGTGCACTGGGAGAAGCTTGAGATTGGGGGTGGGGGGTGTTAGCATTAGCAACCCCCCCGCCCCCAAAAACCCACCAAAAAACCAAAAAAAAATCCCCTCATTTGTAACTCAAACAAAAAGTGTTACGCAAAATAAATGAATCAATCAAAAAATTTGCTTCCCTTCTTGTGGGTAAGTGGGTAACAAGAGCTGAGTAAGTCCAGAATCTACTTAAGGGGCTCAGATTAATTAAGCCACCATGCAGAGGAGAAGATTACTGCATCAGCAATTCAGCATGGTATCTATCAGCTACCTTTAATGCTGAAAGAACCTACTTCCTCCCAAATTCCTATAACTTTTCAATACACTACTACCAAGAAAGCACCAATAATGGCTTAGCTGTGGATATAATCTAAATTGGTTGCTGAAATTTTGAGATTGACTTCGAGATGCACCTTAGCACCTATATGAACCATTGTGCCTCTTTTCAGAACCAAAAGTTCCACGAGGCAGACTCCACGTGGCACAAACATTAGAACTCTTGTGAAGTTCCACCAAAATTTCTACCCGTAATAACTTATAGCATTTGGCATCAAAATTATATCTTTTAAAAATTACATAATAGCGCAGACCAACGAATTTATAATTGAAAAATAGAAAAAGTGACAAAAAGAAATCATATCTTCAGATCTTTAATCTATTCTGAATATACGAGTGAATAGGACTGCTGATATCTTAATTCCAAAAGACTCTTCTTCAACCGAAGAGATTATAATTAACATGAAAAGTACATCAGGAGTCATACAGCAACAAAATCACCAGACTATTCACCACCAATTTCATCCAGACTCAGTTCCACCATATACCATCAAAAAAAATACCATTCTCCTAGCTCCTGTATTGTGGTAAACCTAGTCATGCGCTCTAAACTAACAGAGTCAGGGATATCAGTTTCTTAAGTTCTTCGCCCATCTTTTATACTGCTACGTTAATCTACGTGAACATCATTTACAAAAATACTGACGCCATCCAGAACAAAAAAGCATACCCGCACCCACAAGTTATGATTAGCAAGCTGGCAGAAGTTCCGTCTTTCCTTGGACTGCTGCGTAGCAATTAAGGCTGCACAATGGAAGCTTTGACTTAGAATCGCGATACTTGTATTCATTCGTACAATTTGGCCCAACACACTTTTCACGTGGTGGAGGATACCTGTAGATTATAGAGATTGAAGTAAATCGTCGTATCAAGCCAAAGGAAGAATATCCCTATGTTGCTCCTTCCCCTGCTTTAATATGGAGAAAGGAAGAAAGCTAATAAAAGACTATTACTTGTGCTTTATTTTGCCTAAAGTACCACTATCTAATGCTCAAAACCTTGACATGCATTCGTAGTTGACACCTCATCCAAGACCAAAACATGCAAACTTTCTAGAAGATAAGCAAAGACCATATTGGACTTGTACCCATCTTGGATTCTAGCAGCTGGGTTCAAGTTGTAATATACATGAAAGAATAGAAGCTTTCATACCTGCAAGGCTGAGGATCAAATATCTTCGGGAGCCCCAGATCTTCTGAGAAAGTAACAACTGTGCCCCGAGGACCCATTATGCATCTAACTGTATTTGGTCCCAGAGCTGCAGCCTTCCCAGTTTTCTCCTGCATGAACACAACCATCACTATGTGGTGGTGCAAACAGTAAATTATAGGAAATCAGCAGAATATCATTCCTCATCACAATCACCTGTGCCAGTTCTTCCTGTTGCTTCTTCAGCTTTTCTTCCTTCTTCTTCCTGTTTGAATCTTGTCCAAGTATTTTTCTTATCGCTTCAGCCTGGACATGTACAGAAGAAATTTAGGCATAATTTTTCTAGTGCCACTGGAAACAGTAGAGAGAGTGTGGCAAACCTCTGCCTTCTTAGCAGCCTTTTCTGCCTGTAACCTACGCCTCTCTGCAGCCTCAGCCTTCCTCAGCTGCTGCTCCACCTCAGAAAGCTTTTGCTCTGCCACACTCAACCAGAGAGTCAAAAATGCCCAAAGTTATAGATCATGCACAACTAGAGACCCATTGGATTCTTATTGATCCTGAAGTAGCACGGATTAGTTCAACCAGAGTAGCTGCTATGCAACTTGAGGCTGCTCAATGCTTGTTTGGTGTTCATAGTTATCACAGATATTTTAGCATAAGAAAATGACGAAATTAATCATGAAAAGATGCCTACTTTTAGAAGAGGCCTCGGGTAAACCATCTGGGAATTCCACATGACCACCAGCATCAAGACATTCAACAGCTCGTTTACGGGTTGTCATTGTCATCCCATTTCCAGACCCCATAAAAGGGTCAGCAAGATCTGCTGCCATCCTTTTCTTCTTGTCCTTCAGCTCATCATCTGAATCCAGCTCCTCATAATCATTATTCTCATAGATTCTTGACTTTCTACCGCCTTTATCAAATCCAAATGAGCCATAATCACTTTTATCAGTGAGACCCATAATCTTTGAAATCCCTTTAGTTTTTCTGCTGCCTTCCTCTTGCCTCTCGACATAACCAGAAGAAGCCCTAGAAGCTCGAAGCTTCTTCAGATAGCGAATTTCCTCGTCATCTTCATCATCAAATCTGTCATCTACAGCTTGCTTCTTGGAAATTCGGCTGCTCTTCTGAACCAGCTTATAACTGAAATTTTCAGACATAGCAGGACTACCTTCACAAAGTGTCCTCCTTGAAGAGCTCTCTTTGCCATCACTGATGTTCCTAGACACATCCTGCAGCGACCAAATTAGTGAAGAAACTTTCCCACCTCTTTATAATGGTTGATGAAAATGTCTAATGATAACTAAATAGCTAAGAAAAGCAGAGAAGGGGGTCTTCACTGGCAATGCTAATACTGGTTTTAAAAAAAAAAATCACATTTGAATAGAAGCCTGCAAATCATGGAACATCCAAACATGCTTTACCCAATAATCACAATGTTTCAGAGAACTGAGGGTAATTTCTTAATAAATTTCATCAGATAATTCACACAAGCCTATCAAGTAAAGATAAGAGCAAAACAGAAATAACAGCTCACTAAGGCAACAAAAAGCAAGTAACTAGTCATATCTCACAGGTGCCAAGATAATCTCGAAACTATTCGGACAGTTCCTCACACAGAGCACGTAAACTGCACAAGAGAACACATAGAAAACAATAAGATACCCGCTTCTGCTTATCAATCTCTGACGAAGAGTTGGCATGAAGTGTGCGGGTGATACCACCGAGCTTTAGTTTCACTTTTTTCAGCTTGTTATCATTTCCTAAACGATCAGATGCAACAGAAGGATTCTTCAACCCATCTAGATGGTTTTCAACAAACTTGATGGCGCCAGCAGAAGAGAGGCTAAAGCTTTGAGGAGTCTGGCCCACTCCATTTACTTCCAAATCTGTTGATGAGGTTGGAAATGTCAAAATATGTTGCCAACTAGTAATTTGTTTTAGATCAGAATGCGGTCGCCGATGGTTTTCGCTTCTCTTCTTCTTCACAGCAGGACAGCCAGAGCTGGCATCAGGGTCAGTGACCAATTCCATTTGCAGAGTTTAGTACATCAACTTAGTCCAGAGGGTAGCATTCATAAGCCCAGACTCGAGAGTAACAGTGAGTCACATTGAAATATCACTAGTAGACAACTGCATTCAGCAAACAAGACTTGCAAGTCAAAAAAACTCATTATATAACATTACTAAAGGCCAGAAATCAAGAAAGTCAACAGGTTGAGGGACAGCAGAAAAAAATTTACATTTTTTTTTTCTGCACATACAAAAGATTCAGCATATCGTAGCAAAAACCATACACATTATAAATTTATAATATTATATGATGTTCAAGTCCATGATGCACCCAAGCATAACAAATCTGCACTTAAATAAAATGCTGAGAAAAACTGTGATGAAAGGTTAGATATCAACACCCTAAGGGTCAAAGTCGAACAAATGCATTTCCTGAGTGCAGTAGGTTTGACATGAACCTAAACAGCCACTGAAATAACTTCATCTTTAAAAAGCAGGAAAATAGCATTCCCTTTCCCTCAGAAAATGTGAAATCTAATATCAACAAACAATGAAACACTTTGGCTTCCATTGCCTATTCCCTGATCCCTACAAGGCTACAATATAACAGAGTCGAGCACAATGCGGATTCATAGCTCTTGATATAAATACCAGCATCAGAGCATGCTTCATCACCAACCTTTTCCAATTTTGACCGCACTGACTTATCAAGGTAACAGGATCAACTAGGAAAATCAGTCATTCCTGAATTATATATTGATTACCAACAATTCAACCACGTTATCAGTGACTCTTCAGCCCACCCCCAAGTTTCAACAACACAAACAAGAAAAAGTACTAGTCCAAAATTCCAAATTGCCCTTTTCTTCCCCAAAAACCCCTCAACCTCCGACATTGAAACCGCACCCAAATCAAAAGAAATTGTTAATGGGTATGAAGGTCTGCCCAGCTCAACAAAACAATTCAATTCTACCCCTTCTACCCCCATCCCCAAACACCCCCCCCCCCCAAAAAAAAAAAAAAAAAAGAGGTACATGTTCAAATTCTATATTGCAAATACTCAAATGACATGAGAAAAGAAGCGAAATCAAAGAAAGGGAGCTAAAATAGTTTCCTGGAAGCAGCAATGCAGGCGAATAGGAAACCCTAGTTTCCGAGGCAAATAAATGTGGATGGTAGGAGGAGAGAGAGAGGAGAACTGGAGGGGTTTTGAGCTTCTGCTCTTCTGCTGAAACTGCTTTTGAGATATTAAAAAAAGGCGCTCAAGTAGGACGCCTTGTGTGTTTTAATTAGAGCTGTCTTACCAAGCTGAGTTCAAGCCGGCTAGATTTAGCGCAGCTCGGTCAGATAAAAGCTCGGCTCTGGTCTCGGCTTGGGTGCACATTGTACCGTTCAGATCTCGGCTCCGTGTTCTGTGTTTTTTAAAAAAAAATTCAAAATTCAAAGTTTCAATCCAAACTAAGGGCAGGTTCTTTTCGTAAGTAAATTGGGGTAGGTCAAAAGGTAAAATAGGTTGAGATAGATTGAAGTAGGTTGAAACAGGTTGAAGAAGGTTGAATTTTTTTATGTGATAAATTAAATTTAGTTAAAATAGTGAAAGTGGATTGAAGTAGGTTAAAGTGGATTGAAGTTGGTATTTTAGAACTGACAAATGAAAAGAACAGGGCCTAAATTTTAAGTTTTTGATGCGGATTCAAGAAACAAGATTTGGAAGAAAAAATTTGTTGACTCTAATGATAATTTTATATTTTTCACACAGGAGCATAAGAAAAAAGGCTAATTGTGCTAAACCGAGTTAAACGGAGTTGAGCCTTACTAGGGTCAGACTCCGCTTGGTATGCTTTCTAGTTGACTTGGGTTGGGCTTGAACTCGGTTTGACCCAAGCATGAACCGAGCTTTTGACTAAGTTGAATGCAATGACTCGACCAGCCGACTCAATTTCGTTATAGCCCCAGTCTCAAACAATAACACTAAGGGTCTGTTCTTTTCGTTGGTAAATTGGGTTAGGTAAAAGGGCGAAGTGGGTTAAAGTAGATTGAAGTGAGTTGAAGTAGGTTGAAGAAGACTGAAGTTTTTTTATGTCATAAATTGAACTTAGTTAAAAATAGTGGAAGTGGGTTGAAGTGAATTGAGATTGGTATTTTGAAACTTACCCATGAAAAGAACATATCCTAACTTATGGTTCAAATGTAAATGATTAGACATATGAAAAAATCAAAAAGAAGATTGTACTCTAAGTAATAAGTTCAATTATTAATGCAAACTTAATCAAATGTAAATGATTTAGATAAGCCGTTGGATGATTGTGTGATTGGGAATGCAATTATAGCAATAAGAAGGATTACAACAAGTTTAAGGAAGAAACTTTGAAAACATGCAATTTAGAAGAATTCACTTCAATTGAGTTCTCTACTATTTGGGGACAGTTAGGATTATTTGCTTGAAGTGTCAGAGCTCTTCGAATTCATCTACCATGAGTCTTGTTGCGGCTTAGTGGTCTCTTATTTATTTATTTACCTGTGTTTCTCGGTTAGTTGTTTTGGTATTTCCTTGTTGGCTTGACTTCCATATTGGGTAAATGATCGGGGCGATAAAAATAACACAGTAAAGGAAGATGTAGATAATATTAACGTGAGATTACTTAACATAAAATTCCATATACTCAAAACTATCAATTTTAAGTTAGAATACATGAACATGTAAATATTAACGCCCGACTTTGAACAATAACCAGAGCCTAATTAAAAAATATCAACCCATTAGTAAGATTTGAATTCAAACTTGACCAACAGTAATATTACTCTGCGTCAGCCGGACCCTCAGCCTCGGGTTCAGGGCCCTCAGCCGGACCCTCAGCTTGTGGGCCCTGAGCCACAGGGCCCTCAACCACAGCCTCAACCTCAGCCTCACCATTCACCCCCTTGATGGAGGCAACCATGGAAAGACAATTGCTAACCATTTTATTCAACTTCCCTCCAAATTTCTCCATTGGAGAACCCTTATTGATCTCCTCAAACCCTTCCTCACAAGTATCCAAATTCGTCATTGCAGCGCTCAATTTCGCCTTCATCTTCCCAAAATCCTTCATCGGAACCGCTTCCAATGCCTCCTTCAAATTGCTCAGCGCATCCACGTAGACATCTTTGCAGTGTTTTAGGGTATCCACATCCGGGTTTTTAGGGTTTATCGACGCCGACAATGCACGCTGTGCGGCTTCTTGGGTCGCCATAATCTCCATTTCGAGGAGAGAGAAACTATCGCCGGCCTTCTCCGGTTGCTTGTCGACGAAGGGTCGGAGCGTTTCGGCGCACAGAACCGGGTTGTCGGTAGCCTGGCAGGCCCTGACCACATTCGGGTTGTTGAACCTGGATCCGGGCGAGGGTCCGGGAGCAAAAGGGTCGAACGTGGGGCTCAGAGCGGGGGGGAGGTCGACGTCGCCTGCGCCGGCGTCGGCCTCCGGGATAGTCAGAAGGGTCGCCGGAGTAAGAACGTTATCGTCGCCGTCGGCATCGGGCATGGCGAAAGGGGCGGAATTGGGTGCGCTAGGGTCCATGGGATCACCTGCTTCATCTTCTTTCCCCGAGGTGGATTGCACGTGAGAGATGAAGGAAAGAAAGAGTGACGAGATCAGGAAAAAAATGATTAATTGCTTCATCTTTTTTCTAGCAAAATGTCTCCTTTGTTTGGGAGAATTTGGGGTTTTTTTTTTTTTTTTTACTCCTTTTATGGGTTTGATTTCTTTTTTTTTTTATCTTCTTTAAATTTGAGAAAGTTTTTTGGTTACAATTTTATTTATAGGTTTTTATGTCGGCTATTCTCTGATTTTGATTTAATATAAGCCAATCAATTAGATAGCACAAGGTAGACAAATGCTAAATATAGAAATCCGATTAGACGAGTGAAAAATCATCTACTTGTAATTTCGCGGAAATTTAGAATAGATTTGCTAATATTACAGTGGTGCAAATTCATAATGCTTTTGTCATTAAAAAGGTGCTTATAATAGCGAACAAGATTTTGTAGCAAACTTGAAATTAAATGGAAAAAAAAAAGGCAATAGTTATGAAATTTAGGCTATGTTCAGAAGTAGAGTTTGGAGTAACGTTCAGAGTTTTGATCAAATAAAGATATGAATCAGTCATTTTTTCACTGTTTTGTAATTTAGTGTTGGGATTAGCTTTCAAGTAGCGTTTAGCCACTCAAGCATTAATCAACTAAACCAACAGTTAAATTTTTATGACACATTTTCTTTATTGCTTATCTAAATAACTATCTGCTAATAACTTTTTTAGAGCAATTGTCTGCTACTTAAACAATTATTCTCTAACTTAATAACTAATTTTACCAAATAGGACCTAAATAAGTAATAAATGGTGATTTGCTTATAATTGTAAGCTTGTTGTTGTAACCATTTGAATAAGGGAGTGTGGGTTCAAATCGCACTAAATGTGTTCGGTAATAAAGGTTGAAGTAGAGATTAATGATTTGTAATGGTCAAAATATTGTGAATCACTACCTAAAAGTGTTCGATTAAGTAGTGGATGAGGTAGTGATTAAAGGTTTACGTAGTATTTTTAAAAAGCTAATGAAAGTAACTTTTAAGAATTTCTACCTAGTGGTTACATTGTAAATTACAAAATTCTTCTGTTTATTTACTAAAAACCTTAATTTATTGTGTCTTTTTTAATCTTTTTATATAAATCTGCTACTTTAATAGCTATATTTACTAAACGCATTCAGTTTAAATCGCTAGTTGAACCGTTAACCACTAACTACTAATGGATCACAGCTAATCGCTAGTAAAATTGCTAATAGCTAGTAAAACAGCTAACTATTACTAAAATAACTAATTTTACCGAACACGCCCTAAATGTGTGGGAGTTTTTTTTTTTTTTTTTAACCATTATTCCCCATTCTCCTCTCCATGCGTTTTCCTACATATGATGTTCCCATAAGATATGAGTTTTTTTAAGAAGGCTGACGTATCAATTGGGGAAAAAAAGAATAAATTCATGTAGATTGTAATAAAAATACATATTATTTCTCAAAGTATGCATATAGTCAATATTAGTCACAAATCTTATAATAGTGTCATGACTGACTCATCTAGAAAGCTTTATGAAAGGTAAAAAACAAACACTTGAATTGTGAAAAAAGATCAAGGCAAGAAGATATTAGATTTATATCAACACTCAATGAGGCATATATATAAAAATTGACATCATAGAAAATCATAATGAAAATCCTATCAATTGATAATTGATCATGTTGTTAGCATGTGCTAATTGATAAGATGATGGTTACTTAATAGTTGAATAAAACTATTAAAGCCTTCACAACTCCAACATTTTGGTTTGCTATATGTCTAACTGTTGACTGCTTGTTTCGTTCTTTTGGTGGTTTTCTTAAAATGGATCTTCAAGTTCACGAGAAAAGTGAAAGACGTAAAGATTTCTGCAAAGGTAAGAAGAGTAGCAGCAAGATTTTCAAGTCAGATCAAGATTCGCCTGTTCCTACTGAAATTGCAAAAGAAGTTTTGGATTTAGGGGAAAAACTTGGTATTTATGTCATCGGATGTAAGACCCTCGCAATTAGAAGAATTACAAGAAGCCTAAGGAAGGATATGACAAACAAAAAGCAAGCTTAAGAGTTGTTCATCATAGGTTTTTCTTGATTAGTAAGTCGCTGTCTGAAACGATGCCCATATCTGGAACTTGCAGTCTCTAGAATTTCTTGCTTACGTAAGCTTTGGTTGAGGGGTTGTATAGTAGCTAGCTGTATTTTTTCTTTTATTATTTTATGACTCATGTCAACTGAATAATCGGGGGGGGGGAAAATGTCTAATTGTTGGGTGTTGATAGTTGACCATATAATGAAGTTTGTGTGTGGTTTTCATATACATAATTAAAAGTATATAGCATTCCTTCTTAATTGAAGATCTACAAATAATGGACCATTATTATTGAAGACATTGTTTTTAGAAAAATTTGAAGATTATTGGTAATACGCTTTTGAGAAACTTACTTAGATGTAATGTAACATAATAAAAAGTTGTTATTAATTTCGATATAATCAAGTTGATTATCAGAACAAATTCCCCCATATGATGTTGGGATTTTTTTTTGGGGGGTACACTTCTAACTTTTCGAGTTAGCCAAAATTCCCTTTACACAACAAATAGTAGCAAACAACAAATTTAAATGACATTTTCGTAAGATTTACGGTTACAATTTATTTAACACACAAGCGAAAAAAAAAAGCGAAAAGGGAGGCAAACAATAATCCAAAACATTAGAGGCCAAGCGAAAGGAGATAAACAATAATTTAAAAAAATAGAAATGTAGAAAACATTTGCCAAAGTCACAAGGAGTAAAATGATAATAGTTCTTTAGAATAATTACTAGGCTAGGTTCTTTTATGAAAGGCGTTTGTGATACCTAAGTTAACTTATATTTATGATTTTCATATAAGACCATTTCACGAGTTTTTTCCAACAAAGTTTCAAAGCCTATATCATACTCTTAAGAGTATATACTCTCACAGAACACATCAGCTTCACATAATAAAAATTGTCTACATGACAAATACACGTTGAAAAAATATGTATATGTGATAAGTGAGAGTACATATTCTCAGGTGTATAATATATATTACCACAAAGTTTTCATTGATACTTTTAATGGACCAGTACTTATAATTAATGTTGAAAAATTACCATAGTACATACACTTGTCATAGTATTTTTTTCATATTTAGTACAATAATAATAATCCACCTTTAATTCGTAGAGATTTCAACACATTGTATTTGTGGTGACTAATGAAAACAAACTTCAAAGTATTCCAATACATTGCACGGGTCGCCAAAACACTAGCTGGTTAACAATAAGTATAAGGAGCCGTCATTATTGTTTGAGTTTTCGGTTCAAGTCGGGTTCGAATTTGGATTCGGATTCAGAGTCGGAGTCAGGTGCGGACGCGGGTTCAAGTGCGGGTCCGGATGCGGGTTTGGGTTCGGGTGCGGGTCCGGATGCGGGTTTGGGTTCGGGTGTGGGTCCGGGAGAAAGCAAGCCAAAGAGGTTGGACATGGGGCTGAGACTAGGGGCGAGGGGGGCGTCTCGGGCGTCAACTTCCGGGATGCGTAGGAGGGTCGCCGGAGTAAGAACGTTGTCGTCGCCGTCCGCATCGGGCATGGCGAAGGGGGCGCCATTGGGTGCGGCAGGGTCCATGGGATCAGCTGCATCAGTATTCTCTTCCCCTTGTCCCCCTTCCGATGATTGCAATGATTGATTGATTGAATCCAGTGAGGTGGATTGGATATGGGTGATGAAGGAGAGAAAGAGGGATGAGATTAGGAACAAGTTGAATATTTGCTTCATTTTTGGATAATTTTTTTTCTCTTTTTTTTTGGGGCTTTTTTGGGGGTGAATTTCCAAGAGAAAGGAAGATTGATTAATTAGTGAGGTTTTCTTTTCTTTTTTGGGTGAGAGATTTTTTTTTGCCTTTTTTTTTTAGTTTGAATAAAATTTCGAGTTTCTTTATATAGGTTCTCATGTTAGTTATTCTCTTATTTTGATTTATTACAGCCATACAATTGCATAGCACAAAATAGACATATGCTAATTTAGAAGCCCGTTTATGCGCTGAAGTCATCTAATTTTAGTTTTGTGTAAATTTAAAATAGATATGTCATATTATGAAGTGTGGATTCGTAATACTATTGTCATGAAAAACGTGCTTATAATAGCTAATAAGATTTTGACCCGAACCTTATATTGGGGGGGGGGACAGTTTTGAAAATCAATAATTAATTTTAAATGATAATTTAATTTATAATTACAAGCTTGTTCTCACATACGTCATAATTAAATAGTTTATATTTCTCAAAGTTTGCAAATACTAAATATTCAATATTATGGAAAGATCTTATTTTAATGACATCATAAGACTCACATAAATGTTCCATGGGATGTATAAAAATTAATATTATCAAGAGTAATAATAAGGAGATTCCCATCAATCAAGACAACTCAATATTCAAGTTATGGTCTCACATGTGTTGGATCATGCGATAAGATGATGGTTCACGCTAGATTTGAACAAAACCAAGGTGTTCACAACTCCCACTTTCCTCCCTCCCCGCCCGGTTCAAACCTGGGAGCACATATTTTTGCTTTGTGCAGGAATTTTGTGTGTTGGAGGCTTGTGAGTCTGGACTTCTGTCTTTGACTTGACATCCGCTTCCTTGACCTATTAAGGTCTGCTAGGTATCTTATAATAGGGGTCTTGTAGGCTGACCCGTTTATTCTTGTAAAAAAAAAAACATTTTGAATTGCCATACTATTAGTCAAATATAATGCGAATTTGATTAATTAACATGTCTAATTGTTTATCAATGTCAACCATCACGTAATTTTTAATATTGAAAAATCCCAAAGCATTAATTTATGCTTGATTTTTCAAATTTTTATTTTTTTTTCATGTGATATTTTCCAATTTGAGTAATTTTTGGGTGAGCAATTAATGAAGCTTATACAGGACATAAACCCCCAATCATTTAAGACAGATTCTAAAGTACGTTTCCAGGGGGGGACAACCCACAGAATTCATAGAAGACGTGTTAAAAGATTCTTTCCTCTCTCTGTCCTCTCTTTTCCTTTTATTAACCCCCAAAAAATAAATAATTGAAGCAAGAAGAGTTGCATCTAGAACTAGAACCTTATTCCAAAACCACCCTTAATCCACTTCTCTCTCTCCTTCCCATCAACCATATAACTACCAAGAGAAAGAGAGAGAGAGAGAGAGAGAGCAACAATGGTGAAGGATAGAAAGATAGGAGTAGCAATGGACTTCTCAAAGAGCAGCAAACGTGCCCTTCAATGGGCTATTGATAACTTGGCTGATAAGGGTGACACTTTATACATCATCCATGTTAGACCCCCCACTCATGATGAATCTCGCCACCTTCTATGGGCTAAATCTGGTTCTCGTACGTTCATTTCCTCCTCTTGTATGTATCTCATAACTTCGTTTTGTTTTTTTCGTATCGGCCTCTCTGCCTGTAAGGGTCGGTAAGAGTGTCTGTAGGTATACCTGCTTAGACAGGTTTCATATTGGGTAACGTCATGTTCGGCATCAATCTATATACTTGTAGAGATAATACTACCTATTGTTGAATTTTGTTTTTTCGAATCGGTCTCTCTGCCTATAAGGGTCGGTAAAATTGAATTGGTTTTAATGTTATGATCTTCCTAGGCCTGCTCAAACGGGATTCACACTAAGTGGTGTTATTATTGTTATTATTATTATATCTAATTAAAATGTTCTTTTTGGGGTCTTTTGATGTAATATATATATGCTGATTAGGTTATGATTTGATTTAATTGATCATATTTTTGCAGCTCTGATTCCCCTGTCTGAGTTCAGAGAGCCTGAAGTTATGAAGAAGTATGATGTTCCAATTGATATCGAAGTTCTTGACATGTGTGACACTGCTGCTCGTCAAAAACAGGTCCCCCCCCCCCCCCCGCTTCTTATATGTCTAATATTTTCAATATTTTCTGGGTTTTAAATTATTTTTTTGAGATTTTGGTTGCGATTTGGATGAAGAAATTGGACAAATATATCATTTTTTTTTGTGATTTTGGTTTTGATTTTAATTTTAGATAAATATTGTGGCGAAAATATATTGGGGAGATGCAAGAGAGAAGCTGATTCAAGCCATTCATGATCTGAAATTGGACTCATTGGTGATGGGAAGCAGGGGACACAGTGGCATCAAAAGGTATTTTTATTCTTTCTTCTAGTATTGAATATTGATGAAGCTTAATCTCAGAACAACGCGCGGGTCTTAGCTGGTTAAATGTTAAAAGTAAAGTGTAACGACCAACTTAACATTATCCGAATTCTTCAATAGTACAAATTCTAATAAACAACCAATTAATAGAAGTCTTCTATTTCTCATTCCACTTCAAATAGCACACTCTAATTAATTATTACCTCATGTATGATGCATTATTTGGGCATTTTCAAGTCCTCAAGTGAAATCATATTGCACCAACAAAAAAAAAAAGGATATAAAAAATAGGTAAATATAAGAAAAATCAATACCAAAAAAAAGGTCTATTTTGTAAAAATTATTTCTATAAAAATGTTCAAACCTGCGAGAAGATATACTGTTTTTTCCAAAAGGATTAGTGACTCTTTCAACCAGCTTTTTTTTTTTTTTTTGGTTTTGTTATATGTCAATTATGAAGTTATTTTCAATTAGAAACATATGGAGTCCATGGAAAATAAGGCCATTTGATTTATGAAAGTGGCCTAATAAGATAAAAACAATCTCATCCCTCTTACAGAACTTGTACATATATTCGTATGCTTTAAAAATTATTAACCAAAAACGTGGTGATGAGTATGATACAATTTGTTTTATAGGTATTAGATCGATTATATATGGGCATATGGTATCAGAACCTTTCTGTATGTGTTGTACGATTATGTTTTTGTTTCCAAACAAGTGGGAACTAAAGTTGCCTACTCGTGTAGTTTTTTACATGTAATAAAAAACCACTGTATAGTTATATTGAATTCATTTTATTAAAGAAAATGTTATTTTGATGAATTTTCATGTGAATATTTGTGTGTTCTAATTTCTTTTTTCTCATTAATGAGTGGATTAGCAATATTTATGAGGTTGTTGGCAAATAATTGCAGGATAATAATGGGAAGTGTGGCTAATTATGTCATGTCTACTGCAAATGTACCAGTGACCATTGTCAAAGAGGCAACAGCTCACAAGGCCTGAGTTTTTATTTTAATTTTTTTTTATTATGATGGTGGTATAATGAAGATTATTGTGATGGTTTTTTTTTTTTTTTGGGGGTATCTATAAAGATTTGGAGTTGTGTATATTTTTCATGCCTTGAATAAAAATGTCTTTAATTTGGACTAAGTAGGTGTTAGGATGGATCATTTGGTATGTTTTGTCATTTATGTTTTCTATGATGTTGATAACAAGATACTTTGCATGCCTATACGTTTTACATTGGCAAGTAAGAATATTGTTTTTAGGATAAATATTCGATGTGAATCTCTCATTTATCATAGTTTTGTTTAAAAATAACATCAAATATTATTATCGATATTTTCAAGTTTGATAAAATTAGTTAAATTTGGCATACTCTGAATAAGCTAGTTAGAGAAGTATATGATATCTTGATAAAATCGTCATAATTTAATTAAATTCAAACTTTAAATTTACATTAACTTGGGATATTGATATATAAATGAATCTATTATCTAAGCAAATTTAATTGAAGATAAGATGCCCCTAGGTCAGAGCCGAGGTACTAAATGGTAAAATAGATATGACTAGCATCGTAATAGGAAACCCCCCCCAAATAAAAGTGGGAGGATAGAGGAGATATAAGAAAAGAGATACCTTTTCTATACATCTATAATATGTTAACATTTTGATATGTACAAGACGGAAAAACAGTTAAGAGTAGTGAGAACGTTATCCTAGAAACATAGGTTGCAATCGACTATCCTATCTAGTATTAGGAACTTAAAAATCGTATTTATTGATCCTGCTACATCAGCAAAAGTTCTATTTTTTAGAACTCCACCCTACCACATCAGCAAAAGTTCTATTCTTAGAAGTTACATTTCTTTACTTATCCAATTCATAAAACTCAAAATTGGATTATCCAATAAATATTGTCATGGACTCACACTCATAACAGATTCATAACAGAACCTTTTTTTTTTTTCAACCATCTACACAATACTTTAAAAAAATAAAAAATAAAAAAATCACAACAAATAAAACTTGGAACGTATGAAGGACTAGACAGGTGGTCCTACTCACATGGCAATGGACAAGGAATGTACGCCGAAAAGGAAGGGGCAAAATTGAAATACTATGTGGATCTTACTAAAATGCGTTTTGGTGGATGAAAATACTCCACTAAATAAGGGTCTGTTCGTTTTCAATGTTTTGAAAGAGTCGTTAGTAGGTTAGAGCAGGTAAGAGTATGTTGAACCAGTTTGGAGTATATTTGATTAGTAGTTAGCAGGTAGGAGCGGTTATGAGCAGGTAGGAGCAGGTAGGAGCAAGTAGGAGCGTTTTGAAGCATTTTTGTTGTGATTCTTTTAATGTTATGATTGTTGATGATAATTTATGTTTAATACATCACATTTTTGTAACAATTACTATATAATAGATTTATAAAAATAATATAACAGAAAAGTTAAATATTATCGTAATACATTACCAAACGTTAGTCTATGATAACCATATATCTTTCTTTATAACTAAAATTAGCATATATTGTAATTATTGTTTTTCGATGTTGAAATCATATTAGCTATTGCATCTCTACATGCATTCATTGCTTGCTTGTTTCGCGCATCATGCAAGCCAATGTTGGGGGATGGTTATAATGTTTGTGCAACATGATATAATTATATCAATTTGTCGTTCTCTACTCACTTGAAGTATTATGTCCTTTAAAATATTTCAAGTGTTTTTTGATACTCCAAACATTCTCTCGATAAGGTTGGAGTAGGTAGGAGCGGGTTAGAACAAGTTGGAGCAGATTAGAGCAGGTTTGAGCAGGTTGAAGTAGGTTTGACTAACAGGTAGCAGATTTGAGCAGATGAGAGCAGATTTGAGCAGGTTGGAGTAGGTAGCAGGTGTAAAATGCTGAAAACGAATAGGCCCTAAGTCTCTATATTAAGTTTTACCTGAGCAGGTTGAAGTATGTAACAGATGTAAAATGCTAAAAACGAACAGACTCTAAGTCTGTATATTAAGTTTTACCCATTGATCATTAATCAACTAATTGTTTTTTTTTTGGTCTTTTGCTTTTTGGTGGAGATAAGGATGAGTGCGGAATCAATCAACCAAAGTATTTTCCATCCAAAGAAGCAAAAGAAAAAAACAAAAAAAAATCAACCAAAGTGGGCCGATTCTCAATTAGTAATAATTTTAGTGGCTTCTTGCAGGAAACGTTGGAATTTTAAATTAAAACATAAAAATAAAATCAAAATCGCGACATTTCGCCGCCGACTTACCCATCCGTCCATTCGTTCTTCAACCGCTTTTTTTGGGGGGGGGGGGGGGGGAGGGAAGAAAAGAAAAGGCATAAAGAAAGAACCCTAATAAAATCTCCCCCGCTCAATTTCAATTTCTGAATCGGCAAATTCCCCCGAAATCCTTGCATTTTGTTCTGAGTGATTGCAGGATTGAGAAGAATCAAATTCGACTAGCTCAATGGTACTTCTAGCTTCATCAAATTCGAAATTTAGGGTTTATGATTGGAAAATTTGGTTGTTTTCGTGGGTATGTTTGCTTACCAATTGGCTTGATTCGATGATTTGAATGCAGGCGGCAAGGATAATCGCCCAAGTGCTAGTGATGGGTTCTGGGATTTTAGTTAGGGCTTTTGCGCAGGCGTATCGCCAAGCTCTTGCGAGTACGTTTTCCTTTTTTTTCCTTCATATAATTAGATTTGCTTCTCCAGTTGATTCTTATTTATCCTATGATTGTTCATTTTCCCGTGATTGTTGCTTATTGCTTTGTTGGGGATTGCAATTAATTTCGTGCCAATTGTCTCTAATTTCAGCATGTTGGTTGTTACACTCCTTAGGTTTGGAATGGAGAAGAGGGTAATTTCCTTCCAAATGAGGTTATGTAGTAGTCTTTGGGTGATGAGGATGCGGTTGGATTGTCCCCCTTCTGGTTGTCCGAAAAGGGAAGTATGTTTGAATTAGTCTGAGCCATAGGGTATGGGCTGCTGTATTGCGGCGGGTTTTTGATCATGCTAAGCATTTGAGTCACACTTGGCATATTTGCAACTGGCAACGATAATGATTCCGTCCTCCAAGCGTCACCTTGTAACAATCTCTAATGTTACGTGATTTTTATCAATTCTTCTCCTGAAGTTTGGATAGCTGCTATAAGCTCTTATGAGAGCACCTGAGCTAGGAGATGTGCAAGAAGTGCAATGTTACTTAGGAAGACTGGTTTTCAATTGTTTAGTGAAATTTTGTCGATCACTTAAATCTTTTCATGCTAATGCCACTCTGGTATGTAAAGGAGTTCATTCAATTCTTATGCGTCAAATGTGCGAAGAACCAGCATGTTGAAGGGTCTAAAGCATAATATCTTGCAGCTTTGTTCTGGTGGTTTTGACCTTCGTATGCAATTTCTAAAACCACTTTCCCTTCGTAAATTCACTTAATGATCATAAATACATATGAGCAGTGATAATAAATACATATGCTGAAAAATGAGGGTGATGAAGATTCTACCTAAGAATTGTTTGAGACGAATGATGAGGAATATTAAGCCCTGTATTTATTTAAGTTTGTACTATGACAACAAGGCCACTAGGTGGCGTGATAGTCGTGTGTTGCCCATTCACATTCGTTCCTACCATCCCGAATTTCCAATAATGGGTTAGTACATTAGCTGTGTGAGCTCGAGCTTAAGCTGACCTTTTTCAGCTTACACACACCAATTTCTGTTCATTGGCCACTACATGTTTGATCAGATCTTGGTAACCATGCAACATAGTCTGTGCTATGTTGCTGTTTTCATCCGTTATTGGTGCACCGGCTTTGTATTTGCGGCATCCACACATAAACATCCTATTTCTAATTAGCGGCTTGCTAGGTGATACATAGCCAATGCATAATAGTAGGCAGCAAATGTGCAATTGCAGGACAGAGTTGCCAAAACTCAACAATGATATAAACTCTGCTGTGTATAGCTTGGCTTTGTGCATGACATTACAGTTGCAGATGAATGTGATCTGATTTCTGCAAAATTTATGTGATTTATGTTGGTTTATGTTTCACTCGGCATTCATTCATGCATAGTTTCTTGTGTTCTAATATCTGAAGGCTAAATATATTACTGTGGAAGGGTTCCAAATTCTCAATCTTAGTTGCAAGTTGTATATTATGTTGTTCAGATTGCTCCAACTGTTTGTGTGAGAGTATTTACGTAGCATAAAATATGTTGGTGGCTTATTTTGTTATGGGAGGTATCATCAAACCCTTTCTACACATGCGAGAAAGTAATTAACAAGCCTTGTGATTTTTGCCACCCCTCTGATGTCCTGTTACTGGTTCTCATCATATTGATATGCGTGAATGCAGATGCTGCTAAAACTGGTGCCGCTCAAGAAGCCATGCAGAATCCAGTCCGTAGAGCGAGTCGAGCCATCAGTGAACAGGAGGCTAGGCAGATTCTTGGAGTCACTGAGAATGCTGCCTGGGAAGAAATTTTGAAAGTTAGTGCTGGTTTCCCTTCTTTCCTTCTCTTAGTCTGGGTTTCCTTTCTTTCTTTCTTTCTTTCTCATAATTGATCATTTAATTGTATATGCTTTTTTCATCATTCATGCAGAAATATGATGTTTTGTTCGAGAGGAATGCTAAGCACGGGAGCTTTTACCTCCAGTCGAAGGTGCACAGGGCTAAGGAGTGTCTGGAGGCTGTACATCAGATCCAAGGTCCGGGTACTGTTGCTTAGAAGTTCTAACATCATTCTTTGTAAAGAGTTCTACTGGCTAGAATTGGGTAGTGGTTTTTGATGTGATATCTCTTATACGGCTGCTTGTTGCATTAAAATTTTGAGCGTAGTTGTGAACCAGCGGCCGGAATAATGTGTGCAGCACATTGTCTCATTCAATGTAACGAGAATTGCAAGGTTGAAATTGATCGATTCAATTAACAGCTACGACTTTTAGCAATATACTTCTGCATTGAAGCTAATAAATATTTATTTGGTTGGAGTCGTACATAAGGTTTTGATATAAACACCTCTCTCTCTCTCTCTCTCTCACACACACACGCGCGCGCGCGCACGCACACACACACACACAACACAGAGACTGTAACAGATGGGCAGGTGGTTTCAACTTTCAAGGCGTGAGATGCGAGGCAGCCAAGGTATGTTAGCTGGTTTTTCCTCCATTCTTGTTTCATATGCATGGTTTGTTGTAGGAGGTGCTCTCATGATACTGGTTTTCTGGAGAAAGGAATGGGGCTTGGAAACATGCTTTGTGTTGCGATGTCCTCTGCTTATAGTAGCTCCTCCTCTTATGGAAGCAAGTGGTAGAAATGCATTCTTTTTTAATAATTTCACATTTTTTTTGGATTTTAGAAAAACTCTAATAACCTAACCCGAAAAAGATATGCGTTCTACACTTTCCTCTCCATTCCTAATCTCCCTGTTGATCTCTCCTTTTTGTCCATCAAAGCTGTATGTTCCTCTCTTTTTGTTCAGCTGCGCTGCTACTATGGTACTATCTGTCACTTTTGCTCTTCGCGCTTTCTATACCCAACACTTTCTTGCTTTAACATATTGAAATTATCAGCTATGAAAAGGTATTTGACTTGAAAAGGGTATTGCATTTATAAGTGAGCAAAAACAGTATTGGAAAGGAGAAAATGTGCTAATATTAAATAAAAATATATAATCAGATTATATTTAACTGTATCCGGATTTAATCCGATCTGAATTAAAATTTAGCATCCGATTTGATAGAGTTCTTATCTGTTTTCAAATCTTATTATTAATTGGATTGGATTTGGACGCCTATGTATCTGATCTGAAGTTGACCTATTGACATTCTTAGACTATCATCTCAGTTTTTGAGTTCATTTTGGAACTTTTGTGTAGGTCTATTAGAAACAACCTTTTTACTCCTATAGCAGTATCTCCCTACGTCTTATTGAGAAGGTTTTGACTGTTGAACACTGTGGGTGTTGCAGTTACCGTCGTATCTTATCCAGAAATTTTGGAAACTCGAAAGCTGATACTCCCTGTTAATTGAGTCTAGTTGGGCTCAATTATGTGCAAATAGCGTTTGAGCTTTGTTTCAAATTTTGCAAATAGTGCATCTGCGTCTTGTGTCTTTTGTGTTATTAACTACATGCAGCCGAAGATCAAGAGAGTATCCTTCCACAGTTCTATGAAGCCCAAAAATTAGGGGTGAATCCTTCAATGCTTAGTTTTTTTTTTTTTTTTTTTTGGCTCGTGTTAGATATGTTATTCAAGTTTAGATTGGTTAGTTGAGCGTCAGTAAGTTCTGATAAGTTGTAGCTAGAGGATGTGGAACCACTATTGAATGAGCTATGTGTCGGGAGCGAATTTTTGCGAGCAATAATGGGGGAGGGAGGTTCCTGCCTTTCACTTCCTACCCCCTCCGCGCCCTTCTCCACTCTTTTGGCGGCAACACTTATGTTGCAGTATTGAATCTATAGACCCATTAACGTGACATCAGACCTAGGAAGTGGTTCAAATCACAGAGCACTCTATTATTTGGAAAGGGGTCATTGAAATAGGGGATGGACATAAAAAAAAATTAAAAAAATATTATGGGTCTACCTTACAAATTGTACCCGGGGGGGGGGGGGAGGGGTCGTTTATCTTGCTAATTGAATAAAATCTCTAATTAAAAGAATGTGTTGGATCCTAAATAAACTTTCCTATTAGAATAAAGGAAGATAATGGAAAAGAAAAGTAACAAGTTGTAATTTCCGTAACTATGAATCTACTTAATAAGTTTTAATCGTAGTTTTTCTAATCATATCTTCACAATCTTATTAAGTTGGAAATTTTACATGGTGATAAGGGAAAAAGAAGCAAAATTTTCTCCCATTACACATGCATAGGTTTAGGATGGGCTTAAGCGCTTTATTCAACCTATTAACTTAATTAGCACCACTTGAGAATGAGGGGCAGTGACTTGAATTGATTAGTGCACAACAGTTACTGGGCAAGAAGCATTGTTCACCACATGGTTGCTCACACTCCCTAGTAGTACCCTGCAAATGCCAACACAACCACACCCTCCTTAGTTAGTTCATTTATAAATTAAAATACAAAAATCATTTATAAAAAACTGGCCTGACACGTGAAAACTGATATGAATAGTTTGAAATGAAACGATTCGGTTCTCATCGACTAGCATTTAAGTAGTTATATCTGTCTGCCTATTGTAAATAAAATGACGGATGGCCAAAGATCATATGAATGTAGTTTGGAAACGTCTTTGACCTTATGGAAAACGTAAACAAACACGGAGAAATGTTAAGGGTTAGGTTGTAAATGGCATGATATGTCAAGGTTCATGCCATCATCTAAGAAGAATGCATAAGCCATACCATGCTTGCAAGTTCCTTTTCTTACAATTGAGGGATAATGCTCACCTAAGCTAACACTTGATATAGGGTGACTTGGTTTGACTCAAGTTGTGTGCAAAATTTTCCCTCCTGATATTGCTTATAATTTGAAGACAGACTTATCATATTAAAAACTATCCTAAAACAAATTTGGTTTCGTTTGAATCTAACCCTTTTTTTTACATGGGTAAACATACATGTCCAACCCATTAGACCCCTGGGGGAATCAATTTTGGATACCAAAGCCCAGGAACCAAGCCCAACCGCAAAGTCGAGCACAAAGCACAACATATGCATATCTTCCGAGTCGAATCCAGGTGGAGAGCATCGAAAAGGCGACACTTGACCATCCGGCTAAGTACTCTTCGGTCCGGTCGAATATAGCTTGACGCACAATTAACATGCCAAATGCCAAACCCAAAAGATCAATTTGCTAAGCTCAAGTCAAGCTAGACAGACGAAAGAATGTCATGAACCATCATACACACAAGCACGAGATTCAAACATGGCTTCAAATTTAATGATATCGAATTTAATCTATGACCGATTGACGTATTTAGCAATCTATCTTGAATAACTTTTATGAAAAAAAAAGTCTCTACAAAGTACGACTGGATGAAGACTTTAAAGAAGACTAAAATGCTAAAGGGCCAAATAGGCATGAAATGCAAACAAGGAGTTGACGGACCTCTTAATTGTACCAAGTCCCCTGTTCCCAATAATAAGGCTGCTCAAAGGGATAGTGTCAACTGCTTCACACAGCTTCTCACGAGGATCACCCCATAAGATTTTCAAGAGCGGGATGACCTGTGAAGTGAAATTCAACATTGAAATCCTTGAATACAACTCATACACGCTCTCTATCCATGTCAAAAAAGAACATGCTAGTTAAAGATAAATTTTTTCTCTTAATTATTGATAAGCCCGATAAAAACTAGTCAATACAAGCCTATCAGTAGACTCACAATCAATAAAACAACCGTGTAAAAATAGAAGACAAAACTAGAGCCGAGATTTACAATCAATACCAATCAAACTGCAATAACTTTACCAGCTGAACTAGTTAATGCTCGAAAGTACGTAGACGGGGCCATAACTAAGTGAAAATTGTACATAATGCACGTACCTCATTAACCTTAGCAGCATCTTCAACCAGCTTAAGTGTCTCTGCATCTGGCATTACACCATACTTCTTCATAGTAGCAGGGTCCTTGAACTCACCATGCGGGATTAAAGCTATTTTTTTGTAGGAAGTGAGAATGAAAACCCAAATGTTAGATCTTCAGATTCAACAAGCTACGGCCAATATATATCAAAATATGTCTTGTACATACAAGGGATAATGATATTGTATCTTCAGAAAAATTATTTGTCTCACGAAAATCTAGCGACACATTCATATCATGGACCGGATAAAAACGTTTCAAGTAGTTTTTAGCGTAGATTTATAAAACTCTATAAAACTTACAAAACGAACATTCGGAAAAATTAATGATCCTCATTAGATATTGCGAAACTCTAAAGTAGACATAATTAGGGTTGGCAAACGGGTCGGGTGGGGGGGAGAGAAAGAGAGTGACGTACGAGAGCCAGTGGCTTCCCAAAGTTGCATTTCACCAGCCTCATAATTAGCATGGATTTGAACAGAGACAAGGATGAGATGATCGCCCTTACGAAGGATATTATCCATTGCCCATCTCAACGCTTTCTTACTACAATCCGAGAAATCCACTGCTACTCCCACTCTCCTGTCTCCCATCTCTCGATCTCCTCCCTGTCTCTCTCTGTAGTTTGTTATTGCCTTGTGATGAATGAGAACGTATATGAAATCACATAGTCATCAATTGCATTGGTTATATATTTACATATATATGGATGTTTTGGAAAAGAGAGAATGGGAGAGATTAGACGAAGTCAAGGTCAAGTCCGAACCCTATGGCTATGGCTATGGCTATGGCTGTAAAACTGTTCTACTGTCTCTGAATTTGTCCTTTCCAATTTTCCTTTTTTGGGAATAAATTAAAGTTGGTTTAGGAATGCTGAAAAATATTTTTGTGGAAATATTGGACATGAATAATACGAATTTTGGGGGTTATGAACAAAAATAATATCAACTTTACCAATTTTTAGGGTACTTAATGTAAGCATGCGCTTGTTAATAATTATTGTGGCTAGTAAATAAGTTTGTATTATTTTTATTCAGCACCTTTAGGTTTCGTTTGTTCTTTAGAAAATTTGGGGAAAGGAAAAGTTGAAGGAAAGAAATGTGAAGGAAAAAAAGTAGAAAGAAAATGAGTTTTTTTTTTCTTGTTTGGATTCAGGAAAAAAATATAAGCAATGTGAATGTTGATGAACTACTTGAATCATGTTGACATCATCTAAGCAATGTGAAGTTGAAGGAGGTTGGGAACTTTACTCAAACTAAAAATTTATCACTTGTTTCTAACAATTTTTTCACCTAACTTTCCTCTATATTTTTTTCTTTGTGATTTTCTCTAAACCAAACACAAGAAAAAAAGTAACTTTCTTAAATTTTTTTATTTTCACCAAATTTTTTAAAGTCCAAACGGAGCCTTAGAGTTGGTATTATTTGCATTTAGGGCATGCTCTTTTCATTAGTAAACGGGGTTGGTAAAAAAATAAAGTTGATTGAAGTAGGTTGAAATAGAAAAGTTGGTATTTTTTGTTGAATTGAGTTGAAGTAGGTGGAATTGGGTTGAAGTTAGTATATTTATCGAAGCTGGTTAAAATAGTAAGAATAAAATTTTAAAGAAGGTGGGTTGAAGTTGACTGAAAAGATTGAAGTAGGTTGAGGTGATTTAAAGTTGGTATTTTTTTTATTAAAGTAAGTTAAAATTAGTTGAAGTGAATTAAAATAGGTTGAAATAAATAAATTGAAAAAGATAAAAAAAAAAAAGGATAAGCCCATTGATTGTGACTAAACATACTCTCGAAATGGTGGTTTGAGTTATTTCACTACAGGCAAAAACATGCACAAAACGCCTGGTTGACGTTTTATCATTAAATACTAGGGACAAACTGTCATTTCAAGAGTGTTTTAAACGATATTTAATCATTAAAGGTATATACAAAATTAAAATCATCAAAATAAGGGTTGTTATATGCTTCTTTTTAAGTATAGATTATTGGTAACCATTGTCCTCAAAGTAAAGATTATCGTTTTTTTGAGCTTTTTTGAGGCTCAGGGCATGAGGAGTGACATTTATAATAGACATTACATGTAAAATGAATAATACTTCATGTAAAATTAATATATTATAAAGATTTGAGGGAGAAAAAAAAATTATATTAAGTGTCTTTTTATAGGAATTTTTAAATGAGATGGTTTTATCAATTATTTTACAACATAATCTTTATTTTTTCCTTTTGATTTGAAGGGGAGATCCATACCACGAGACTCGATCTGATTTGTAGAGAATAAAAAACTATCATATATAACATCTGAGAGTTATAGATTCGTGACTACTATCGTAAGAGTAAAAGGTATGTAAATTTAAAGAAAGAAAAAGTAAGACCTGGTGTTTTTAAGATTACATTCAAGAATATTCTCAATGGATTCCTTATTAAAATTTGTCTTTACGTTTCAATACTGAAGTCGGGCTAATGCTGAGCCATAAGAACAACACCACCACCACCTTTCAGTGTGTGTCTCGCTTTCGCGGGACCTGGGGAGATTCAGATGTAGGCAACCTTACCTCTACCGACATTTCTGCTCGTAGAGAGGCTGATTCCACGAGACTGACAAAACAAGATTTTGTGAAAATATTTTGTAAAAGAGTTATCTGGGCTAATGCTGAGCTATAGAGAATAAAATTCTCTCATTATAATTTTTTTTTCATTTATAAGATTTAAATTCACAATTTTATTAAAAAAAAAAAATAAGTGCTAATTTAGTTAATCTACATTGGTAAGACTCTGGTTTCGTGTGATTTGTAGTTGTACATGAGTAACATGACCTTCAAGCATGAAACAAATGTCCTCATGAATGTTTTTGTCGATGTGATCGATTCAGATCAACAACAACTCTTGCTTAGCTTCAGGTACTTCTTCTTCTCCTTCTTCTTCTTCCATCCCTCGGATTCTCTCTCCTAGGTTTTCGAATCTCAGGTCTACTCTACCATCATCACCAGTGCCATTCTCTCTCTCTCTCTCTCTCTCTCTCTTCACCGACGTAGAAGCAGTAACAATGGCGTTTTGGTGGCCATTGCTGGTCTTTGGTATCGCTTATGCTATCTGCAGATTCTTGCTTATGCTTATCCCTCCCAATGTGCCTTCTATCGACGTCGATGTCTCCGACGGTACTCTCTCTCTCTCTCTCTCTCTCTCTCTCTCTCTCTCTGTAATTTTGGCGATGATGTTCGATTTTGCGATACTGGTTTGAAATTTCGCAATCTTGTTTGATTTCTGTAATCGCAGTTGTCGATGATGGGAGTCAGAACAAGGACAACAGCTTCATCTATGTGAGTTGCGCTCGTCTTTGAATTTGCAATAATGATGCGTTGTTTGATTTGTATTTTTGAATTTTGGCGTCGAGTTTTGTCGAATGTGGACTCTGCTTGAGGATTGTTGACTGGTTGCTGGTTTTTGTTTTTCCTTTTGTTTTGCTGAACGAGTAAATGATTATCCGTAGCGAGAGAGTAGAATGTGGATGTATTGAGAATGACTTTCCATATCTGGTTGCTATTTTGCTTGAATGAAATAGAAGCAGGCGGTCATATACGAATTCTCAGAGTTATAGGTTCTTAATGGATTCATTTTCAGCTATGCTATACTTTCTTAGTTGTCTAATTTTCTTTTTGACCCAGCTGCATAATTTATATTATATATCTTCCTCTCTTGAATTATGCCTGAAATGTTGATGTGTTTATCCTGTACTAGATACCTACAAGGGGAAGACAGACAGACAAAGTGCAGTGTTATGAGCCAGCAACGATGAAATACTTGGGGTTTTTCCCGGCATTGAAGCCCGATGAGGTTTGGGTTGCAGCTGTACCCTTTAATCTCTTTCTGCATACAATCCCAGACAAGTTCTCTTATGTCATTATTAATCTAAACCATTATTAATCTTCTTGACTCGATGCTGTTCCAGTCAACCAATTTTAAATATATCTCCACAAGTTTTGGGCATTTGTGTAGGCGTCCATTTGTGTCTGATGTGCTACTTTGTTCCTGTCACTTTTCCTTTTTTTCCAGAAGTTCCAAAAGGAGCCAAAAGCATTCGCTCTGTCTTCTGATACATTTTTAGGGGCAGTACTAAACTGTTTGTTTTAAAATTGTCTGGAAAGACCCCTAAGGACATGAACAGAGATGAAGAATCTAAAAGTATACAACTTGGTTTGATTTGCCTTGCATGGCTTGTCAGAGAAATGTGTTTCTTGGATTACTTATATTGCCAGGATTACCCATCAAAGGGACTTGTTTGTGGTGACGAAAGGAAAAAGATGAAACAGTAAAAAATTTCTCCAGGATGAGGTACTGAGGTAGACAAAAGGGTGTATGATAGACAAAGTCTTTAAGATATAGACTCACAAAACATGCTGTATATGATTTCATACTAAACATTTGCTACATCTAAATGTTATCAGGTTAGAGAACGCGTTGCACAAGCAAGAAAAGCACAGAAGATTTGGGCGAAAAGTAGCTTCAAGCAAAGAAGGCAATTCTTACGTATTCTTCTTAAGTATATAATTGAACATCAGGAGCTCATATGCGAGTAAGACTGCTTCCTTTTATTGGTCTTTCTGTTTCTTTCTTGCATTACATTTATCCATTCTCCAAAAGCAATTTTGTCTCATGGGGTGGACAGATAGTGACCTAAATGGCCTGCTAGTTCTGTTAGTCTTGCTCGCACACCCACTTGGTATATGTGTCTATCATTGATGATCTGTGTTTCTAGATTTTTTTTTGGGGGGGGGGGGTTGTTGCCAACGCATAAGTACTTCAATTCACGCAAACACAGTGTTCCTTGCTTAATGATTCATGCTTAGTGTTTTCTCTTTCATCTCTGATAGAATCAGGGGGAGTGAGTGTATGAACCATTGAGGTGCATGAATCTTTTTTGTATCATTGTATGTTGATTATGAGTCTGTTTCAGTTGAGTTCCACAGGTTAAATAATCTTTCTTCATCAGCTTGTCATGCTTTCTTGTAATGGGTTTCTGTTAGATCTCAGAATAAGAATAATTAAGCAAGTACAATCACTGAGGTTTGTGCTTTAGGTTGATATGTAGAAACTTGGTTGACAGATTGTAGTCTAAGACTACTTAACTTCTTTCTAGGATTGTACTACAGTGGCCTTTAGAGGTGTGTTGTCACATATATTGAGATGAAACTATGGGTTTCTTTGTAATGGCATTCTGTCTTTCTGAAACACGCCCCTTGTCCTCTTAGTATGTGCTGTTAACAACATCAATACAAAATTATCTATTATCTTTTTTTGAAGGGGGGGTTGATTCTCGCCTATGCATTGACTATGCGCCAAGATCTTCATGGATCATTGATTTCTTCTTTCTTCAGAGTACAAATGATTCGTTCTCATTAGAAGATATTTGGGATGGAGAAAATGTTAATTCTAGGAAAGTATCAAAATGGGTGGCTTCCAAGCTCAAAAGTATTGCTGCCACTGTTGGTGTGGCATTTTCAGGCTATGAAATTGAAGTTACTCATTTACTTTCTACAATTGAAAAGAACAGTGTTGTGCCTAAATAGAGTGTGTAAAGGACACCATCGGCAGTCAGAAGGCAAAGAGAATTAAGGAGGCTCGAGTTTGGTGTGAACTATGACCGGGCAAATGCCTCTTCCAGTGGGATGTTGGTTCCGTATGTTTAGGATGTTGTCTTGGAATGTGAGGGGCATCAATGATCTTCGTAAGAGAGATGTCTTAAAAAGTTTTCTGAGGGATTAGAAATGTGATCTGATTTGTTTGCAAGAGACAAAGTTAGAAGAAGATTCATGTTCTGTTGTTCATAGTTTGTGGGAAAACTATTCTGTTGATTTTGCTTTTTTTAAAGCTGAGGGTGCCTCTGGGGGCATCATAGTGATGTGGGACAAGAACACCTTCAACTTTGTCTCCTCTTCTCGGGGGAAATTTTTCATTACCTGCATATATCAAATGGCAGACGGTGGCTTCACATGGGCTTTTTTCGGGGTTTACGGTCATCAAGATAGATTTGATAAATAGAGGTTTTGGAAGGAGCTTCGACGAACTAGAGATGGATGCCCTGGACCATGGTGTATTGGGGGAGATTTCAATGAAATCTTATATCCTCAAGAAAGGAGTTCGGGATTATGTCCAATTGAATACTATGTTGGAGTTTTATGACTTCATCAATTATGCTACTTTAGTGGATCTTCCTTTGCGTGGGGGTGATTATACGTGGTCTAGGAGTGGTGGGGAAGCTGTTTGCTCGAGGTTGGACCGCTTCTTGGTTTCTTTGGACTGGGAGGAACATTTCCCAGGCTCACTTCAGACTAGCTTGCCAAGGCCTCTCTCAGATCATTTCCCAATAACTCTAGAGAGGGCCAAGCCGGCAAGGGGGAATGTTCCTTTCAAATTCGAGAACATGTGGCTCAAAGTTAAGGGGTTCTCTAACCTTGTTAAAAAATGGTGGGAAGAGGTGGAAGTTGAAGGCTTTGCTAGTTTTGTGCTTGCGAGGAAGCTTAAGTTTGTTAAAGAGGAGTTGAAGAAATGGAACAAAGAAGTCTTCGGGGATATTAAGTTAAGGAAATGCAAACTGCTGGATTCTGTTAATGCGCTTGATGTGAAAGAAGAATCTGATGGTCTCAGCAGTGATGAAATAGACCAAAGGAGGGAGGCAAGAGAGGAGTTGGCAAGGGTTTTGCACATGGAAGAAGTTTCTGGGAGGCAAAAGTCAAGGGCTATGTGGCTCAGAGAGAGGGATTGCAATACAAAGTTTTTCCATAGAATGGCCAATCTGCGTAGGAAGTTCAACTTCGTGTCAGGGGTGGAGATTGAGGGGAATCGTTATGAAACAATTGAAAGTATGAAAAGCTCTATGCATGGCTTCTATAAGAAGTTGTTTTCTAAATTGAACCCTGGAGGCCGAAAATGGAAGGCTTATCGTTGCCCTCTTTATCTACCTCTGCCAGGGAGGTTCTTGAGATGCCATTTAATGAAGAAGTTATTAGAGCTCTACATCATTGTTGTGGGGATAAGGCGCCTGGTCAGATGGAATGACTATGGCTTTCCTTCAAGCAAATTGGGGTACGGTGCGAGGGGATGTGTTGACTATGTTCTCAGAGTTTTACACTAATGGAAAATTTGTGGCTAGCCTTAATGCTACTTTCATAGGGCTTATTCCAAAGAGAGCTGATGCACAGAATATCAAGGATTATCGCCCAGTTAGTTTGATTAGGTGCATTTATAAGTTGCTCTCAAAGGTGTTAGCGCGTAGGTTGAGATGTGTAATTGGGGGTCTCATTTCTGAGAATCAAAACGCCTTTGTTGGGGGTGGACAGATTTTGGATGCAGTATTCATTGCAAACGAGCCTATTGACTCTAGGGCCAAGTCAGGTAAGCCGGGTATTATTTGTAAGCTTGATATCGAGAAGGCTTATGACCATGTCAATTGGGATCTTCTTATTTACGTGATGAGAAGAATGGGTTTGGGGACAGATGGATTGCTTGGATTCGATATTGTATTTCTTCTGCTTCTTTTGCGGTGTTAGTTAATGGCTCCCCTTCTCAATTCTTTTCTGCTTCTATAGGGTTGCGCCAGGGTGGCCCTATCTCTCCTCTTCTGTTCTTATTGGTGATAGAAGTGTTCACAAGGATGGTCTTATTTCTGATTTCTCTGTAGGCCGGTTGAATGAATCTGCCACTGATGCCTCCTACCTACTCTTTGCTGATGATACGATTATCTTATGTGATAATGATTGCGAGCAAATAGTAAACTTGCGTGGCATTCTTATTTGGTTTGAGGTTGTGTCTGGTCTAAGAGTCAATCTGTCAAAGAGCTCTATCTTACCAGTTAGGCAAGTTGACAATATTCAATTGCTTGCAGGGATTCTAGGATGCTCTATTGATTCTTTTCCAACATCCTATCGTGGTCTCCCTCTTGGTGCAAAATTTGAGGATAAATCCATTTGGGCACCTGTGATCGAGCGTTTTGAGAGAAGACTATCTGGGTGGAAATCAAAATATCTCTCCAAAGGGGGAGATTGACACTTATTAAAAGTGTTTTTTCGAGCATTTCAGCTTACTTTCTCTTACTCTTCGCTTTACCAGTCTCAGTGGCTGATAAGTTGGAAACTATTTAGAGAAAATTCCTTTGGGGGTCTTTTGGTAGTGACTTCAAATTTTATCTTGTTAGATGAAATATTGTCAAGAATCCCATACCGGAAGGGGGATTAGGTGTAAGAGATCTTAGACTCTTCAATGAAGCATTGCTGGGCAAGTGGTTGTGGAGATACATGAATGAGAAGGATAGCATGTGGAGAAAGGTGATTAGGGGCAAATATGGGGATAATGGTCTTGGATGGTATCCCTCCAAACCAACTGGTGCTTATGGGCAAAGCTTATGGAGATTCATTCACAAAGGATGGGGAAGATTTTTTCATCATTTTTTCTTCAAGGCTGGTGTCGGTTCTTCTATTTTTTTGGGCACGACCGTTGGTGTATGGAGGACCCTCTGTGAGATAGCTTCCCCTCTCTTTATGTGCTTACAGTGAATAGAGATGCTACTATTGCAGATTATTGCCAACGTGGGCTTAGCACTATTGATGTGGTCTCCTGTTTTCATCCGTGATGCTTTTGTGGATGACACTATCCTTGCCACCTTTCTCAGTAAGTTGAGTGAGATTTCACATCAGGACTCACCTGATGTAGTTACTTGGGATCTCAACTCTAAAAGTTTTTTCACTGTTAAATCTTATTATCTAAAGCTTCTCTCTAATTCTACCTTCGCTATGGAGTCTAGATTTTTGGGGCGGTT
Source organism: Carnegiea gigantea (assembly GCA_029747015.1). Classification (NCBI taxonomy): domain Eukaryota; kingdom Viridiplantae; phylum Streptophyta; class Magnoliopsida; order Caryophyllales; family Cactaceae; genus Carnegiea; species Carnegiea gigantea. The sequence continues at coordinate 76,254 of JAKOGI010000082.1, read as the reverse complement.
CCCTTGGAAAATCATTTGGAAGAGTTTGGCTCCCTTGAAGGTGTCAGTTTTTGTGTGGGAAGCTTCGCATGAGAGTGTTCTGACATGTGATAATTTACAAAAGAAGGGAATTGTTTTGGTGAACAGATGTTCTATGTGCAAAGACGATTTGGAGTCTCTTGATCACCTATTGCTACATTGTCAATTTGCAAGGGCTCTGTGGGAGTTATCTTTTAGTTGCTTGGGAGTCTCCTGGGTTGTCTCGGATTCTGTGAGGAATCATCTTTTGGCTTGGGAGGGTGCCTTTGGTAGGAAAGTTAAAGAGAGAAGCGTCTTTTTGATCCCATATGCGATTTTTTGGGCTATTTGACGAGAGAGAAATAAAAGAGTCTTTGAAGAAGAGGAGACGCCCCTTCAATGAATCAAAGATATTATTATCAAGACTCTTTTTTTCTGGGATAGTGGAAACTTTTGTGAATCTTCTTTTGATGTAATTGATTTTGTGGATAGGTTCCATCTTGGGTGTACATAATCCTTTTGTAGGATGCTTGCTTGCATCCATCCCTTTGTACATTCTTCAGTTTAATATATTTTACTCTTTGTCCTTATCAAAAAAAGATCCTCATGGATCATGGAATTCATTTATTTTCTACTCCTAAGCACTTGGAAATTTTTGCTGTCTTTGAAAAGAATGTTTCAATGTAACAGTAGAAAGGCTGTTTACTCATGCTGTAGCACTTCAACACAAAGTAATAGCACTTATGGCGTGGATCTGCTGACATACATTCAAGGGGAACGGCGTCATGCAGGGAGAGAATGCTTCTGTGAGATTCACATAAAAAATTGGAAAACTGTTTTTTTGAGGGGTTGAAACATTTTTGATAAAACACCCAAAAAAGTTAAAAAGGATGGAGATACAACTAATAAGTGAAATACATATAGGCTAGTAATGTCAAAAAGCGCTAGAGAAAGATTAGCTGCTGTTGTAACTGCATGGATTCAAAATGTGGCCGAACTGCGACGAAACGGCCGCGTTGGAAAGGTTTTGGAGTTGGGCGATCCGCATTTTTATGCCGCGAAAGCCGCGATATGGAATGCGATTGTCGTATTAGAGCGATTTTGCCGTATCGTTACCGAAACCGATGCGACCGAAACCGCATTTTGAATCCTTGGTTGTAAGTACTCAAATCACATTGTATAAGATGGTGTAGACCTAGATGTGAAATGATGTCAAGGGAGGCAACATAAATCAAATTGGTTGCTATGCCATTTAAGATTGAAAACAGAAAGAGGTTATGGGAACTAAGTATGCCCGCAATAGTATTGCATAAGGGGTTTAACTGAGCAGAGCTTGGTTAGTTTAGGCTCAGGCTCAGCTCGATATTCTTTTTTGTTTTTTAAAAAAAGTTTTCGAATTCAAGGCTACAATCCATACTAAGTTCTAGATTTTGCATTGGAGTCTAGAAATAATGGTCGGAGTAGAAGTTTGTTGATCCTAATGGTAAATTTCATCCTCTCCACATGAGTGTATATGAAAAAAAAAAAGCTAATTGGACCAAACCGAGCCAAGCCTTGCTAGGCTTGGGTTTTGGCTCGGGCTCAAGCTCGAGCCAAGCTGAGCTGAACGCCTGAACTCGAGGGCTCAGTGAGCCGAGTGGATTTCATTACAACCTTAGTAGTACCACTAGGAAGTACATGCTAGGTGTCCACGATAGATTACTAAGTACCTAAATAACAAAGAACGGGCTGGGAGTTGCTTATTTAGGATACGTGTCGCCTTGGACCCCTGACGAGCCATTTTCTCTATAAGTAGCTTATTACTATGGATACATAAGTAACTAAATGACAAAGAGATGCTTTATGTGCGAAGCGGATTTGAAATCTTCTAAGCGTTTGCTTTTTCAATGTCAATTGGCAAGGGCTCTATGTGAGCCAGTTTTAGTTGCTTGGGAGTTTCTTGCATTACTTCAAGCTCTGCTTCAATGGCTTAGGAGCATTTGGTGAGTGATAAACAAAAGAGTCCTTAAGGGCGTGGAGGTGCCTCTTCAATACTTTCTCATCAAGACTCTATTTTTGGGATAATGGGAACTTTGTCCATTCTTCTTTTCATGTCGTGGATTTCATGGATAGTTTCCAAAAGGATGTATATACGCCTTTTAAAGGATGATAGCTTTGCAATCGACCTTTTGAAAATCCTATTTTTCATTTTTCTATATGGAAAAAATCAATGTATTTGTTATTTCATATTTTTGTTATTTGATATTTTTGAAATCATAATACATATAGTCATTCTAGTTCCCTCATGAAAAGGAAGTTAGCTAAATGATGAAGAATGAGTAGAGAGGTGCTTATCTAAGTGTTTGCTGCCCAAATTTAGGTCATAACAAAACCATGAACTACAATCAAGGCTATGTCAGTAAGTTGCACATAAGCCAAATTGGGTTTGATAAGATCATTCCAATTCTTCTGGGGTCTTCCCTATTCCTTTTTTATAATCCAAAAGGTTGCTGTTCTTGTATCTCCTTACTTTTGATTTGAAGACCTCATCTTTACATTTCCAAACCGACTAAGCCTTGCTTACTGAATCAGGTTTACTCCTGTCTCCCTTGTTATGGTCTTATCATGGTTTCAAACTGAGGCCATCTTGTGGGAAAAGGCGGTATCAAAAATGTTCTGTCATTGAGAGAACCACATTTTCACTCCATGACATGCCATGTAGTGGTTACAGCAATTATGTGATACTCTTTTATACCCATTTGCGACCAAAACCATATGTGGGATTCTTGGGTCTTATCCCCGTATTCTTGACGTCATTCACTCCTGTACGGCCATACTTCCAACAAATTACTCTCAATTATCTTACCATAGCCTTTTGGACAGGTGTTCTCTATCAGTTAATGTTTCACACTTCATAGAATGTATGGTACAAGAAGACTGCTCTTTCTTCGATTTAACTGGAACCTTCTTTTCCGCCAAGACTGTGGAACAGTAAAAGTGCTCTTTCATTTCTAAAACCCACCTTGTATAGTCATATATTGGATAACGTCGTCATGAATCTCCCCTTGTTACCTTGTATGATCAATACTAATGGAGAGTCTTCTGTTTTCATACTTAAAATGGTAACTACTTAAATCCCACTTTCAATGAAATTGCATTCTGAATGATCTCTTTGACCTGCCAAAGCCTCTAGGGTCTGGGGTTGCCCGCCAGATTGCGCTAAACATGGGTTTAAACCTCTAGTCACATCAACTTGGATCATATCATTTGCAGATAACTTGTTCCGTGGCATGCCATCCTGAATTGTTTTAATGAGCTCATCCATGGCTATGGCAGAGAGAAATGGATTTTAAAAAGGGTTTGAAGCAACTCCTTGGTGCGACCCAATATCAACTAGATACTTGATGTCCCAACACCCAGTATCAGAATTATTGAGACAAGTGAAGTTGTCTTATGGTTGAACTCTTGGAGTGGCAAAGATTCTGTGGACATCCTTTGAATTTTAATTGTGCATTTATACTTTCTGCGGCCCCTAAAAAGACGCAGTGTTAGCTATTTTGAAATGTCTAAGGGTTAAATGCATGTTGAGATTCTTTTGCGATGTATATTGGCTGTAGTCTAAGGTGAGAAGACTTTATGTGATACGAGGCACATTTATGGGGTATCTATTCCACGATGCATATGAATTTTGTTTTGTAAGCATGCATTCATCTGTTTCATATATTATGGCAAGCTGGTCATAATATTTCCCATGTGTACTTATAGAGAAATTACATTTGCGCTTGCAGGATTTCGTCTCGTGATACAGGGAAGACCATGATTGATGCTTCTTTGGGAGAGATAATGACAACTTGTGAGAAGATAACTTGGCTTCTTTCAGAGGGAGAGAAGTGGTTGAAGCCTGAATATAGGTATCTCTCCCATTTAACATGGGAATTTTCGCCTTATTCTCTACCAAAAGTTAACTCCACTGCAAATGCCTTGGATCATTACGCTGTCAGTGGACCATGACTTATCAAAATTTCAGTTCTTTCCTTGCTGTCTAGGACTGTTGTCCTTAAATTGAAGCGCAGTTGAGAGGCATGATGACTGTCTGGATACATGATTGCCTTTCATTCTTCTTAATGGCTAATTATGTGTCTCATCTTCCTTTGGTTAACTCTTAGCGCATCAAAGTTGTCCTGTTACCTGTGAAAGCCTTTGCTCAGAAGTCAGAACGATGAGATGTAAAAGGATATTTACCATTCCTCGTTGCGCTAGTGTTATACGGAAGCCTTTTCTCCACCAAGCTAGCTTAGGTGACTTATACCATATTTAGTATTGCAAAATCCTTTGCATATCATTGCAAGAGTCCATATGGTTTTCCATGATTTATAATGCTAGGAAGTTTCTGAAAAATGTTATATTGATGCAAATGCTAAGCCTTGGAGTAGTTGCTAGCGCTACTTCTCCTGCTTGTGAAGCTTTTGATGAGCATCATGATTTATTTTATGAAATATCTATGTGACCTAGTAACTCTTCCGTTCTATATCTGGTTGGAGTATAGTTGTACAGTTTGACATGTCTCTGAAGAGCCTTGGAACACTGAGATTGTTTGTCGTGTTCTATGTTTTCAGAAGTTCTGGAAGGTCAATGCTTCACAAGACATCCAAAGTGGAATTTCATCCTCTCGGGGTGATTGGTGCTATCGTCTCTTGGAATTATCCATTCCACAATATCTTTAACCCTATGCTGGCTGCTGTCTTTTCTGGAAATGGTATTGTTATCAAGGTATTTAACTTAGCATTGCAGAATAAGATGTTTTACTTTTAATATGTTGTCTGTGCAGCTGATGCCAATATGCTGTTTATTTCCTTAGTCCATAACTTGCTGAGTCTGAGCAGTTCTTTCAACAGCTATTCTCAACTTTTAAGTTGTGGGACTTGTGGTTCATGGAGGGACTAAAATGGTTGTATTAGTCATCAAAGGAGTGTGGATGGCAACCGCTGGTGATGTCGAGGAATTACATTGAAAATAAGACATAATTTCCCTTGGATTCATTGCAAATTATCATATAGATATTGCTTGTGCAATATCAATTTTGTGGAAATTGATTATTTGGAAAACTGTCATTTTTAGATTGTTGCTTTCATGATGTACGAGTTTAGGATTCTTTCCTTTCTAGTTGTTTGACCCCTGGGCTGTATTTGTTCATATTTCCTAACTCCTAATGCTTTCAGTTTTCCTCATAAACATATGGCACTTCACATGCTGATCTGCATAATGCTTGTAACCAATACATCCTTGGGTATTTGATCAAGACTTGGAGGCTGCAGTATGAGGCTGTTAAGCAAGGATTGATATATTATGAAACGTTGTAGATGTTAATCTGACTGCAACTTTCTCTTGTGTAGGTTTCAGAGCATGCTAGTTGGTCTGGATGTTTCTATTTTCGGATAATTCAAACAGCCTTGGCAGCTGTGGGGGCTCCCGAAAATTTGGTGGATGTGATTACAGGGTCTTTTTCTTCTTTTCTTCCTGGCACCCTCCTTTGTCTTTCTTGACATCATATGAGTTATGCTGTGGTTTGCTGGTTGAGAACTCCAAGTCATATTTTCTGGCAGGTTTGCTGAAACAGGGGAAGCATTGGTTTCTTCAGTGGACAAAATAATTTTTGTGGGCTCTCCTGGCGTGGGTAAGAAGGTATGTTAATCTAGAGGGTACTGAATCTAGAGGGCTTACCTGGTGTGGCCAAAAGTCTTGATTTTTTGGGCTCTCATTTGTTTTCTGTCTATTAGTTTTTGAACGTAGAATAGCCACAAGTCAAGTAATTTTTTTGTTGTTTTGCTACTACACAGATAATGAGAAAGGCTTCTGAGATGCTTATACCAGTTACGCTTGAGCTTGGTGGGAAAGACCCATTTATTGTGTGTGAAGACGTAGATGTGGAACATGTATGAACTCTTATGAGGAGCTATAATGATTGTTTGTTCTGAAACCTTCCCCCCCCCCCCCCAACCACCAAGAAAAAGCTTTCTTTGCTAACCAGATGAAGGTATTCCTTGCTGCAGGTTGCGCAGATTGCTGTCAGGGCTTCCCTTCAATCGAGTGGACAAAATTGTGCTGGGGCTGAGAGATTTTATGTTCACCGTGATATTTACAATGCATTTGTTGCTCAAGTGGTCAAGATTGTCAAATCTGTGACAGCTGTGAGTTTGTGTTTTTTCCGATGGAAAAATATATTGCAGCAATTGAATGTTTGCCAACTGATTTATATTGGCTTGCTCCATTTTTGCCGTTTAATCTCCTTTCAATTTTCTGGGTGAGAGCTTTTCTTTTAATGCCTTGTTGGTCAGTGTCAAGTCACTGGTTTTGGTTTAGTATATTGTTTGAGTTGGGGGTTTAGGAACACTAAAGCTCTAGCTTGATAGGCTGACCACAGTACCTATACCTTGGCTTGCTGTTCAGTCTTTCATGAATACAACCTGCTATTGGCTAGTCTGTTTGTTGTTTGGCTGGAATTCTATGCTTTTAATGCTGGGCTGACTTGAACTTGAGTTTAATTTCAACATTATTTGTTTTCGTTCCCTCCAGGGCCCACCTCTTGCTGGAAGATATGATATGGGAGCCATTTGTATGCAAGACCATGCTGAAAAGCTTCAAAGCCTTGTAAATGATGCCTTGGACAAAGGAGCCGAAATTGTTGGTCGTGGCCGTTTTGGAAATTTGGGTACCGATGCAGTTGATCAGTTTTTTCCACCTACTGTGTTGGTTAATGTGAACCACACGATGCAGATAATGCAAGAAGAGGTAATTCACGTGTCTTATCAAGAGAATATCAGTATTGTAATATTGGACTAGGAGCTTGTAAGATTTAATGGTATGACTATGGATGCTGATAATTTCTATGGATCATTGGGAAAGAGGGGTTGAATTAAGTTATTCATAGACTTTCAAAAAGCCAATATACTGGCAGTGAAAATCCTCTGTTGACTTATCGCATTCACATCATAAAAATCTTGTCATATAATGTCAAATGTATTGCAGGCTTTTGGACCAATCATGCCCATTATGAAATTCAACTCTGATGAAGAGGTCATTAGCCTGGCCAATGACTCAAGATATGGCCTTGGTTGTGCTGTATTCTCTGGAAATCAGAGTAGAGCTAGGAGGATTGCTTCCCAGCTACACTGTGGAGTTGCTGCAATTAACGACTTTGCATCTAATTACATGTGCCAGGTATCTTACTCCTTACCCATAATTTCTCTGCATAATTCAATTGAACATAGTGATCTCAATAGATGATTGTGAAATGAGATGAGTAATGATGACTAGCAACCTTTTTGTTTATTTTCTTTTATCTCATTAGTTATGCTGTACCATGAAGTAGGTTCCAGAGTTTGAGCTCCACAATTGATTTATTGAATATCTCATCATGAATACATTACGGGAACCTCATATTAACTGAATGTTGCTGAAGTTATGTTTGAGTCAAAAACAGATCAAGATTCATAACTTGTAGAACCTTAGTCTCTGTGTACGGGTTTGTTTCATGAAGCCATTTCTGACATTGATTGCCTGACTTAATTCTCCAGTCTTTGCCATTTGGTGGTGTAAAAGACAGCGGCTTTGGAAGATTTGCTGGTATTGAAGGGTTGAGGGCTTGCTGTCTCGTAAAATCCGTGGTTGAAGACAGATGGTGGCCATATGTGAAGACCAAAATTCCGAAACCAATCCAGGTAAGCTTACCTAAAACCTCTTGCAATGTTCGTAGCCACTACCATCTTTAGTATTATAACCTAGCCGTGCCAAATGCAGTACCCAGTTGCAGACAATGCCTTTGAATTCCAGCAGTCGTTGGTGGAAGCACTTTATGGCTTGAACATATGGGACCGCCTAAGGGCGTTGGTGAATGTCATAAAGTTACTAACTGACCAAACACCAACTGGCTCTGGGAGCACTAAGAGGAACGATTAAGCCTCGAGGGTTGATGGATTTCTAGGTCTTGGCTCCACAATTTTGTATAGAGAGATAGGATTGCTGATATAAGTTGTTCAAATAATTGTTTTCTACTTCTAATTTGCAAGTTCCTGGTCTAGCTGGTGCTGGTTTGAAGATTTCTGGCATTTTTAGATTTTTATTGCTGATACTACGTTGTCATGTACTAATGCAGAAGTCTATGCTCAACTATGGTGAAACTTTGCCTTGTCCTCATAAGATTCTTGATTTCTAGATATATTTTATTTCATTGTTAAACATTGTTCGGTTGCAACGTTTATCGACAGTTGATCCTCATTTTTACCACGTCTTAACACCAACGCGAGAAACAGTCACATGGATGACAGTTGCTTGACAACTTTTTGGGAGACCTATCCACCAAATTATATGACCTATCCACTACTCTCAGAATTTCAACTTTTGATTTTACCACTACTTTGTGAGAAGTAGGGCTTGTTTTATTTTACGTTTTAGATAGATAGATAGATGTAAGGAGATGTAAGGAGCTGTAAGAAGATGTAAGAAGCTGTAAGAAGTTGTAAGGATGGATGTAAGGAGTTGTTGAATTATTAAAGAGTTATATAGTATAATTTGTTTTACAATTAACGTTTTGGATGAAAAATAATAATATTAAAATAATATACTTATTAAAAATAAACAATTAATTAAGTTAATTACACAATAATAAAATATATTAATCTCCATAAATTTGCTGAATAAAATTTGATCCAAGATTTTTTATATTAACATTAGTTTGATCGAATAAACAAAGTATTAAAAAAAATAAATTTTTTTGACAAAATTGAATACAACTCTTCAAATAAATTCCAATTTTTTAAGAAAATAATTTTAAATATAAATAAATGTATGGTCATCTACAATAATTTATATTTCATATCGAAACTCAAATATAATTTACGTCGTTATATTATATTTTTATGTTTATGTAAATGTTGTCTTCATAAGATATTTATAAATTTTGTATATTCGTAGTATCATTAAAAAAATATGCATATTTCTGTAACTACAATAAATGAATGTTATCTATGAGATGTAAGGATATGTATGAATATGTAAGGAGATGTATAAAGATGTAAAGAGATGTATGAAGATGTAAGGAGCTGTAAGGAGATGTAAGAAGCTGTAAGGAGTTGTAAGGAGATGTAAGAAGCTAAATTCTAAAAAATGCGAAATAGAATAGGACCGTAGTCACATAAACGATCCTTGATATCCTTTGATAAAAACTTTTAAAGGATTATTGTATAAAAGTCTACCTTTTTTTAAAAAAAAAAAAATAAGGAGCTAGTCGGTACACGGAAATTGTATAAATCTATTAAAAAAAAAATTGAACCAATGACTGCACGGGAATCAGGACACCCTGTGTCTATTAGTAAGTCCACCCATCCTAGTTTAACCATTGCCCAGACAAAAATCATAGGTTAAAAATAAGAAAAGATAACTAAATTATCAATTGATTACTTTATTTGCAAAATACGCTGATTTGCTATTGATTTTTAAATTTGTTATAAATTCGCATACTTTTAATTTATCATTTTGTTAGGGTATTAGCAGTGTGAGGGAACGCAGGTGATATGGTGGGGCCCGGTCTGACATGTGTGGCAACTTTTTCCTCCCAACCAGCATGGCGCGCGAGGCACACACCAGGCAGCACTTTTGCCCGTGTCTTCTGGCGAGCTCCCTTTAATATTTTTTAATATATTTTTTTGTTTTCTTTTTTTTTGAGTGTGTCAATAATTTTTAAATGATTTAAAAAATGGGTTGTGTGTTATAACGTGAATTCATGATAAATATTTTTATTGGATGATTAAAATTGGAGTTCTATGAATTGGAGTAGTGATGGAATGCAAATTTCAAAAAATTAAAATTTTTATTGATGTCGTATGGTGGAGTTAGGCCTGGCAACGGGTCGGATTTGGAGCTGGTGAAGCTCCACCCGCATCCATCACCCGCATCCATCCACTCCACCCGATCCACCCGTCATCCACTCATCCGCTCACCCGCATCCAATCCACCCACCACCCACGGATGAAGCAGGTGGTAAACGGGTGAAACAGATGAAACGCGTTCTATCTCATTTTATTCGTTTATCGCTCAAATAAGGTTCAAAAACTTGAAAAATTTAAAATATACAAAACAATAACTAACGGAAACCACATGCCCTAATCGTAAACATAACAATTATCACAAATGATAAAGATACCAAACATAAGTTTATATATATACACACACACACACACACACACACACACACATATATACATATATCTACAAATATATATATACATATATATATATATATATATATATATATATATACATATATATACATATACATATAACATATATATATATATACATACATACCTATATATATATATATATATATATATATATATATATATATATATATATATATATATATATAGCGGGTGACGGATCGGATGGACTGTCACCCGAATACGACCCGATCCATCACCCGATTATCCATCACCCGTTTAATTCACCCGTTTAGTCGGATTTTCACCCGATTTTTCGGGTCGGGTGAATCGGGTATCTATCGGAGTCGGTGAAATTGCCAGGCCTAGGTGGAGTTTCAAAATCAGAAACTCCCACTTACAATGTTCTTCTGCGAATACAAAAACTGAGCATTAAATCACCCTTTGCGATATATTCCTCCAAAACGATAAAATAGTGTAAATTTTCTCCTTTTTTTATTTTAATTAAAAAAAAATTTCAGAAAGAAAGGGTATTAAAATATTTGGCGCCACCTCTAACCTACTGTTCCAGTGTTACAGCACCACTGGGAGTTGGTGGAGAAGATGCAGAGGAGAGAGAAAAATGGAGAACAAGAGAAAGCAACGCAATATTCATCTTCATCTTGAGGACTACACCTCCTATTTTCACTACCGCAATGCCGCTGATTTGGGTTACGAACAATTGAATCAGGTTTTAATTTCTTCTCCAGATTCTTAGTTTATAATGACGAGAAATCTAAACCCTAGAAAAATTTAGAAACCCATCATAACTTTCCGCCATTTTTGCTTGTTTCCATATATAATCATGAAAATCTGTGGATTCTTCAAACTTGGTTTGAAATTGATTGTGGGTGTTGTTGGTTTGCTCTGTAAGATCATCCATTTGCACGGATTCTTCAAACTTCGCGGCGAGAAAGTGGGGTTGGTGAAAGCGTTGAATGAAGTAGATAACTTGTTGGATCCTCATCGGTCGACGATCAATTACGAAAGTGTTGCTTCGGACGATTTTTGCAGCATGACCATCGATGAAGTGAATGCTGATCTTGATGCCCTTGAATGGCAGGAGTTCCAAGTTCAATCCCTACAATCTCTCTCCTCTAACAACGGCGATCGCCATGAGTCTGACAACAATGGAGATGCCTCTGTCGAAAAACGACGCCGCAAGTGGGGACGAAATGAGAAGGAGAGGAAGGTGTTCGACCCAGTTCATTTGACGAAGCCCAGGTCTGATAAGAGCAGGGTAAAGAGGAAGCGCCTCCGTGAAATTGGCATTTCGATTTGACTGGGTTAGAGTTCGTGCCTTTTTTGCGTTCTGGATTTTGTGTTTCTTGGAAGTTTGGTTTTGAGGGGTTTGGATTGATCTGGTTGTATGAATAGGAATGACGGTCTGTGAAGCTTTTGATGGTGGGAAGGTTTTTGTGAGAAGTTGGCATGCCAGGTGTTTGTGAATATGTCCAAATGAGAAATCAAGGCACATTTTATGAGGAAGTAAAATTGGGTTGGTTCTTTATTTGCCTCTTGTTCTTATGCTATTTGGAAAATAAATTGGCATGCTTGTATCTGCCTTACATAGCGGGGAAATGAGTCGAGCAAGCTCGTGGGATCTTGCAAGCTAGTTTGGCAGGAAACTTGGAAAACTTGGCTCAGAAAAGGTCAAGTAGGCTCAGGCTCAAGCTCAATACAAATGAGTTGAGCCTACTTTGACTACAGAACTTTTCTCGAAAATTACTAAGTCCGACGCGACAATTATATCCGATGTTCGACACTTCGACGTGGGTATAGTGGGGTTTGAGTAATGTACACAGCTGATAGCATTCACCCGCCTTCCCTCAAAATTGATTGTCATTCCAACTTAAGCGGGAATGCTTTCCCCTCCACAAAATCGCCCTTTCGAGTAGAGCTTGCTGAAGTAATTTTACTACGTAAATTGTAATATGTGTATTGCCAGTGCTAAATTGAATGTACCCCGTAACACTCAATTCTCCATTGGTGAAGAAGGCTTCGACAATACAACCAAAAGGCAAGACAATCTTTCAATTCGCAGATTCTTCTTCACCTAAAGTGTGTAGAATTCACATGAAGAAGCTTCAACAAAAATTTTCGTCATTACAATCAATGGTCATGACAGCGTTTCTGATTGTCATCCTCACAATCAATAGCCATAACAGCAATTCTAATCGTCAAGCATACGACATCATACATCCGGACTTTGTCAAACCCTATTCAAGTTGCCACACTAGGATTTTCGTCTATCAGTGGCCATGTGCAACCTTTTCCGGAAACTTGGGAGACATAGGGCAAAAAGAAAGTTCGTATGCTCCAGACTTTGTATAAATGAATGTAATCTTATATACAGTAGCAACTAGTATTTGCTTTTGTCAGGCAAGATCACTTTCTCAGTACCAAATCTGGTTGAATGACACTTTCAGCTACACCTTCTGACAAATACACAGATGTTGTTGGCCTTCAAACAGTCTTGACTGTACTGTACAGAAACAGTCATCAGAATCTTCGCCCTGAGCGCCAAGACTTCCTTCTATCCTTACTATCTGCTATGGATGATAGCGATTTTTCCATCTGGTCATCAAGCTTGGACGGATCAAGCGACAGTTTCTCTTTGATGAATGCATCTAAGTCGAACCCACTCCCACTCTGAACGCTTTCATCCTCCTCATCCTTAGCCTCTTCTGCGTTCTTTGTTGAATCGTGCTTCTTAAAGGAGTCTTGCTCCAAGTGCAGGAGCCTCTTAATCCTATCGAGAGCTGGATCAATGATGTCTAAGAAACCTGTCACCCAGGGCACATCATCGACCACTTCTGTGCGCTGTTGCATATGATCATATCATTAGAGATTAGACGACACCAGTTTAGGATGAGTGAAGCAAGACAAAATGGTTTGATAGAACATCTAGCTCAGCAATTCAAAGGCAAGGCTACTACATCTAATCCCCACAGCCTGCCTATGTGGGATTCTTCGGGTATGGATTTGGATTTTTGGAATATCCAGCTTAACTTCCATCCTTCTGAGCATGGTTCATCTACTCATATTCAAGTGAGTGATAAATTCAACAACATTCAACCAATATTGGTGAGATAAATCTCATTTAGCTAGGTTTGGGGCCAGTTGCTTATTTTGAGTTCGGGAAAATGGGCACTGGTCAGTGTTGATAGGACTAATGTGTAGACTTGATAAAGATGATTCAAATTAAACATCCACAGCAGTTACCGACCTGTACGAAATAGAGGTTACGAATTTCTTCAGCACGCACGGAGTTTCCCAGTTCTTCCTCCATAGAAGCCCAAGTCATCCATGTTACATAACTTTGTGAGTTCACGCTCAGTGAGGATCTCAATAATCTCCGGGCTGCTGACAGATTGCCAGCTCTTTGCTCCAGTATACCCCAAGCCTGAAGTCCAATGTAGGACACCCACATCGATATATTCAGAATTTGTATATCCCCAGTCTTGTAGGGATCCTAATTCTGATATCATGAGCATTTCAATATTGAAAATCCAGACGTGATCTCCTCCGCAAGTTTATTCGTCACATGCAAATATGCAATTGCAAACAATGCAAATGATTTCAACTTCCTTGGTTATCTTACACAATTTCCAGTCTACTAAGAACACATATCTGGCATCATCACAGGCAAGCATCCTCGGAGAATAATTAGACTTCAACTGACTGTACACTTAGCAGAATAATGTCCATTTTCTAGATGACTAAAAGAATTGCAGTAGGACAAAATGTCATCTTCGGCCTATAATGGACTGAAGTTACCTACTCCTTTCATGGAGCAGCATGCAGTTTATACTTCTGAATGCAGGTTTAATCAAACCACATTCCTGCAGTTATTTTGCAGGGATAAGGCTAAATATATCCACTTTTTACAACACTTGCCCCAGGCAGAAATAGGTCTTTTCGGTTTTAAATGTCCTATTCCCAGTCATCTTCTACTGAAAATAACAAAGGCATAGCAGCAAAGATTGGTCATTACATGAAGGCAACGAGCAGCAGTTTCGGTTGTTGAATCAATTGCAAGAACTTTTCGGTACAGATCTCTGGCAGTGGATAGATTACCTTCCTTCCATTCCATCCATCCCCAGGCCTAAATTCAAAGCAGCTTAATCATCTTATTTGTCAGGATATGACGCTAGCAATACTAACGAATACAAATTAGACATCAGAGGCTCGATAGGTTAGCTTACCATCCAGACAGGCTGGTGCCTTGGATCCAACTCCGAGGCTCTCCTGAATAGCACCCTGGAAACATTTGCTGTTGAATGTTTGTACTGCAGCAAAGCAAGAGACTGAAGGAGAACAGGATCCCTTGGATTAACAAGATGGCCAATTTTGAGAAGTTTTCTGGCTTTGTCAATTCTGCCAATATTAGCCTCAAACAGTCCCCAAACATGCCAAGCAAACCTATTTTTGGGGCTAGCCTGGACTGCCTTCTGCAAATTGGAATTCAGTATGAAACAACGAATCAGCACAAAGATATGCTCAATGCAAAATGGGCATTACATCATGATCGGCATCATTGATAGATCTTTCCATCAGTGTTATTTGGCCTCAACTACAAATCTCCAACTTGGGTATGTCTAGGTGTCAAACTCGGCCGTTTTGTGAATGTTAGTGTGTTTTTAGCGAGAAAATGAAGCATCCGCTCTCTATATCCATATCAACTATCGAGTGTCTACACCTGTACTTCAAATGAGATAAAGAGTACTCTTAGCATAAGCTGTCATGATCACTTACTTCAAATAGATGTTGAGCAGCTCGATTGTTCTCACGCTGCATTTCTAGCTGCGCCCAGGCCTGTTTGGGAAGATTAGGATAAACCCATAAGGATGATAATACTCATCAGAAGAAATAAGAATTTCCCATCACTTGCCATCAGAGAAAAAAGGAGAAAGCGTTGAGCTTACAAGCCAGCTAGCACAACTGTTTGGGTTACACCTAGTTGCCTGCCTGAACAGGTACTGAGCTTCCTCATATCGATCAGCTTTTGCTTCGAGCAATGCAAGAGTCTGGTACACGTATTCATTCCCACCAGAGTACTTAATAGCTTTACCAAGGAGATTTCTGGCCTTCTTGATGTTTCCTTGTTTCAGTTCCAACACAGCCCATCCATGCCAGGCTCCAATGTGCCTCTTGTCAGCAACTGTGGCTGCATCAAACAGCTCCCTTGCTCTCCTTACGTTTCCCATCTCACTTTCCAACACAGCCCAACACTACATAGATTTGGAGAACAACGTTACTTCTTCGAATCACATGGCATTTCATTAGCCAATAAGAATGTTGATCGATGGGCAAAATTTACGGGTCACCTTCATACGCTAGGCAATGTTTCTGACTCAATATCGCACTTCATTAGTGAATAAGAGTTTGAAAAACACAATTGGCACTAGGCTTCAAGAACAAACCTGCCAGATGAAGGCATTTTCACCCTGAGTAGCCTGAGAGCCTTCCTCATAAACTGATCTTGCTTCCGATATCCTTGATTGCTTCCTTAATACCTTCCCCAATGCTACATAAGGCCTTCCATCTTCAGGCCAATTGTATATACACTTCAGAAGTTGGCAAAACACATAGTCAACACAAGATTTGTGAATGGACTTCACATTAGTTTAACTGCATAAAGAAAAGGGCAGGGAATAGACGCAGAGAGTGAACTTAGCAGCAACTAGCCAGATGATCCTTCCTTCGTCTCAAATTCATTGTCTTACACTTAAATGGAGGCCATTTCAGGAAAAACAGGCACAACCATGATGCCATTATTACAATCTATGACAGTAACATAATTGAAAGTGACACAACATTCCACATCACAACTCATAGTAAATACTATATACTAGTCAAAATGAACAATGGCTTTCTCACACGAGACACTCTTTGCACAAGATCCATACCAGCACCGGGTTTAGATCAAATTTAACAAGCCACAATCCTGCTGGGCCACATCAGAAATCCAGCGAGTTACCACAACTGAACATAGGGCAGGAGGGATCAAGCCCCTCACCAGATCATCAAAGATCGCCATCAATGCTCTAAACCGTTTCAGCTGAGCTCAATATGGGTCAATGAATTAGGACCGCAAGCAAAATGCTTCACTAGATGGAACCACACGCAGCGCAATTTAGATCGTAAATCCAATGAAGACAGCATCTTGGTGATCCTTACATCTAAACACAGACCCTCTAAGAAGCACATACACTCTCCATCACTTCATACGTCCCACTTGATACTCTCAAATGCATGCCTAATAAACAAAATTGCACAAACCGATTGGGTTTTCTCATCCACAATTGTAAGGCGCACAACCATAAAAAAATTGCCATTGTTCCCACCAATACGCGACCTACTATAAGCCTTTAAAAAAATTGTAAACACACAAGTAACTAAATTATTAAAAAAAAAAAAAGTTTTTTTTTCATACATCTTAGTACATATAAATACTTAAAACTAACTAAACATTATTCATCATTTTTATCTTTCATGCAAATTCCTGGTCACTTACTATTTATTTTCCAACTTCAAATTTAATTTAATTTTCCTCCATATATTCCCATTTTCATACAACAATAGAATATCAAAAACACATTGAAAAATGCAAAGATAAATAATACCTGCTGAAGTAATTTCTCAGCTTCTTGAAACTGACGCTTCTGGGTGAGAATTTTAGCCCTATACAAAGCCAAATCCAAATTAATGTTCAATGGCTTCTCCTTAACTTCCCCTGCTTCTTCCCCTCTTCCCGGCTCAAACATGGGCAATTTCTTCGCAAGCTTCTCCAAACTCACATCAAACGACGATTTCTCTCTCTTTCCTCTCTCCTCATCAGCACCGTCCGATCCCTCCTCTTCTTCCTCCTCATCATCATCTCGACCGTCCGATTGAATCACGGGCCTCGGAACAAGAAGACCCTCGAGATTCTCTCTCCTCGAAGCGATCTGATCGGGCTTCTGGATAACAGGGGAGGGGCCATTGGCGGAGGTGTAGGGAGGAAGCGTGAGGTGCGAAGGAGGGGATTGCAGGGACTTGATGGGGATTAGTCGAGTTGTTGGAGGGTGTTTGGGGGATCTTCTGGGAAATGGGAATCTGGGCTTTGAAGCACTTGAAGTTGATGGTGAAGATGATGAAGATGATGATGGAGAAGAGAAGAGCTGCATTTTTTCTTTTTCTTTTTCCTTTTTTTGGGGGGGGGGATGTTTTTTTCTTTTTTTTCTCTCTCCTCCTCTGGTTATGTCTGTAACGGATAGAATAACTGTATATGGTGTTCGTTTGTTGGTGAACTAGGAGAAGAACAGCAGTGTTCATTTAGGCGGGACGTTGCTGACGTGGCATTTTCTAATACCACAAACCCTCTCGCTGCAGAGTTACCGAAGTGGAAAGAATTGGATCGGTTGGCTCTTAGGTACTCAAAATTTGATGTATTAATTTTTATAATTTTAATATTTTTAAATTTATTTTTAAATATTTTTATTTATAAATATTTTATAATTTATTTTTAAAATTATTAAACATATTCTTATTATTGGTTTTTTTGATTCTCAGCTCTTCTCAATGATAAACTATCTAATAGCGAAAAGATAGTTTATCAGATCTCGAGATATTTTTTGTAATTTTAGGATTAAATTATAAGGAATTTATAAGTGAAGATCTTAAAAATAAACTCAAAAATATTAAGGTCACAAATATTAATGTATCAAATCTCGATGTACCTAAAAGTCAACAGTTTTTTGTTTGGTTCATTTAGAAAATGAAAAGAATTAAATATTAGAAGAAAATAAGTTAAGAAAATAAACTTTAATTTTTTCTCTTTTCATCATTAGTTATCTGAATTATCATATTTGCGTGTAATATGTTATAATAAGTTTTAATTAGGACTTATTATTTTGGATACTTTAATTCAGTTGGAGGAGCAATGCACTAAGTTAGGATTAGATTTTGTTAGGCTTTCTAGAATGATAGTATAATAATATACTAATCAATTTTTCAAGGTTTTTTTTTTGAAGAAAAAAAAGTATATATATTTTTGTGATTAGATTTTGAGCTAAGTTGATTTTTTAGATTGGATTAAAATTGAATAGAATTGTTTCCCTGAAAAAGGTCCGATTTGATCTTCAGGCCCATCAAGAGAAGCTAGATTTTTAGGACACGTGGTGGCTATTTGTTGGTTGAGTATCTCGCTTTAATCCTGAAGACCATGGCGCTGTTCTGATCTTCTTTTGGGTGCTGCTTGTCCAACGTGGCAATTTCCTCAATTTATTTATTTCTCTATTTTGTCATGCTGTTAAAAAAAATTATGCATCCATCGGGTGTTTGCTGTGCTAGGCCCTGTTTTCTTCGATTTTTTTTATATAAATCATTTTATTCAGTTCAATTTAGAAAAAATAGGTTTAATTTAGCTCAGTTTAGTTTAGCTCAACGACAAAATAAGTTTAATTAAGTCAAAAATATAAAATTAGTTTAATTCAACTCAGTTGAGTTCAATAAAAGTCAGCCGAAAAGAACGTCTGATGTCTATGGCGAATTTAACATGAAGGAAATATTTTTGGTGGTTCTAAAAGGAAAAAATAAATAGGATAAATATATCTATCAGTCCATTCGATAAATTAAAGCGGGGGAATACCACCACCCAAACAAGAGAATCATATTATCATTCACCCGGGCCTATAATGCAATCAAATTCACATTATTCTCCCAAGGAAGCAGAAGAATGAGAAGTTGCATTTACAGTATGACCAGTGAGTTTCTCTTTGAAAAAGAAACAGCTCGCAGGTGAGGGTCATACTGTTCTCTTGCAGCACAGAAAGATGCAAATGAATGAATCGCGCCAAGAATCAACCGTCAATGGTGGTAGCACGGTGAGCATCAGGCCTTTCTGTGGAGTTTTTATTTTTGCATTCGGATGCCATGGTGATCATAAGAATTGCTTCAAGAATTCTGTGGCCACGAGCTTCCCTCGAGTATTCACTGACAGTTTCAGCTCAGTGATCTCTTTATCGATGTCCTGTAGTTATAAAGGGTGAAAGAATAATACTATCAGACATTAACTGTGTGATTATCATGAGATTCAACCGAAAGCTGGTTTGTGTCACATTACAGTTGCTTTTAACAAAATTGTTCAACGTCGATCATGTATAGGATCCATTAGCACATTGGTTGGTCTAATGCCACTAATCTAGTGCGACCCAACACCCCCTCCCCCCGGCCCCTCCTCCCGCACAAAAAAAGAAAAGAAAAAGAAAAACTTTGCAGGAAGGAGAGAACGTCTTTTTAGAGTTGACTAGGCAAAATCATAGAACTGAGACCTACACAAGAACATCAGGCGCTCCACGTTCAAATTAAGCCTAAATAGGAAGGTTATAACAAGTTCAAAACACCGTTCGATTATCAAAGGCTCAAACACAACGTTTCAACTTATGGTCATTGAATGCTGAAACTCCTACTTTCCGAGTTTTCATTCTGAGTAGTGCCTATCCTACGATCCCAATCTGATAGCCTAAATGATGCAGCAAATTGGTTGAAACAACGGATGGCATTTCTATACAAAAATCCCCGTTCTAGGTGATCTGAAGTCCTTGTAACTCTTTGGATAATCACCACAAAACATGTACAGCACTATTTACCACTCCAAAAGCAATTTGACCAGGTTCACTAAGCAATAGACTGTATCATCATCGTTTAGAATAATTCTCGACACCTCCTACCGTGACAAGTCGAACTGTCAAATCATAAAACATACATCACAGCCTATGTTATTAGAACCTTCATTTTATTGTAGCATACCCATGTGAGATTTTCAACAGATATGGGTACCACACTCGGATTCTTCAAATTAGACTTAAAATCCTCAGAATTAGTTGAAAATTGCCCAAGTTTGATGGTTGGTTATGCGCCTGTATTAGACACTGGCACCCAAGTCCAACTAACATAACATAAAAAATACAATGCAGTACATCATAGCATTATGAGGTGGAATGGGCACTTGCCTCAATAAACTGCACAATAAACTCTACAAGCCCTTGTTTTTTCAGCTCCTCACAATGAAAGTTGGTGATAAGAAAGCTAATGTCATAACCCTGAAAACAGAAACAGTCAAATGCATAATATAAGCAAAGCATATGGTCCGAACTGCATCTTTTTAGAAGCTGTCCTCAGATGCAGTTAGAAACTACGACACTCATCTACTAGTCTAAGTGAAAATACCCACACCAACCTGTACAGGTTTTCTTCTCAGCACCTCAAATTCTTCAGCTCTCATTGACAAAAATCTGAGGAACTTCTTAGCCAAGATATTCTCAATTTCATCTGCCTGTTTTACCTGTAAAATACCAACAAACATGCAATCAGGGGCCCCCGGGGGGGGGGGGCGTATTACCAGAACAGAAGCACAATGATATTCAATTCACACAAGACCTAGAATGACAATCGTATCAAGAGACATAACAGAAGCACAATGATGATACTCAATTCATGACAGACCTCGTGTGAGAATCATATCAAAAGCCATAACCTTACCTTGAGGCTGATCCGCAAGGAATTTATAGATGTTTCTATCAAGCACTTTTCAGATTCATTTCGGCAAATCAAAATCTGCAGATACATTTCAGGGATCTCGTCATATGAATGAAGCTGGGAAAGTGGCAACCCGAAGCATGCCAGCTAACTGTCTTCAATAATCATAACTCTCATAATTTCCATGCCACATAGACATGAACTCAATCAAGATTCTACAACTCAATCAGGAAAACCAAACTCCAGCAGTTCATGATGCAGATATTCAACACAACTAGTCAAGAGCTTATGATACAATAATACACAACTGAGCAAAAACCTATGACAAGATCCCACTTTTATTTTAGGATGCAGGGAGATGAGAAGATAAAAACACATCGGTGTATCTTCGTGCTAAAAGGAATACCAGGATGCTTTCTCTGGTCCAGACATACTTTGAGCAGAAAAGAAGCAGTTTCAAGATGGTCTATATGGTAGTGACCATGACAATATAAGAAGGGGATCGAGATGTTGATGAGTAAATTACATTGATTCTCATAGATGCTGGAGTGTTGACTACACTTGCAGGGTTGTAGGTACTAAAGTCGGCTTTCGCTGAGCACAGATCTCAGTCATAATCTGCTTAAATTAACATCCCGTTGGTCCTTTTTGCTTCTTTTTAATTTTCAACTTCTTTTTGGTGGGTGGGGAGTATATGCTGAACAGATACATGGGCATTATTTTAGAGATGATCAACGCTCAATGACCTTGGTGATCTTTCAAGACTGTTGTGACACTGAGTCACTCCTGCCTGACTGTGAATCACGCTCACTATAGTTTATTATTATTATTATGAAGAATCATATAGACCAAGATAACTTGTATGAAAGAACAAAGATGCCGCTAACAACGGGGTGAACCACTGGAAATACTGAATGTTTTGACTTTGGCATGGGTTGTCTACTGGACAATATGACATGAGGTTTCAGATTCGAAGTTATCACTCTGTAAAAAGGGGGAAAGTAAATGGTTATGAACAATATTCAACGGCCTTTGCAATGGACCCAAGCTCCTGGTGGTTAAGGATGATGGGATCTACTAAATAAAAAGGGGACAATTCAGCTTCAGTTGCTGCAGTATTATTTACTAAGCCTTTGTTGGATACAGCAAAGTGACAAAAGTGCAGAACACATTACACTTTCCGTTTCAAGTTGGACTCAACATTTACTGCCCAGAAATGTCAAGGATAAAGGATTCCGCTACCAAAAACATAAGAGAAAGATCCATTTCTGAATGCTTTCAGAAACACAGAAACTTCAATTTTGCCATGTTTTGATACTCATACAGCCAGTGATCTACGTTGTCTGCCTTCATGGTGAATCTTTCTAGCATCTTCAATTACTGGTTTTAGGGTTTTTTTTTCTTCTCGGGTGAGAGAGAGGTGAAGATGTTAGCAGCTACAGCAGCTTTAACAATGAAAGGCCTTCTTAGAAAGTTCACAACTATGTGCATAAAGACAGCGCATTTCATGCCTAGTGTACATTTGACAGAGTTTATACAGACAGACAACCAGAACCCTTTCGAGGACCTGAAGAGTCAATAAAGTCAGTCATAGTTTGATGATTCTTTCCATTAACCACACAGCAACAGCACCGTAAGAAAAGGTGAACAAGAACACACTATGGCTCACAAAATGTAAGGAATCTTCTTACAGGATTTAGCAAAAGCTCGGAACTCGTCCTGAAAAGTAAATGGAGAAATATAAGAAGCAAACTTCGAGCAACCATGCCACTTATTTGAGTAACACAAATCAACCAAGTCAAACAAAAAAATAGACAACCTTAACATTATGAAAATCTCTACATGTCATATCTGACAGATCAATAAAAGAGTCAGACTATTGGAGTTGAAGCAATAAGTGATTGCTTATTTTAATTCATAAAAAGAAACAAACGTGAACAAAAGCTTGTGTGAAAGTAAGTAAGAAATCTCCACTTCTTCAGATGCTTACAAACAAAAGAAAGCATAACTCTCAAACATACAACATAAATCAATCACTTACTTCATTTCCACCTCTGGTTTATTATATCTCTCTACTTCTTGACAAGGAAAATTCTGCAGCAAACGAATACAGGATTATGAGTACTCGAAACCTAAAAAGCAAAAATAAGGCAGAGGGCCTCCATATAAAAAAACAGAAAGCCAGAGCTGACAACTGTGAAAAATCAAGGCATTACCTGTAGACACAAGGCAGCCTCTAGAGTATTCCTTATGCAGGTCAAATATAATTGCAATGCTTTAATCTGTCCGAACACATTGTATACCGTCACTGTTCCAATGCCAGATATAGTTTGATAAAACATCATAAACATGGAAACCCAGACGTTCAATAGAACAGTGCAATGCATTCAAGGTTAAGACCTGGAAATATGAACTACATGTGATGAATAAAACCCATGATCTTGACCTTAACGGGTTCCTAACCCGACACAATATCATTTAGAATCTTCTAAACAAACACCAAGCATCAGGAACGCGGGGGAAATGCTGGCTTACTTGTCGAGCACAGAACCAGCAAAAATGCAAAACAGGACCAAATAACCATTCAAACCCACGAGTACCATCAGAAACTAATAAAATGATCAAAGCTTCCAAGATTTCTAACCATGGAGTACTGATTTCCTCAGTCCATCAGAAATTTGAGATAGCATGTCCCCCCCCCCCCCCCCAAAAAAAAAAAAATCAAAGAACAGCATAAGATTGTTCAAAAAACAGTCCGAGGACAAAATGTTCAAAAAATAAAAATACATGCTTACTTTTTCCATTGCAGCAGACATCCTGTTGAAATTCAAAAACCTCAAAACAGAAAATCCAAATTATGATAAAAAGATGAAATTTTTCTTAGAACATGAAGTGGGGTTCTTGGACTTGAATCCAAAACCTTTGCTTCTAAAAGGGTTCTTGTTGACTTCAGTTAAAAATACATATTTTAAAAATTGAAAAGAAGACTTGGTAAAAACAATGACTAGCATGACTCTCCCACAACTCCACCTTAAAATCAAAATAAGAATCAAATCAAGAAAATAACGCATTCAAAAAAGGAAAACAAAATGCCATCTTCCCGTTCGAATCAACTAAAAAATGTCTTCCTTACCCACCCCCTCAAAAAAAAAAAAAAAAGCACCTCATCATCCACCATTTGAGCTTTAATCAATTGAGCTGATGCCCTTAGGATTCCATCATCATTCATGAGGTCAATTTAAACGAATTACAAGAGAAAAAGATAAAGAATTCTTGCTCAAAACACCAGTCAAGAAACAAAATTTAACGCAAATGAAAAACCCAACAAGAAATGAGAAAATTTAAAGGAAGTTTACCATGGAATGCGAGATTTTTGGTGGGGGTTGATTGGGTAAAATTCTCTCTCCTCGACTGCAAAGAAATCGGATCGAGGGAGTTTGATTTGATCCGGTTCGTAATCGGCCAAGTGAGTTCAGTGCAGACTGCAATAGAGAAGTACAGAACTGTAAAATGGAGGAAGAACGGGGTGAAAGTAAAGTGGGGGAGGACCAAAAAAACAAAAAAAATCCGACCTGCCGGATTCGAACCAGCGACCTAAGGATTATCTGATGGTGTTTATCCAACTACAGTCCTCCGCTCTGCCAACTGAGCTAAGGTCGGCTTGTGCTGTCTGTCCAGCGTATCATTATATAAAGAAATTTTGTTGTACTCTACCAACCATAAACATATGTTATATGTCTTATAAAATGAGAATACAGTAGAACTGTAGAAGGGATAAGAGATACACATGTGTCAATGTGTGTATGAGTTTGCATGTGCGTGTATCTACATGTGTGTATATATATATTTATATATGCACACACATAAACATACAAGTAAATGAGTGATCGTATAAAAAAAAAATTACTAATAAATTACCTAAAATTATAGTTATAATTTTACACAAAAATTAATAATTACTACAAGTGTGAGTCCCGCTTTCATTTGTAGGGTTTAGTGAGTTTAGATATAGGCAGTCTTACCTTTAAAAAATTGATAATTACTATTAGTTAAAAAATTAATAACAATCACTTATAGAAAAGTAATTAAAAATTAGAGGTTATAGTTTGAGAGAGGGATAAGCTATAAAGAAGTCAGGTATAAAACTACACAAAATGGGCAATTTCTTTTGTGCTCCCAGGAGTACCTCCTCTCATTGGTCATGTATATATATTTTTCACAGCAATTTCTTATGTGCTCTCAAGAGCACATGCTCTTATTGCCCACATGTATATATTTTTCACACATGTATTTTCATATATTAATTTTTTCATATATATTTGCTTATATGACTCCTGAAAGTATGTGCTTATATGAGTATTATATACATACTGATTTTTCACGGGTGCATTTGTCATATATTAATTTTTTAATATATAATTGTTGATATAACTCTTAGGAGTATGTGCTCCTATGAATGTGATATACGTATTGCACAAAATGGGGTGATGTATAAAATTTTAGGTAATATACAAAATCAAAGCCAGTTGCATGATACATTATTGAAGGAAAGTTAGTACATCATAAGTGGGAAATGGTCCTGTCTTGCGTAAAGTGAGGGCAACGCCTAACTCCTCCAACTTAAACATCCTGTTAACTTGAGTCGTTAGATAAGTTATAGATATGAGTCCCATCTCCTACCTAAATCATTCAATACTTTGAGACAGTTTTTTTTTTTTTTTTTTGGGGGGGGGGGGGACTGCTTCAATACTTGGGAAGCTTAACTATCAAGTGGCAATTTCTTTGTCCTTTTTATAAATGTATTTTTTTAAAAAAAGTCTTTAATTTTTCATTTAATAGGAGTTGAGTCAGTGAGCTATTGTTGATGAACGAGAAAGATAGTCACAAAAACTCAAGCTTACAACCTTGTAGTAAAACAGGTGCTGAATTGTTTTAATCAACTTCTATTCGTAGTTACTTGTTAAGCATTTATTGAATTATCATCTATAAATAATTTAGAGTGTGATATTTTGAACTTATTGTAAGTACATATAATAAGCGTTCAGCACTCATTTGCACCGGTCAGCACCTACTATCACTCATCATTACTCAAGCACTTTTTCTAGTTATCTCCCAATATATGCAACACTCATCAAAATTGATAAAACAGTCCTTCTCCCTCCTCTTTTCCAGATTGTGAGGCTGCTATTGGCCTTATAGCTAGTGGTAATCCTTTTACTTTGTTTTCTTCCATCACTTAGTATTTAATGGTAATATTGTTTTCTTATATTAAGTTTTCTCCCTCTCTTGTCATTGGTGGGGCTCGCTCTATAAACTTTAGTCTTTTGCTTTTTGTGCAAATTATTTTTCTTGCCTATCGTGTAACTATGCAAGTTTTATCAGAGTTGTTGCAGGGTATTGTTATTGTATTTTTATCAGGTGAATTTATATATCTTTGTCATTTAGTTTCATTGGTTCATATTAAGAATGACTCAACAATATTAAAACTTTGTATGGCTCGATCATAATGATCTTTCTTTCAAATTGAATCTATGAGATCAAATAGATACTTAGATACTTGTTATATGAAACTATGTTATATTTCAACATTTTTTGTCTATTCCATTAAAAGTAAAATAAATGAACCAAAAAATAAAAATTTCTTTGTACGGGCCATTTTTGTCTTTCCATTTGGGAAAACATTTTTGGCAGTATGCGAGTGGGTTGGCAACAGACAGGGGTCATGTTCTTTTCATAGGTATATCTATAGTTTTCGCTCCTTCCTACTCTTTTTAGCTCATTTCCACTCATTCTCACTCCCCAGAGATCAATACTACTTCTTCCTGTTGCCTTTCACTCCCTTGCACTTCTTTCCTCACTCTTTTATTCTCTCCCACTCCGTTTCATTCCACTCTTTCTCATTTTATTCCATTCTTTCTCACTGTGTTCCACTAATACACACAATAAACTACTTTTACCCATTCTATTTCGGTTTTTTCCACTTTATTATATTCTTTGTTATTCAATATACCTATAATATACCTACGAAAAGAATAGAACCGAGCTAAGAGCATGCGCTGCACGAGGGATAGTGGACCATAAATCTCTCGTCCCCAGTGCTCTGACAAAAATACCCTCGTCCCTTTTCGATTCCCATATGGCAATGCCTTTTCGCCCTTTTTTAATGCTACGATTATTTTATTACTATCTTCTTACTCACGTGTCACATCACACGTGAAATGTGCTATCTTGTGAGTCAAATGTTCAGAGTATAATTGGTACTATTATAACTGAGCAATAGAAAAATAAAATGTACATTAAAGAAGTTACATCAAATATATTAAGCTAGTTTAATAAAATAAATATTAATTAGGTGATTGCGAATTCTCTCTGAAAACGAAGTGATAACTTCTAAAATAAGTTGTTCAACTTTTGTTTACTTGAAATTATTTGGATGTGTAAGATATTAGCATCGTTTGGATTAAATTATATTAAATAATTATTAAACTATATTGTTAAGCAGATGAAAGATTTACGATGTACATTTTTTGACGTGCTCATTTTTTTTTATTGAATTTCAACAAAAAAATAGGGACGGAGTAGTTATGTGTAAAGGTTTGCCGTTTGCCTTTGTCTGTTACTTTTTCACAATTGTAAATTTTTCCATGTTATTTTTCCCCCTCGTTTTTGAGTACTTCTTTAGATTTTATACATATCCAAATTTCTCTGTGTTACATTTTTTAAATTTTTATAGATATGGATAATTTTCAGATCACTGCATAAATTTGTGCAAATTTTATTTGCACAAAATCTAGGAGAATTAATAAATTGAAAACATTATTCTATCAAAAAACACAAAAAAAAGTAGGAAACCCCCCCCCCCCAAAAAAGTCGAAACATTCACTGCGTTAGGCCCAATCTAAAAACCCCAGCCCACCTGACTCCCTACCAGCCCACGCCCACCCTCCTCATTTATACCTGCCGTCTCAATTAACTAACCATCTCAACCTACATAATTAAATCTCAGATTGACCAAAATTCATTAAATTCCATCTCTAATATTGTTCCTTCAAATTTTTTAGACCTAGAAAACTAAAATATGGATATTTCTGATTTTTGTTTGTACATTCTTTTACTGAATTCTTTTTAAAGAATTATAGTTTGTTACTTTTTAAAAATTATATTTACAAATAAATTTAAATTAGCCCGCCCTTTAACCAAACCTCTTATCAAAATTATAAGATTAGACATGTGCAATTGAGTAAATTGTTACTTCTTCCATAATATTAAGCCACAACATGGACTGAAATTATGTAATAGTTTTTTTAAATTTATTGTCCAAAAATTTTTACTTACCTAAATGAATATTTGATTGTCATTTAATATTTAATCAAGTGTTTGATAAAATGTTGTTGTAAAATGCACTATATATATATATATATATATATATATATATATATATATATATATATATATATATATATATATATATTTTGATAAGAAAAAAAAATAATTCATTAATGAAAAGCCATACAATGAATATCTCCTAACAAAAGTAAATATAAAACATTAAATTGAATAATTCTCTCCAGAAAGCTAGTAGTAAATATACTGTCGACCGGCTCTAAACTGGTAGCAGTATTCTTGCCCCCAACAACATGCTCTTTCCGGTGACCAAAACTGGTGGTTAGCAATTCACCGTGATTAGAGGCAAGTAGGTACAATTAGCATTAACAGTTAGCAATTCCGATATAGTTAGTTATTCACGTATTTTATGAGTGAAGCTAGTCTCACTTCTTATTCCTACATATTTAATTAATAAGAAAAGTATAAGTATAATGATTAGAATTGGAATACAAAAATTAATATTTTGTTTTCTATCTTAACTAATAAAAATATAAAACCAGCAAAAATTACACTGGATTGTTTAAATGTCGTTCCCAATATGTATGATTTTAAACCCAAATCTAATAAGCATAGAAAATCTTGCTAATAAAACTCTACTAACTAAAAGTACTTGACCTCGTTAACATAAAAAATTACGTTTGACAATAGCAGTACATAAGTACAACAACTCATTGTGATTTATTCGTTTTAATTTTTATACTTTAACCCCAATTTTTATTGTTACATTTCATTTTGGGCTAGATTGCATTGGTAAATCTAGTGTAATTTGATGTCTCTTTATTTATTTATTTATTTGTGTAAAGAGATGCGTAAAAGATGATATAAAGAGATTCAAACTCAGGTCAGTGACGATAATTTCGATGACTTTGCCAATTGAACTAATTAGTATTTATTTTACTAACGTAAGGGTATAGGTAAGTCAGACAGTGTGTAAGCCAACTCACTTTTTGGCTTACCAAGCCTAAATCTTGGTGAGCTCGAGTCGAGCTTGTTTAGTTATCCGAACCAAACTCGAACCTTACAAATTTAGGCTTGTGAGCTCACCGAATCTAAACAAATTGAGTAAACGAACCTAAAGAACTCATACGAATCTTACTAAAAACAGATATTATGGTTTAAATAATTAAACTTTTTGTGTAACGACAATTACATTAAAGTACTAGTTTAAGAAAGGATTAAAATCCACTAAGGAGGGACAAAATCCGCCATAATTTTTCTGAATTTGTGAGCCAACTAACAGAGCCGGGTTGAGCGTGACGGCCTCTCTTTGTCTCGCTCTCTCTCTCATGGTCGCTGAACGGAAAGTGCTCGTGCAAGCTTCTCTATCTGCCTGTATAACTCTCTCTCTCTCTCTCGCGGTAGCTGAACGGGACAGTACTGGTCCTGCTTCTCTATCTGCCTATATAACTAAACTCTCTTCTCCACCTGTCCGCGATTGCCACTTTCCAGCGCTTGGTTTGATCCCCTCATTTCTCCCCTTTTCTCACCCGCCCTTGTATCAGTATTTCGTCTTCCTTCCCCTTGATTCAGGTTCGATCCCTCTTCCCCAAATGCTTTTTTCCTACATTTACGATATACCCAGTTTGATTTGTTTCATTTCAATTCACCCCATTTACGTGCTTTGTTGGGTTGTTTAGTTTCGATTTCAGATCTGAATTTTCGTTGTTATAGATAGGAGTAATAGCTCGTGTTTATTGATTAAAAAAATGAAAATTTTGGTGTTTAATTCGGTGCCCTTTGGTCCGATTCGTGATTTCGTTGATGTTTTAACTGCCAGAATTTGAATTTGTTAGTTGGAGATATGGGGTTTGTTTGTCACCTACATTGCTTGAATTTTTCATTTGTTTAGGTTATAGATGGTTGGTTTGTAGTTTTGTTGATCTGCTTTGCTTCCAATGTTTTCTTTTGAATTTCACTAGGATTTATAGGTGGGTTTTGGATGGGGTGCTAATTAGCTTG
Organism: Carnegiea gigantea; assembly: GCA_029747015.1. NCBI lineage: Eukaryota > Viridiplantae > Streptophyta > Magnoliopsida > Caryophyllales > Cactaceae > Carnegiea > Carnegiea gigantea. The sequence continues at coordinate 46,156 of JAKOGI010000082.1, read as the reverse complement.
ACATAGCCTCTTTGTTTGCTTAATGGGTTTGGTTTGCTGCATCATGTTTTGTGAAGGTGTTCTTTTGTGATCAAAATATCATTTGAAAATAGTACATCTTCCTGTAGGTAGCTTGTTTATTCACGAGGGTAAGACTGCATACATATGGACCTTCCCAAAAACCCCATTAGTGGGATCTGGGATCCTTATGGGTGGACGTGTTGTAGTTGGTTTGATGTTGTGCTACTCTGGAAGCCTTTTGCTGTGATGTATGGGCCTTATATTTCGAAGTGATCTCATTGATTAATGGCTTATTCATTGCATATTGTGATCTGTCATGTGTTGTTGATTTGTCTTTTTAAACTAACTGTGTCACATGTAGTTAGGTCTATCTTAACCATAAAAAAAGCCTCTTTCCCTTAATAGGATAATGGACAAGTATTCTGAAACATTCCTTAAGATAGACTGCAACTCTCATCTTCTGTCAGAATAATGTGATTTGCGCATCTTTTAAATTATTGCCTGATATTTCTCTGACTCAGCTAGAAGCCACCTTCCTGACACGTGTACTAGCGTGCTTAAGGGATCTTGTTGTTTTTCAGATTTTTCTTTTTTTTTTTCTATTTTAAATGTCAAGTTTGATCTAGTTTTGAAGCAATAAGCATCCGGGTTTCATATGTTGTCCTTGTCTAAGGGTTCGGACAGTATTTGTTGAACTTGTATCCTATATTGCAATGTGGAGTATGTTAATATTTTTAGAAATGATCTGTTTGATATGCTGCTTAGGTAATCTGTGTCTTTTTATGTTTTTAATTTGCAATAGTGCACCTTTGGAAAACCTGAGAGCTAATCTATCAATAATTCTTTGTTTTACAGGTTTGGTTGAGTCTTCATCATGGCTACTGGGCAACTATTCTCTAAAACTACTCAAGCATTGTTTTATAACTATAAACAACTTCCCATTCAGCGGATGCTTGACTTTGATTTTCTGTGTGGTATGTGATGCCGCATTTTCTCTGTTTTTCTTTGGTGGCTTGATTCTTGGTCTACTGTTTGCACAGACAACTTCAAGTTATTATGTTTAATTTAATATGAATTTTTGTACAGGGAGGGAGACACCATCAGTTGCGGGGATCATTAACCCTGGTTCTGAGGGATTTCAAAAGCTGTTCTTTGGTCAGGAAGAGATTGCCATACCTGTACATTCTACGTATGTATAACTAGTGACCTTCAATACTATGTAATGTGAACTTTGTACTTGGATCCAAGTAGCAATGTCTTTATTCTGACCAACGAGATTATGGTTATGAATGCTCATATCATCTTCATAAACTATCATTGCCTGAAGGGTTGGCTGTTACATCCCTTAAAATAACAGCTTGCAGTAAGTTAAGTGTGGAAGAGATTCAGGGAGAATCAGCTTCATTGGCAAGACTCCCTTACCCTTAGGTGTCAAAATATGGGTCAGTTAAGTTTCTAGTGTAATTCCTTTGAAGGCCTATTGCTACACATTATCCAACAATCAATGGCATAGCTTGGGATTACCATCAAGCAGAGGATTGTCATATTCTTGTCATTTAGTAGCTTGGCAATGCTTACGTTGCAAACTTGTATATACGACAACTCCAAGTGTGGGTGCCGCTTTCACGGAGTTTGGGAAGATTAAGATATAGACAGGCCTTGTCCCTACAAGCACTCATGGAAACAAGTAAACTTGTATATGGTGCTTAGAAATTATTGAAGCTGTCTTATGATTGTTTGAATATAAGGCTGACTGGCTGTTAGACTTTGTTATAGAAGATTGGGCTAGATGACCGTCAATCACTGTAACCTTTTGGGATTTGTATCTTTGTAACTCTTACTAATGTTGTGTTTCCTCCTATGAAGTGGGGACGCCAGCATCTTTTAAATTATGATCATATCTCAAGGCCTGTTGGATAACATTATGAGTGTTCATTTTTTGGTTTTGGGAAGTTACAACTTTCATGCAAGTATCTATGCAGATGCTTAAAATTATGGTCTTTTTTCTTTGTCGTCTTAATTTTGAAAGCTAAACCAGATCATACTTAACCCAATAATTAGGATTATGGATAGCCAGTGTATGAGAGGGTCAATACAATACTTTTCACCTGAATTTCAAAGAGGTTGTTTCTATTAAACCCTATATTTAATTTTGAAAACTGCAAGTAAAAATTGGGGAAAAAAAGAAGTGGTATTTGGAAAAAAAACTGATCTGAGTTATCAGAAGAACGGAAAACTGGAGTCAACTCACAAGTAAGCAAATCAAGCCTGACATTTTGATTCTTTTTTTCTTTTAATGGACAGTTTCTTTAATTTCAGCTGACCGAAATTTCCTCTTTTTGCAGCATCGAAGCAGCTTGTGCGGCACACCCAACTGCTGATGTTTTTATCAACTTTGCTTCATTTAGAAGGTCAGTTTCAATTCATTAAAGAATCTGCCCAAAATATTTGTAAAATTCGATTCATTATGAAATGATCGAGTTGAATTGAAATTTGCAGTGCTGCTGCTTCTTCCATGGCTGCTCTTAAACAGCCAACTATTAAAGTTGTTGCAATAATAGCTGAAGGTGTTCCGGAGTCAGACACCAAGCAGTTGATTGCCTATGCACGGGCAAACAATAAGGTACAACAACTAAGCTGCGCTCTAAAGTGTGATTCCTTTGTTGGCCGCTTTTCCGCATTTGGTTTCCGGCATTCTACGTGAATTTCAGCAAGTAACGTCATATTCTTTCTGATTTGGGCTTTAAGGTTGTTATTGGCCCTGCTACTGTTGGAGGCATCCAAGCCGGAGCTTTCAAGATTGGTGATACGGCTGGAACAATTGATAATATTATTCAATGCAAGCTTTACCGGCCTGGATCTGTTGGTTTTGTTTCAAAATCCGTAAGTGGCTTCAACTGGTTTCGAGGGCATGATCCTAGTTCCTCCATGCTGGCTGGTAGCACTGGCTTCTTCTTTTGGCATAAAGGGCCATATAAAGTGGTTTGTATTCGCCATTGCAGGGTGGCATGTCTAATGAGATGTACAACACAATAGCACGTGTAACAGATGGAATTTATGAAGGTATATAGATCATCTGACAAAATTCTTCTTTATTCATTTCATTGTTCTTTAATTGCTACTTCAAAATGAATTGTTGAAATTTTGGGGCTTGGGTTGCTGTCTTTAGGTATTGCCATTGGAGGAGATGTCTTTCCTGGTTCAACTCTCTCTGATCACGTGATAAGGTTTAACAATATCCCACAGGTATTGTGTTAATTGCATGAGCTACGTACATTTGTCAATAGTATGACCATACCAGTTTCATCCACGGATCCACCATTTACTGATTTAAGTTACGGAGCTTCCTCTATCCTATGTTATGATCGTTTCTTTCTTACATGTTGCATGTGGAAAAGTTAATTGCTATCCCTTTGTATTTTGGTCTTTTGGCGTCCAAAACATTTGCCCCTATATGTTTTACATTGTTCAAAATGCTAATGGTCAAATTCTGTTTTAACGTAGTATAAAAATGACCCTTGTTAAGCATCTTTCACTTAGTTGAAGGGCAAGCCCAAAATTATTACCACCAATGGAGTGGTCTACTGGCATTTGATTATTTGACATTTTGACCCATCTTTCTATAAGAAGGTGATTGTGGGTTAAAGTCCCTCTGGAGACATGGAGTGCTCTTTCTTTCTTTCCTTTTTCTTTTTTCTTGGGTTTTTTTTTTTTTGGGGGGGGGGGGGTTCCGCCTCATCTTGTTGATAATATTCATAAATTGAGGCTGATATACCCTGTCATTAATTGATTAAAATTTCATAGCTGGCTTTGCGCTCTCTTATTGTAGAAGCATCATTCATGTTACGCTTATGATTAAACATTTTTCGGGAAGTGGATGTCTTTTCTTCTAAATCATGTGGAGCAAATGATTCAAGCTCTAGACAGTTTGTGTATTGTTGCAATTACTGAACATGTAAAAGTAAGACCTGTCCATTAAACTCTAAATTTTCCCAAGTGTACAAGTATCATGTTGTGAGCATTTTGAGTGAACATGATTCCTAATTGATATGAATAAAACAAAATCTTGCTGTCATTGGCTCTCATGTTTATAACTCTTTGCTTGTCACTTCAGAGTTGCATCTTGGGCCATGACAGGCTCTTTGCAATAGTTAATGTACCCAATAAAGCTCACGTGTCAAATGCACAAAAATGGGGTCCTGTAAACTGTGTCTTCAGAGTTGCTGCATCTCTGAAATGTCTATGCTGGTCACCTGTTTGGAGTCCAATCTTATTGCTTGGGCTGCTTTCTGTTGCACCTGCTTTGTTATAACTTATAACCTCTTATCAAATACTGTTCAGATTAAGATGATAGTTGTACTAGGGGAGCTGGGTGGGCGAGATGAGTACTCCCTTGTTGAAGCCCTGAAGCAGGGAAAAATCAACAAACCAGTTGTTGCTTGGGTCAGTGGAACCTGTGCAAGGCTCTTTAAATCAGAAGTGCAATTTGGCCATGCTGTGAGTTCATATCTGAATGATATCATACTGTTCATACAAAGCTGCATTAAAGTGAAGGGAGACAGCTAAATACCTGATTAATATTTGTTTTGGTTTGAATCAGGGTGCAAAAAGTGGTGGTGAGATGGAATCTGCTCAGGCTAAAAATCAAGCTCTGAGGGAAGCTGGAGCTGTTGTTCCTGACTCCTATGAAGCATTAGAAAGTGCTATCAAGCAGACATTTGATAAATTGGTGAGTTTCGTTTTTTTATTTTTTAATTTAAATTATTGTCTTTTGTTTTTTTTTTTGCATGTACTTTGACCTTCAAGTATTATCCCTAGTGTTTAACTTGCTGTACTCTTCCCCTTGTGGTAGCTTGAAGAGGGAAAGATCACACCAGTAAAGGAATTCACACCTCCACAAATACCTGAGGATCTTAACACAGCAATTAAAAGCGGAAAAGTTCGTGCCCCAACTCATATCATTTCAACCATCTCTGATGACCGAGGTATGTGCCTGTATTCCCTTAAGTTTTCACTTTTGGCACAGTTCTAACACCTTTAGTCTTTTGCCTAAACTGAATTCTTTATATTATTTTCTCTATTCGCTTTTCTAAGGTGAGGAACCATGCTATGCTGGGGTTCCCATGTCAACCATTGTTGAGCAAGGGTTAGGTGTTGGCGATGTTATTTCTCTATTGTGGTTCAAGCGTAGTCTTCCCCGTTACTGCACACAGTTTATTGAGGTCAGTTTGTGAGCAAGCTTCTTTGCTTATCTACGTCTTTTAACCCCAGCAAATGGAATTCATGTTCTCTTACTAAGAAGTCCCTTTTGTTGTCAGATTTGTATCATGTTGTGTGCCGACCATGGACCATGTGTGTCTGGCGCTCACAACACAATTGTAACTGCAAGAGCTGGGAAAGACCTTGTTTCCAGTCTCGTTTCAGGTAAACATTGTCTGTTTTTGTCATATGGCATGTTTATTATGATGCTCAACGCATTGATGACTTTGATGGAAGCCTTGTGTAACAATTCCATACTGACCTGATATCCCTTAACCAGGTTTGCTTACTATTGGACCTCGATTTGGTGGGGCCATCGATGATGCTGCTCGATACTTCAAGGATGCATATGACCGGGTAAGAATTTGTGGGCACCAGTATTTACATTAAGGATGTATTCATGTCTTACTCTGATGCGTGATTATTGTTGGTTCTTACCAGAATTTGACCCCATATGAGTTTGTCGAGAGTATGAAGAAGAAGGGAATTCGTGTTCCTGGAATTGGACACAGGTTGGCTTTTTTCCCTCCCAATTCAAGTTTTAAGGTTTTTACCCCTCTATAAATGGGTGCATTTACTAGTCGTAATCAGATGGATGACCCCGTTTGGCGGAAGCCCAGCCCTCAGCCCCTCACTTGTGAGAGTTTGAGACCTAGCGGAGGCGTGATGGGGTATTCCCCTACATTAGCAGACCCCCTTTCATTCTGATGCCTTACCTCAGTAGAGTGTAACCATAAAAATGGAGCCCCTAGACAGGTCCTGCTGTATAGATCCCCGATTCTCCACCTTTTTTTCCCCATTTTTTAGAAAAACCCTTCAAACATGCTGAAGCCTGCACAAGATGTTGTCGTGGTTGGAATCCCAGTTCCTGCTCATGAGAACTTCCGCTCTGTATTAACCCTACCTGTCCCTACCCCTCTCCAGTCCCTATGCCTTATCGGTTACCACTACGGTGCCCCCGTTCGTAAATGGATTTTTGATTGTGCTTGAGTTTGTATTGCTGTGTGCTATGCATGCTTTAGTTAATGTTTGTTGCACTGATTCTTTCTGAAAACTTCCATTCTTACCTTGAATAGGATCAAGAGAGGGGACAACAGAGATAAGAGAGTGGAGCTTTTACAAAAGTTCGCCCGTACACATTTTCCTTCTGTCAAGTATATGGAGTATGCTGTCCAAGTTGAGACCTACACCCTTTCAAAGGCAAACAATTTGGTCCTTAATGTAGATGGTGCTATTGGGTCACTTTTCTTGGATCTCCTATCAGGCAGCGGGATGTTCACGAAACAAGAGATTGATGAGATTATCGAGATTGGTTATCTGAATGGGCTCTTTGTTTTGGCTCGTTCCATTGGTCTCATTGGGTAAGTCCACTTGGTCTTCATCTATTATAGCAATGGGTCTGAGTCTGCATCATCATGCTGCCAGGTTAAAGGTCTTTGGTTAGAGCCATGGGTCTCTGGTTCAAAAATAATGGCCTCATTTGAATTGGAAAGTTGTCCCGCATTACTGGATGCACAGTGACAATCGAATTCTGGAGACTTGACCTGAATCAGCAACAACTCTTTGGATATCGAGATGTAGGCATCTTTACCCTTGCCCGCAGTTGTGTAAGTAGAGAGGCGGATTCCAAGAGACCCACGAAAAATTTTTTAGAAAACGTTTTATTGGGTTGAAATATTTGAAGCATTCGAAAAAAGCATTTAAAACAATAATATCAAGCAGCATTAGATTTTAATTAAATAAATGAGCAATTTGAAAACGGCTTGAACCAATGAGATGAAAGGAATCTATCTAACCAATATTAATTGCATTTTTTCTTTAGTAAATCAAAATTACGAAATGAATAATCCACCAACTATTTTCGTACAATCCAACATTCATTCACTAAAAGCAGACTACCCATTAATCAAGTTGAGATTCACGTTGGTTACACTAGGGTGACTTCATTGGTTTCTTTCATGTGTTTTGAGGATGACTCTAGTTGACTATATTAGTTCCCCGGTCTTCTTATGTTTATTTATGTCGTCTGGACGTAGTCACAGCGGCCAATTTAGGTGGGATTTGGACCAAGTTCTAGTGTACTAACGTAACTAACCCCCAGAGACTATCAACTAAGCCAGTTGACACTCAGTTGCTGCATTTATACCTCACTATAATTTCAATTAAGAATTTGCATATAGTGAAGCTGATCAAATTGTGTAAAATATGATATCAGGCACACCTTTGACCAGAAGAGATTGAAGCAGCCGCTATACCGTCACCCATGGGAAGATGTCCTCTACACCAAGTGAAAGCGGCTTCCTGATTGCATGGTACCGTAGATTTGTCGACTTGCGTGTTGCAAGCATTCTTTTCCCTTGTTTCGTTCTCCCTCACTCGTTGGCTACAGAGCAATTTGGATCGGATTTGCATTCTGGGGAGATGATCATAAAGATTGCTAAGGTGTCGAAGTTAAATGTTGTATTCAGACATTTCACTTGTTGTAAGCCTTAAGAGAACTTAGGTAGGTAGTTCCATTCTCCATTCATTTCAATGGATCCCTCCCACTGCAAGAAAAGCAAAACAAATGGAGGGGGAAAGCCATGTTTGAGTTCTCTCTCTGTCCCTCAAGAGTTCATGAGAGCTGGGCACAAATGGTGATTTACATGACTTCCTGTATGGAAGATTTGTCATAAAGTACACGATGCTCGATTTAACTTTGAGTTGGAAATTCAACATTTTCAAGGGCCCACACTTAATGTGTGGTTTTTAAAGGGTTTGATACGACTACTAATTTCGAAACATCAGTCTCGATAAACATGTAACACATTTCAGGTGAATATTGTTTGTAGATTTTTCAAAGATACATGTAAATTGCCGTTATGGGAAAACAAAGGGAATTTGAATTGCCCTTTCTATCAAACTCGTATAAGCAACCAAAAATGAAGCATGGCAAAATGGGACCCATATTTGTTGGGTATGACTACTTTTGTATTTTGTCGAAAAAAATTTCCTCATCTTCTGTCAAAGACCAGGAAGGCAACGAATTCCCCTAAAATCGTTTGTTCCTTTCATTTATTTATTTCTCTTTTCATTTTATTCGCCGCTTAGTCTAGCATCCAGTCGAATTTGATTCTAGGATCGTATAGAAAATTTTCGATACATTCTATGAACTTGAGATGTTATATGATATTTGATAATAGCGACATTATTCCAATTCCGATTGCAAAAACAAAAGGAAAAAAAGAGAACGTGTACTGGGGATATGCATGAGAACGACTTGACTCGACCAAGACAACTTGAGCTTATTTGTGTCAAATCCAAGATGAGAAGCAAACTGGGCCACTCTTTACGGGTTCACGTAGTTCTCAATAAATTGATCAAATACTAGGCGAATTGATTTGTGTCTTGTTAATTTCCCTCTTTTTTAGGACTGTTGTCAAAAAATAAAGATACCTTAAAAAAAACAAGGTGATCAAATGCATTTGCTTTAGGCTCCTTGCGTAACGCTAACCGTTCCTAAATACCCCTAATAGCTCTAAACTAACGCTAATTATTCCTAAATATTCCTAATAGCTCCAAACCAGTGGCGTCGCTCGGAATTGACACCTGCGGTGTCGGACTACATTGTACTTAATGAACTAGACCTAAGATACCATCTAGCTAAGCAGTGAGCTACAGTATTACTATCTCGAGGAACCCACGTAAATTTCTTCAGCTTACCCATCCTCCAAACACCAATAATATCTTCTAGTGTATTTGTATTACGCTTCTATCCATAGTGATGTATTCCACTACCCTAGCACCAAATTTTCATATTCAAAGCCCCACATTTATTTTTAAATTCACAAATTCATCAAGTTTAGGTTAGATTTGGGCAAATAACGTAATTTCATATGCAATTAAGCATAATTCTCTGACATAAATCACTAAATTAAACATAATAGATTGCAAATTCCAAAAGAACAAAATTATAAACTAAAATGGACAGGCCAAAAAAAAAAAACAATCAAAAAGCACAGATAATGTTGCATAGATTAGAACACAGGAGATAGCTGGCACCAAACAAGTCAAGTCCATGCCTTACTAATGGACCATGACAAGCATTCTAATTTAAGTAGTTAAAAATAAATTACATATCCTTTGCCTATGTTTTTTTTATGTGTAATATTTTCTTTTTCCCTCCCAAAAGCTGGGGGTGTTAGTTAACAAGTTAACATCATTTATCTCCATATGATTCCATCCATGTTCCAAACTACTAAATACTAATTTTGACCGTTGAAATAAACAGACCTTTATCGTTTCATACCCGCAACAAAGTTCCTAGAATTGACCACGTAATCTTAAAACTATTTCATGTGATGGCTTCAGTGGTTGTGTTTTATTGGGGGTATTGTTGTGAGTCATTGTCACTGGACCCTAAATTAAGCTAAAAAGTGAAGAGGATTAAAAGTTTGATGGAACTAATGATGTTCATGGTCAATGGATATTCAATTAATTACCCTTCTTATAAACATAATCTAAATTATTGTTGTTAGAGCTGATGACTAGGTCAATTTAATTATTTTCTTTTTATAAAGACAATCTAGATTTTTTATTCACAAGGGTATGGGCTACTTCTCTCAGGGGATTCAGTGGGTCAACAAGCCCGAATGGAGAGGAGAGCCCAAGCATAAGTCTAGGCACCCTCTACGTTCTCACTTTCTCAGAGCATATGAAATGATGATCCATAACTTTGGATCACAAGTGATGGCCCACACTATCTACATCATCACCAAACAAAATAATATTTTGTGGATCCCATCACTAACATATTACTGGATTTTAGACTTTTAAGAGCTTAGTTGTCAAAAAAAGAAAAAGAGAAAATGTGTGGGGGGCGGATCACGGCCGTGAGCTGGACCGTGGGGCGAGCGAAGGCGGCGAAGCGGATCACTGATGTATGGTGTTTTTTAGACTGTGAGCTAAATTTTTGGCTCACGAGCCTTGCATTGCAGGTGCTTTCAAAGAAGAGGAAAGTGAGGTGCCGAAAGTCGAACTCGTGACACAACCGCAAGCAAATGACGTACCACGAAGACAATGCCCTCTAGGTAGATATAATCTAGATGATCGTTAGTAGAATTGTTGAATGAGTTGGTCTCGATTGACTCCTAATAAAGTTATGTTTGTATTTCTTTTTAGGAATAGTTCAAATTTATCCAAAAGTGGAAAACAACATGTTTTCAAATTAAATTGTTAAATCGTGTCAAAAAGTCAAAATTGAATAGAGTTGTGTTGGTTTCGTATTTCCCTCAATAATTTCACGTGAGATTGAGATATTAATTCCGTATATAAATAGTACAATGCTAAAATATATCGTTTAAGATTACCTTTCTCTTCCAAACATTCCCCCTATAAAGAAAGTCACTCAATAGATAACCCCCCCAAACATTTGTTACAATCCTCAATTTCGATTTAGGTGTCGCTACAAGAAAATTCTTTAATAATATTAGCGCCTTTGAAAAGGCCCAAAATCACAACTTTAACTGATACAAAATTATAAATACCACATTTAAAATTTTTATTAATCGCTAAACAAAACGCATTCTAGTACTAATCAATAATCTATTAGTACTAATCACTCCCCCAACCCCTATTACTATCAACCATTGGAGTTTATTGAGTGCCAAGTCCACAGTTCCAGATTTATCTCCACGTTTCCTAAACTCATGGATCCCATGTCTTAGCAACACTATGAATCATATAATACTAATCCAACAATTAATTATAGTAATCATCAGATTAAATTAGTGCTTTCTTATTAAATTAGAGGCCATCGATCTTGAACATATCCTGTAAGATATTGAACATATCCCGTGCGTACGAGGGATGAGAATCCGTGCTTGGTGCAAAGTCCTAAGCGCACCATATTAAGGCCACGGCCACCCAGAGCTGATTTTCTCTGTTTCTAAGCACACAAACAAACAACGCAATGCAGCCACTTTCTCTCTCATCACTCCTCCAATTTTGTGCCCAATTTGGCATTTGCATGCCCACAAATGCACACAAGTGTGGAGAGAGTAGAAGACTTACAATTTCAGATTTATTCAGAGACTCTGTAAACAATTAACAATGAAGCCATCAAGAAAAAGAGCATCAAATGCCCGGATCGTACTCAACAACAATCACAACATCACCAACAACAATAACAGCAGCAACCCATCTGAATTTATCAGCAAAGAGGCTGCCCAGTGTAGGGTGGATGCTCGTTTGTTCACAGAATTTGAGCAATCTGGGGCATTGGGTAAGTCGTTTGATTACTCTCAATCAGTTTTAAACAAGACCCAAAATGTGCCCGAGCAAGAAATCACTGCGTATTTGTCAAAAATCCAACGAGGTGGCCTTATTCAGCCATTTGGGTGTATGATTACAGTTAATGAGACCAATTTTAAGGTAATTGCTTATAGTGCAAATGCTCAAGAAATTTTGGGTTTAAACCCTCGTATTGTGCCCACCTTTGAAGGGGGTCATGAATTTTTGACCGTTGGGACGGATGTTCGTACCCTTTTCATGTCCTCAAGTATTGTTCAGCTGGAAAAGGCATTTGGGACTAGGGAAATTAGCCTTTTGAACCCTCTTTGGATTCATTCTAGGATCTCCGGGAAACCCTTTTATGGAATTTTGCATAGGATTGATGTTGGGATTGTTATTGATCTGGAACCTGCTAAGAATGAGGACCGTGCCTTGGCAGTTGCTGGGGCGGCCCAATCCCAGAAGCTTGCCGTCAGGGCGATTTCATGTTTGCAGTCTTTACCTAGTGGAGATGTTAAGGTTTTGTGTAATACTGTGGTTCAATGTGTGAGGGAGCTTACTGGGTACGACCGTGTTATGGTATATAAGTTTCATGATGATGAGCATGGGGAGGTTGTGGCTGAGTCTAAGAGGTTCGACTTAGAGCCCTATATGGGGTTACATTATCCTGCCACCGATATCCCTCAGGCTTCGAGGTTTTTGTTCAAGCAGAATCGGGTTAGGATGATTGTTGATTGTTATGCCAAACCTGTCCAAGTGGTTCAGGATGAGCGGCTCCAACAGCCTGTTTCTTTGGTTGGTTCCACTCTTAGGGCTACTCATGAATGCCATGCTCAGTATATGGCCAATATGGGATCAATTGCGTCTTTGGTAATGGCGGTGATCATAGACGGAAGTGATGATGGAGGTAAAAGAAGCAGGAATGCAATGAAGTTGTGGGGATTGGTTGTTTGCCATCACACCGCTCCTCAGTCTACCCCCTTCCCACTGCGATATGCTTGTGAATTTTTGATGCAGGTATTTGGGCTCCAGCTAAACATGGAGTTGAAGCTGGAGTTACAAATGATGGAGAGACGTATGCTGAAAACGCAAACCCTACTATGTGATATGCTTCTGCGAGATTCTCCCATTGGAATTGTTACTCAGAAACCTAGTATCATGGATCTCGTGAAGTGTGATGGAGCAGCACTATTCGATCGAGGGAAATACTACTCATTAGGTGTTGCTCCAACTGAGGCCCAAATAAAGGATATTCTAGAGTGGTTGTGGACTCACCATGGGGACTCCACTGGTCTGAGCACAGATAGTTTGGTTGATGCTGGGTATCCTGGGGCAGCTGCACTGTCTAAAGATGTTTGTGGCATGTCCGTTGCTTATATAACCAAAACAGATTGTCTTTTCTGGTTCAGATCTCATGCCGCAAAAGAAATCAAGTGGGGCGGAGCAGTACATCATCCAAAAGACAAGGATGATGGTCACAGGATGCTTCCACGTTTTTCCTTTAAATTGTTTTTGCAAGTTATCAAAAATCGAAGTTTGCCATGGGAGAACGTAGAGTTGGACGCAATTCATTCTTTGCAGCTTATTCTGAGAGGCTCATATAAGGAAGCAGAGGCTGCTGAGTTCGAGGCGGTTGTTACCCCTCCTTTTGGGGATTTAGAGTTGCCAGAGATGAATGTACTGAGTGCAGCTGCCAGGGATATGGTTAGGTTGATTGAAACTGCAGTGGTACCAATCTTTGCTACTGATGTTGATGGTTGCATAAATGGGTGGAATGCAAAAGTTGCAGAGTTGACTTGTCTTTCTGTGGAAGAAGCCATGGGTAAATCCTTGGTCCATGACCTCATTTACAAGGAGTCTGAAGAAGCTGTTCAGGAACTTTTGAATCATGCTTTACACGGTAATATGCTTCAATCTAAAATCACTTTGAACATATATAGTACAATCATGTCTTGGTAATCTATGCATCTAAACAGGAAACAGTACTTTGTCAATCCTCATATATTGGGAAGTTGGATGACTATTTAGTAACTCTTCGTATTGCAAATTCGAGCATTGACGATGGTTAACCAATGACACAAATTGATTGCTTGGAATAGAGGCTAATAAAATAATGATCCCAAGAGATCAACGTTTCAATATTATGTGAAGCAAGCAACTGAAGAGCTTCATAATGATTAATCGGGTGTTTCATTTCTTTGAGATCTGAAAGAACTCAATGTGTTAGGTTGCAAGTATGCCATGAGACAAAACTAGGGAAAAAAATGTGGAAGGAAGATAAAAGCATTCCCTGCCTTCCATAAGCAACTGAAGAGCTTCATACTGAATTAATAAGGTGTTTCATTTCTTTGAGACTTCAGAGAACTCAATCTGTTAGGTTACAAGTATACCATGAGACAAGACTTTGGCGAAAAAAGATGGAAGGAAGCCAAAAGCATTCCCTGACCCTGGGGTTGATGGCATCAGGAGCTCCTTCCAACTAAGAGGCCGCAAGGTCAATCTTGGGAGTTGGGACACAACCCCCCCCCCCCCATGTTGGGGAAATGTGTCATCGTCATGGTGATCCTGTGTCTCTATGTTTCCATCACTTCCCTGTGTGAGGCCTAGAGAAAAAGGAAAAGAAAATCATGTCCAAATAGCATGAATTGAGGATCGAAGAAACAAGCAACTGCAAACACAAATAACAGTGGGAAACATATTGTGCACGATGTGAAAAGCTAAGAGTGACAATTGCACAGTAATATTCCAACTTAGTTTCTGATGCATCTGCTGCAAGCACATTTTTAGTCCTGGCATGAGCGTTCTTTTCTGGGTTGGCATTCTTCAATGCTTTAACCACTCGACAATAATGCAATTTTGGTGAACTTGATAATGCAGGTGAAGAAGATAAAAATGTGGAGATAAAGTTCAAAACATCTGGCTCAGATCAGGGAGATAAAGCCATTTACATAATGGTCAATGCTTGCTCCAGCAAAGACCACTTAAACAATATAGTTGGAGTATGTTGTGTTGGCCAAGATGTCACAAGTCAGAAAATTGTGATGGATAAATTCATTAATATACAGGGTGATTACAGGGCTATCGTTCACAGCCCAAATCCTTTGATTCCTCCAATATTTGCTTCAGATGAGAATGCATGCTGCATTGAGTGGAACTTAGCCATGCAGAAGTGCAGTGGTTGGAGCAGACAGGAAATAGTGGGAAAAATGTTGGTTAGTGAGATTTTTGGTATGTGTTGTCAGCTTAAGGGTCAAGATGCTCTGACCAAATTCATGATTGTTTTGCACAATGCAATTGGAGGGCAGGATAGCGATAAAGTTCCATTTTCTTTTTATGGTCGCAATGGAAAATTTGTGCAAGCTCTCTTGACTGCAAATAAGAGAGTCCATATGAATGGCCATATTATTGGAGCCTTCTGTTTCTTACAGATAGCTAGCCCTGAATTGCAACAAGCATTGGATGTTCAGAGACAACAGGAGAAAAAGTGCTTTGAAGGGATGAAAGAATTGACCTATATATGTCAAGAAATAAAAAATCCACTAAATGGGATACGCTTTTCTAATTCTCTTCTGGAAGCTATGGATTTAACTGAAGATCAGAAGCAGTTCATTGACACAAGCAGAGCTTGCGAGAAACAAATTCGGAAGGTTGTGGGAGATGTTCATCTGGAAAACAATGATGACAGGTAGGTTCTTATAATTTAGGTTCTGTGATCAACTGATCATATTTAGGAAAATGAATATCTTGAGTTGTCTTGTTTATAATTCATGAGTGATCAACTGACATTGGATTAGTGGTTATGCTGCTGCTAAGCATCTGGTTGTTCGTAGGTATGCAAGAAAGGGACCTTACATTGACACTACCTTCTAATGTTCTTGCATCATGGTACCATCTTATATTTGTCCATAATCTGCATAGCTGAAAAAGGCAAGTTTGGACTATTTTTTCAGCTTGAATTATAGCGGACTAAAGCAAAATATCTCTCTAAACTTTACCTGCTCCGTTTCTATGGAGTAGTAGTTTACGGTTTTTAAATATAGGGTTCCAACGGAACCAGTCGCTCTGTAATTTTTGCAATTTAGGGATAAGGCTGCTACATCAGACCTTCCCCTTTCCCCGCCTGGTGGCGGGAGTTTTGGGGTATTAGATTTGGATTTGGATGGTACTATCTTATATGTAATATTGCATGGAAGTTGGTTACTGTGATTCAATATTCCCACTCTCTTTCTATGGATTTATTGTTAAATTTCCTTCTATAAATTTATGACTTCTTATATTGATTCCCAGATATCCTATGTTTGCACTTGGTAGCTCGCTGGAGCTTGAGAAGGTTGAGTTCATGCTAGGAAGTGTTGTTAATGCGGTTGTGAGCCAGACAATGATATGGGTTCAGGAAAAAGGTTTAGAATTGATTAGGGATATCCCGGAAGAAATAGAATCTCTGGATGTCGTTGGGGATCAAGTCAGAATTCAACAGATCTTGGCAGCATTTTTGACGAATGTGGTTCGTTATGCACCGTCTCCTGATGGCTGGGTAGAGATTCATGTTCGACCAAGGCTGAAGGATGTTTCCGATGACAAAAGCATTGTTTACATTGAATTTAGGTATGCTTGATATTTATGACCGTTTGTTGCTGCATAATTTTCTTATAATGATTCAGCATAGAAGACAATGTGCCTGTTCAATTGAGTGCGGAGGACACTGATGTAGTCAGTCTGCACGCCTGTCCTGGATGTGAATCTAGTTAACAGTCTTTTTTAGGTTCCCTCAGGACATTTGATAACCGGTGACTGAAAACGTCCAGAAACTTCAGAACCTTTCGAAACCATTTTAACAGTCTCGTGAAACCATTTTAACAGTCTTGTGGAGAATCACTTGTAATTCGAAGTAGTTTGTCTACATGTCTGTCCCTTAATTCATATGAATCTGGTTGCTGATTTGGCTGAAATATACTATCAATGTAAGTTAGCATTTCCAATATTTGTTCTCTGATTTCATTTCTTCCCTATTGAGTGCATAGTCACAACCAAAATAGTGCTTCCAGTAATTTGATTGGAAGATTTCTCTTCTACAATGTGCAGCAAACCATGACTGATTGTCTGTTTGGCATACTTCTGAGTACCATGATACTAAACGAGTTCCAGCAAATTGCATTGTTGTAGTAAACTCAGAATGACTAGCTTGTTACGTTCTGTGAGTCAAATTAACTGATTGTCAACCGTACTTGGTCAACTTTGAATTTGAATGTTGCTGCTGAAATGATTTGTGGAACCTTGATGAGAATATGTTTTGAAATTGAAGTCAAACCTGTTTGGAAGAAAGTTGAAGTCAGAAATATCGTTAAGTTCTTCCAGACCCTAGATAGGTATGTTATTCGTACAAAAAAGGAGGGTAAAATGGGGTCCCCTTGGCTTGGCCCTCTTTTAGCAGTGTATGATACATAGCATTTCATCGTAGTTGTTATTTGATTCCCATTATTTCATAGCATATCACCAAGGACTAATTCTGATTATATCTGATTCCTGTTATTTGTAACTGAAAGGTTGGTTTCCCCTGGTGAAGGCCTTCCTCCAAGTTTGGTTGGAGACATGTTTAACAGCACTAAATGGTCAACTCAAGAAGGCCTTGGACTGCGCATGTGCAGGAACATCCTAAAGCTTATGAATGGTGAAGTTCACTATATGAGAGAGTCAGAAAGAAGTTACTTCCTCGTCATCCTCGAGCTCCATATGCCTTGGAGGTCGGGAACCATGTCTATTGACTAGTTGGGTAATATTAGAATCCAACCCAACTTACACCCACAAAATGTACATGCCGTGAAACAGTAGCTGTTGTTTTTGTGTCTTCCCTGCATTATGTTGTTTTCGGATCTTCCCATGCGATGACAGTTTGGGCTGGAGCTGTGCGCTTAGTTACTCTGCTCCATGAGGTAAACTAGTATGAGCTATGCTTGTTGAGATTTGACGAAATACATCAGGCCTTCGTGCCGGTTGGGCTGAATTGTGGTACACAACTGGTATTGTGGGTTTTTTCAAAAATATAATCTAAAAGCCCGCTATTAATGACATGCTTTATGTTCGTTGTGTCTCTGGCTAATAGGTTTTTGGAGAACTCTTCAGGCAAAAAGAGTCTTTTGGACTCAAATTGACTAGTAAGTTTTGTGTGAGACCATTTTACATAAAATATATTGTGAGACGGATGTTTTCATAGTGACTATTAATAATGACAGGGGTGAGCAACAATGCATTGAGGGGTGACTGTAATAAACGTCACTGTTGGATGAACTAGTACTCACCTCTGAATTAAAAAGTAACTCCAAAACATATTATTAGTTACACAAAACCTTAAAAAAAGTCAATCCTGAAAAAGTCATCTTTGATCACCAAGTGAATCTTTGGTGAATTAACTTTTTGGAAAAGTTGTTTAGGTCCAAAAAGCTAATTGCAAAAGCTAAAACTACTAGCCTTTAGGAATTAGCTTTTTGGGTATTAATTTTTATGTAACAACCTTGTCATAAATTATTAATTTTATCAAACATTTTTTTTCTTGAAACAACTAACGTAAATAGTTAACACAAACTATTAAAGCAAACAATTAACCAAAAAAAAAAAAACAGTTGTTTGCCTTGTCTTCAAGAACAATTGAAACTAATACGGTCGCCCCCTCTCAATTCTCCCAAGCCTCTGTTTGTTTCTGGGGTTGCAAATATTTAGGTTTGCCATAGTCTAATCCAAAAGAACGAGCCCTTCATTGATTCATTCTAATGTTTTTATTTCTTTAAGATGAAAAGGAAGATTTTATAATGAAAATCAAAATTTTGATCAGGGGAAAAAAAAAAGCACTTCTATTTCAAATACTCTTGGGGTATCCATGTATATATCATAATTGCTTTCAAATACTCTCGGGCACAGGTGCTTCTTTCTCTGGATGCTATTGATTCTATGTACATGGTCAAGCATTGATATAAATAGGGTTGTAAAGGGATGGAGTCAGCTGAGTGAATCCTCGAGCTCGTTTGGGTCAAAGCTTAGCTCGGATTCTCATAAAGCCTCGCCTGGCTCAGTCGAACTCTTTCAGGTATCTTAGGCAAGGCATAACTCATGTTCCTATGCGTTTACTTTAGTGTTCGTATTAACTACTTTAGCATATCACTATCATTATTAGTCTCTTTTTTACAATCAACATGAGATAACAACTCATTTTCGTATTCCAAGCACTATGTATATCAATTAGGTAGACTTTTCCATTCCTAGGAGAAGCTAACACAGGACGATAACATGACACAAATTGCATGCATGTCTCAAGTAAGCTGATTGACTCTCATGATTCACTTTTGGCCGAAAAACCTATATCTCTGTTACTTGTTTAGCCTGGGACCATGGTGGTCTAGAGGAAAATGTCTCCTTACATTGTCTCCAGCTACTTTTGTTGTGAAATAGTAGGTTATCAATGCCTTTCAAATCTAGGACTTCAGGAAACATCTCTCCAGAATGCAATTCCATGATAAGATTGCGTACATCCAACTCTACCTTGGCTTATTGGAGTTAGACACTATATGCACTTTCATGCACAATGCAGTGAGCCTGAACAGTGCCTGACATTCCGGGAATTGTTGGAGAAGCTGAAGGATTTGCAGAGACAATACACAATCGAATCGCACGCTGCCAGACCTGATTCTACTGATAACAGCCAGAAGGAACTATAGCTCCTGGGCCTTGCTCGGCTCTGTTGGCATTGTTGACTATCATCTGAAAGCGCTTTTAAAACAGGATGAGCATTGTTAGCACTTGCATTCAGATGTTCATGGGCATTACTTATAATGAGCATAACTGCAACAAGATATTTCTATGAACTTCTAGATGATGGGTTCAAGTTAATCGCGATTCTACTCCAGTTTGGCATCATTGATCGATCCCTACAATTATCAGTGCAGTTTTACAACTAGAAAGTACCATGAATCATTTGCTGTGAGTTTAAGTGTTGGAATATTTCCAATAAAAAATGGAAAAGGCACAACAAATTAATTATATTTTTTGCTTTGAAAAAAAATATAATTAGTAAATCCAATTAACTAATTTTCTATGCATCTCTTCAGTTATAGTCATTAAGATTAAATCTAATGGTTAAAAATTCATCTTATGAAAAGATGCTTCTTTTTATGAAAAGATGCCTCTCTCTTGAAAAGGCACTTAGTTCTCTTAGTTCTCTATAAATAGGAGATGACTAAGTATGGTTTGGATATTCAAAAATTATTCCAATAAAGCAATCTCTCTGAATTTCTGTTATATCCTAAAGCACTAGTGCCTATCCAAGTGAGTGCAACATTTGGATAGCGGAGACCTCTTTGTATCTCAAAGGTTTATTTGGGAATACCCGTTGCATGTCGGGTGAGTAAAACTTCTAGGAGAGGTGATATTTATCCTGCCTAGAGATCTCGGAGTAGTCCTAATTTCGAACCTTTGTACCACATCTCTAACAATCTAAAGGTTTTACTTTATTCCAATGGCTTCTTCACTTCGAGACTTAGCCACTAATTTTGTCAAATTAGTGAGGTTCGATGGAGGCAACTTTAGGCGTTGGCAGAAGAAGATCCATTTTCTTCTTACTACATTGAAGGCAGCATATGTCCTCAACACTCTACCAATTCTAGAGCAAGAAAATGAGACCGTTGATCAAATGCATGTCCGTGCCAAGTGGGAGAATGATGACTACATATATCGTGGTCATATTCTCAATAGCGTGTCAGATCCTTTGTTTGACACATATCAAGCAATGCCATATGCAAAGGAGTTGTGGGATGTCTTGGAGGCAAGGTACATGAAAGAGGATGCTACAAGTAAGAAATTTCTAGTAAGTCACTTTAATGGATATGTAATGAGGGATGATCGGTCAATAATGGAACAATTTAATGAACTTGAGAGAATCTTAGGTCACTTCAAAATACATAATATGAATATGGATGAACCTATTATAGTTTCTAGTATGATAGATAAACTCCCGCCTTCTTGGAAAGATTTTAAACATAGTCTTAAACATAAAAAAGAGGATCTCTCTTTTGAGGAATTGGCCAATTTTCTTCGAATTGAAGAGGAATTTCCTAAGCAAGAGAACACTAAACTTTTCTCTAGTGTTAATCTGGTGGAAGATGGTCATTCTAAGAAGAGGAAATTTGATAAAAAGAAAGATTATAAAAAGAAGAAGCCTGTTTGTTGGGATTGTGGAAGTCCTGGTCACTTGAAACGTGATTGTTCTAACCCAAAGAAGAAAAAGAAGATGGTCCCTAAAAAGTCCAAATCTAAGGGGAAGGAGAATTTTGCTACCATGATTTCCGAGGTTAACATGATCCAAGATGATGATTCTTGGTGCGTTGACTCTGATGCTACAAGACATGTTTGTAAGGACAAGGCCTTATTCAAGACCTATGAGCCAGTGGAAGATGGTGCACCTCTCTACATAGGGAATTCTTCAACGGCACAAGTCCTAGGCAAAGGAAGTGTAGTATTAGAATTTACCTTCGGGAAATCTTTAGCTTTGAATGATGTGTATCATGTTCCGAAAATCCGGAGGAATCTTGTATCGGGTAGTATTTTAACTCGTTTTGGCTTTAAGATGGTGTTTGAGGCTGATAAGTTTGTACTTTCTAAGGGTGGGGTGTTTGCAGGAAAATGTTATTTGTATGATGGTATGTTTAAGTTAGCATTACTAATAATAAGAATGTCATTACTTATGTTTGTGATTCTTTTTACTTATTGCATTTTAGATTAGACCATGTGCATTTCAAACGAATGAATGACATGGTTAAGCTTAACTTAATACCAAATATGAATGTTAGTGGTGAAAAGTGCACAACTTGTATGTTGACTAAAATCACTAGAAAACCTTTTCCTAATGTTCAAAGATCTTCTAATATCCTAGACGTAGAACATAGTGACATATGTGAGATGAATGGTCAATTAACATTAAGTGGTAAAAGATATTTTATCACATTTATAGATGACTATTCTAGATATTGTTATGTGTATTTACTAAGTTCTAAGAATGAGGCACTTGAGAAATTTAAAATTTACAAGAATGAAGTTGAACTTCATTGTGAGAAATTCTTAAAGTGCCTAAGGTCCGATAGAGGTGGAGAGTATTATAGTCCTTATTTTGAATCCACCGGAATTGTGCATGAAGTCACAGCACCATATACCCCACAACAATATGGTGTGGTCGAAAGGAAAAATAGGGTTCTAACCGATATGATTAATGCTATATTATACAACTCGGGATTAAGACCTGGATTTTGGGGTGAAGCCTTATTAATGGCTTGCTACATTTTAAATAAAGTTCTAAATAAAAGAAGTAAGACTACTCCTTATGAATTTTGGAACAAAAGAAAACCAAACTTTAGGCATTTAAGAGTTTGGGGTTGTAGAGCAATAGTTAGGGTTCCCAAGCCTAAAAGAAAGAAATTACGTGAAAGGGAAATTGGTTGTATCTTTATTGGATATGCTTTACATAGTAAGACTTATAGGTTTATGGTTATTGAACCTAATGAATTTACCTCAGTTAATACTGTGATAGAATCTAGGGATGCTATTTTTGGTAAAAAAAGATTTTCATCTATTCCTAAACCTAGAAATGCAGAACTTAATCATTCTGAAAAGGAACAAAATGAAGTACAAGATATTCAACATGACAATGTTGAGAATAATGATGTTTCTGAACTTAGGAGAAGTAAAAGAGCGAGAAAATCTAAAGATTTTGGAAATAATTTCTTTGTTTATCTTGTAGAAGGATCCAGGGAATCAGTCACCAGGTGCATTCTGTATTGTTAT
The DNA here is from genome assembly GCA_029747015.1 of Carnegiea gigantea. Classification (NCBI taxonomy): domain Eukaryota; kingdom Viridiplantae; phylum Streptophyta; class Magnoliopsida; order Caryophyllales; family Cactaceae; genus Carnegiea; species Carnegiea gigantea. The sequence goes on along the minus strand of JAKOGI010000082.1, from coordinate 23,806 downwards.
AATATGGAATCGGATCCTCAAACCTATAAGGAAGCTATGTCTTCATCCAAGGCTTCTTTTTGGAAAGAGGCTATTGATGATGAAATTGCTTCAATCATGGGAAATGAAACTTGAAAACTTACCGATTTACCCCCGGGGTGCAAACTTATTGGCTATAAATGGGTGTTTAAAATTAAGAAGAACGTTGATGGTTCAATTCTTAAGTTTAAGGCAAGACTTGTAGCCAAGGGAAATAATCAAAAGGAAGGAATTGATTATTTCGATACTTATGCCCCGGTTACTAGGATTTCGATAATTAGGTTGTTACTAGCATTAGCCTCAATTCATAATCTAGTGATTCACTAAATAGATGTCAAAACGGCATTCTTAAATGGTGATCTAGATGAAGAGGTGTACATGAGACAACCTGAAGGGTTTGTTGTGCCCGATCAAGAGCACAAGATTTGTAAGTTAGTTAAGTTCTTATATGGACTTAAGCAAGCCCTGAAACAATGGCATCAAAAGTTTGATGACGTTGTTTTGAAGAATGGATTTTTCATAAACAATGCTGACAAGTGTGTGTATGCCAAGTTCAATGGTTACAAAGGAGTAGGCATATGCGTGTATGTGGATGACATGTTAATTTTTGGTACTGATTTTGAGCAAGTTAAGAGTATTAAAAGATTTTTGTCACAAAATTTTGATATGAAAGACTTAGGCAAAGCCCATGTAATCTTAGGTGTTAAGATTACTAGGCATAATGACTCGCTAGTCTTGTCTCAATCTCATTACATAAAAAAAGTGTTAAGAAAGTTTAAGAATTATGATTGCAAACTAGTACATACACCTTTTGGTATGAACTTGAGATTGGAAAAGAATGAAGGTAATCCAGAAGCTCAACTGGAATACTCAAAGGCAATTGGTTGTCTTATGTATGTTATGACATGCACTAGATCGGATATAGCTTTTGCGGTTGGAAAGCTAAGTCAATATACCTGTAATCCAGGGCACACGCATTGGCATGCAGTGCGAAGGGTATTAAAATACCTTAAAACCACTATAGAATATGGTTTACACTATTGTGGTTATGCACCAGCATTGGAAGGTTTCACAGATGCTAGTTGTATAACAAATAGTGAAGATTATTCCTCTACTAGTGGGTGGTTATACACTCTTGGTAGGGGTGCAATAGCTTGGGGATCAAAGAAACAAACGTGCATAGCAGATTCAACAATGGCTGCTGAGTTTGTAGTATTGGGATCAGCTTGCAAAGAAGTTGAATGGTTAAGAAATTTGTTATATGAGATGCCTTTGTGGCCAAAACCTATGTCACCAATTTCTATTCGGTGTGATAGTGCAGCTGTTTTGGCTAAGGTATATAGTAATGTATATAATGGTAAATCAAGGCATATTGGTTTATGACACAGTTATGTAAGACAACTAATCATAGATGGTGTTATACCTGTGGAGTTCATTTGAATTTTTCAAAACTTAGCTGATCCGTTAACAAAAGGCCTTGTAAGGGATTTAGTATCTAAGATAGCCAAAGGGATGGGGTTAAAGTCCACATCTAAAATCACACATGGTGGAAACTCAACTTGGCATTCGATGGAAAACATTGAATCTTAAGTTCAATGAGCTATAGTACACTATTTTCGTGGTTTGCAAGCTCATAATTTTTCCATCCCACAATGAAATGCTTGGTTATATTACTATATGATATACTAGATTGAGGAGTTACTCTTAATGAACCTCACATGAGTTGCTTAGAGAATGTTCTAGCGTTAAGTATTGATCATAATAAATTTGTATTACCCTGGAAATGCCTGGGTGTATTTGTAAATTTATTATGAAATCAATAAAATCTTATTTCTTTACATTCTTTTATTTCATGTATGATACTTTATATAGGGTATTGATGAGTTTCACCTATGTGAGCATAAAGTTTGGCCGCTTCAAGGAGTTTCATGGACTTGACTCTGATGTGCTCATGAATAAATATAGACACATGCCGGTTTAAATGTGCTAGGATTACTATGTGATTCTGGGATGGAAGTTTTGTGTGTGATTTGAACACAACTGACCATAGAGGATGGACTGGTTTAAAGCTTATTCTACCATGTTATCCTGATTATTTGTTGGGCGAGTCACTAAGGTGGGGGTTTAATCGCAAGACACCTCCATTTTATGCATTGGACCTCTGAAAATTCTTAACACCATTCTTGATGGAAATGGTGGGGGATTGTTGGAATATTTCGAAGAAAAAATGGAAAAGGCACAACAAATTAATTATATATTTTGCTTTGAAAAAAAAATATAATTAGTAAATCCAATTAACTAATTTTCTATGCATCTCTTCATTTATAGCCATTAAGATTAAATTTAATGGTTAAAAATTCATCTCATGTAAAGGTTCTTCTTTTTATGAAAAGATGCTTCTCTCTTGAAAAGACACTTAGTTCTCTATAAATAGGGGATGACTAAGTGTGGTTTGGATATCCAAAAATTATTCCAATAAAGCAATCCCTCTGAATTTCTATGATATCCTAAGGCACTAGTGCCTATCCAAGTGAGTGCAACATCTGGATAGCGGAGACCTCTTTGCATTTGAAAGGTTTATTCGGGAATACCCGTTGCACGTTGGGTGAGTAAAACCTTGAGGACAAGCGATATCTACCCTGCCTAGAGGTCTCAGAGTAGTCCTAATTTCGAACCTTTGTATCATATCTCTAACATTAAGTAGTGGTAATGCCCCCGTTTCCACATTTATGTGTAAGAAAGTGTTTACTTCTGCAGTGTGCAACACACAATGGGTGACATCTTTCGGGTTGACTTCTAAATGCGGAGCAATTGATCAATTTCGAGGAAACGAACTTGCTGCAATGAATTCAGAATGACGGTCTTGTTGGAATGTTTTTAGTTCGGTTTGATTGTTGACCTTATTTGATTCGCATTGAATTTGAAAGTCTAGACTCAAAATGACACGTTAGAACATTGATGAATACATATTTTAAAGGATTATAGTCTGATTTATTTTGGTGCATTTCTTTAAGATTGAAGAAGTCCTTGGGGATGGTAACTGTAAACAAAGCATTATGTAAGTTGAACTCGAGAACCTTATATGTTATTTCTGGGTTTTGTCTAAGATCATATTATAGAAGTAATTGGAGGTTGAAAAGTGTTTTTTTTTTTGGGGGGGTTGTTTTGAGAAACCGGGGTAAATGAAGAGATTTTGCATGTTTTTATGTCGTAATTAAGCCCTGTTCTCTTCGTTGGTAAATTTCAATTTATTAGTCTCAATCCACTTCAATGCACTTTAATCAACTTCAATAAAAAAATATCCACTTCAACGAACGTCAATTCAGTTCAACGAATTTCAACCCAATTCAATTAACTTCAACCCACTTCCTACTATTTTAATTAACTTCTACCCATCATATAAAAAAATTCAATCTACTTCAACCAACTTCAACCCATTTCAACCAACTTCAACCCACTTCAATATACTTTAACCTACTTCTATCAATTTTAATTAACTTCACCCATTTATCAACCCATATTTTCCAACGAAAAGAATAGACCCTTACTCATCTATAGAGTTCTTAAAACAAGATGCCCCCAAACTTTTTCGGAAGGGAACAAAATAACCTTGAACTTAAAAATTGAAAAGAGTAACTTAAAAATTGAAAAGAGTAACCCTTGATTCAATTAAGTTATTTTGATTTTTTATTATTTTATTCATGATATGTCATGTTACAAGAATGACATGGCTTTTAATAATAGAAAAATTATAGATATGAAAAAAAGGGAGTGATTTAATGTACAGTGATGCTTATTAGCTTTATTCATAAAAATTAAAATTCTAAAAAATAAATTAAGGTTAACCTACTCTTAATTGTTAAACTCAAACTCAAAATATAGTATTATCTAGGCTTAGACCGTGGACCTTATATCAAATAAAATTTTTGTTAACCACGCTCTAGTAAACCGAATTAATTTAAGATACTTTGAAGTATAAACTATAATTTATTATTATTTTTTTGCTTTGACAAGTCTAAGTAAAAAAAAAAAAAAAATGATTGAATATTTGAATATGATTTGCGCATAAATTAATTTTCTTTAAACTTGACCTATGCTAAAATATTTATCTATTCGAAGTTAACCGAAATTATTTATTCTATATGAAAGTGAATTAACAAGTTGTCTTAATTTTTTAACATAAATAAAACAACCTCACCATTGCATTTTCGGCCTCATTGACACAATGCATGGTCAGACTCGATGCATATCTTTCAATCATATTAAAGTTGGTTTATTTTATTTCAATATACTATATTCAATAAAAAAAATTCCACATTATATTAATTTTTGGTTAAAAGGGGCATAAATAAGATTTTAAATTTTAGATTGTTATATTTGAGTTTGTCATAACAAATATGTTCAATTGCATTGGTAGTAAAATACAATTATCAATATGACTTGATAAGTTTTGTGTTACTTCAATATGGAACACGTCAACTTGAGTTGGAACAAAAATTGGATTATATATTTTGGATTGATTTTGGGTTATTCTATTCTAATGACAAGTGAATATTCTTTTTGGGTGTCTTCATCCTGTAAATAATCCACCAGTTTTACATAAATTTTTAAGTTATTTTAGTTTTTGATACACGTTAACATGGTACATGCTGTTCAATTAAGCCACATCATTTTTTTAGATGCCACATTATCAATAATTAAAAAAAATATTTTCTTTTACTCAAAGGATATTTACTTCAAGTTTAAAGTCAGGATATTTTTCAACCTTGATTAAAAATTCAGGTGAAATATTTTGAGCACTCCTCATCTACATTGAATGATTGAGATTCTTAATTTGTCAGTTGTCATTGTCTAAGATTATATCATTGTAGAGCGCACTTTATGATAATTGTACGCAATGAGATGATGTGGGGTAGGCAGTGGGAAGTAGAGTGTGAAAAGCAACAAACACTACCCATTTGAAGCATGAATGAGACTCCAAGCATGAAATTAACAACATTTTTATCTTTTAAATTTTTAGATCTATTTTATCTTTTAAGTTTCGTTTGGACCTTGAAAAATTTAATAGAAAGAAAAAAATTTGAGAAAGTTACTTTTTTTTTTCCTTATGTTTGATTTAAAGAAAATCACAAAGAAAAAAATATGGCTGAAAGTTAGGTGGACAAATTGTTAGAAACAAGTAATAAAATTTTTCTCATAAAATTGTGAGGAAAGTTTGAGAAAAATTCTCAAACCCCTCCAACCTTGCATTGCTTAGATGACATCAACATGATTTCAATAGTTCATCAAAGTTTAAATTTCTCAACCAAATTCTTGTATTTTTTTCTTAATCCAAATAAGAGAAAAAAACTCATTTTCTCCCTACTTTTAATTTTTTTTCCTTCATCTTCTCTTTCCACCAAATTTTCTAAGGAGAGTTTTAGATTTACTGGTTTTGATTAGAATAATTCAATGATTGAAGTCAAATAATGTGATTTGTGACCAAAACAATAATACAAGTATAAAGTCAATTGGAAGTATATTATCATTAATTTTTTAAAAATATAATTATATTGTGATTAAACTTATTTTTATTAGGAGACAGCAATATAATGACTTCAAAGCTTATTCTGTCACAAATAAAAAGAAAACAGTTGTAGCTCACATAAATTGGATGCATTTTTGATGATGTAATGCATGTATATTAAAATTGTTGAATGCTTCTAATTGCAGCCACGTAAAGGAGGAAATTCTCTAACTTTTTGTTACATTTAATGCCTCTGTGTCTGAATTCTTGTCCTCTAGTCCCTCAATATGATTTATTGTTCAAAAATTTTACCCCTTTTACTATTTTTTAAAACCAAGGAAAAAAACACCTTAACTCATTAAAAAATAGATAATTATGTCATCTATGCAAATAAAATGTTAAAGATCGATGTATATAAAAATTGAATCTGTATTTTCAATAATAATTTTCAATATTTTATCAACTAATTAGAAGGGAAGCCTTACAGTAATAGTAAGGTTATCTCCGTGTGATCAGAAGGTTACGACTTTGAACCTTGGAATCAGTCACTGATAAAGTCAGGTTAGAGTGCCTATAATTCATCCTTTAGGATGGGGCTCTTTTCCGAACCCTGCATGAACGCAAAATATTTATACATCGGACTGTTTTTTTTTTATTTTTATTAACTGAATTAACTGGCACTCATAAAATATCTCTTATAAAATCTCTCTTATAAAAAGCGGTTTCAAGCTGTTGTGGACAACTTTTATGAAGCCCACAAAAATCAAAACCAAGAATGCTTACGAAAAAAAAGCCAAAAAAAGGGGGAAAGAAAAAAAGAGGCAGAAAATAAAAAATTATCCTCACTGTTGTCCTCTGTCTTCTGTCTTCCCGTCTTATTTAGTCAGCGAGTTGACTGCTACTCCCATAAAACCAGACGAGGAAGAGAGAGAGAGAGAGAGGGAGAGACAGAGAGAAATCTTTGAATTCTTCACTTCATCATCATCATCAACATCATAATCAGTGTCATCTGGTGCCTCCATTTCGTTCTTCGCATCTTTGAAACGTTTCCTATCCTCCATGGAAACCCCACCTGTGGAGGAGCTTCTTCGGAAGATCCAGGAGCTCCAAGCCGGCCATGCCGACCTCAAAGAAGAGATCTCAACACTGATGCGCCCCAAACCCAAAACCCAGAGCAAAAAACCCTTATTTTCTTCTGGGCATTCGTCAAATTTGACAGACGAGCAGTATCTGAATATATTGCAATCGATGGGGCAGTCGGTTCATATAGTTGACGTTAATTATCGTCTCATTTACTGGTATGCTTAATTTCCCTCTATTTATCTTGCTTAGTTTGTTGGGTTTTCTGCTTGGATTGATTTGGTGTGGGATTTTGTGTTTTGCTCATGAATGATGATGATCATTGGAGTGATGGACTTTAAGGTTTTTGTTTTTGCTATTAGGTTATTGTGTAGAATTGAAGTTTAATTTTTGATAGTATCTGAAGCTTGAGTGATTTGTAGTTGAATGGGAACAGTAATGCCAGAGATTAGTAGTTGAAATTTTTAGTGTTTGATAGCTGATGAACTCAAATGTAACAGTTAAGAGGAAGTATGTGTATATTTATGAATGTAATGTAATGCAATCAACCTTGGAATATAATCGTGATTGTATAGTTTGTGGTAATCATAATTACAAAGTAGTTATTATTTGCAATATTCTCTTACAACAAGACAAGTTAATGGAAACACAATGAAAAACCTGTTTGCATTACGAGATTGTTGACATCCAATCAAACATTACCTATATGTATATTGCCTTTGTCAGGCACCGAGTCTTTGGAAGTTTCAGGTCAGGAGTAGGAATAAGATTGGAAACCTTCCTATTCCCACATTTTTTTCTTTCCTTTTTGACTAGGATTGGAAATGGAAAAGGTGCGTCCGATTCCTATGACCATGTTTGGAAAACAGCTGGTAGTTATTAGCTATAGTTGTTTGCATTAGTTGTTTTAGAAAAAGTGTTTGATAAAGCTAATTGTTTCTAAAAAAAGATATTTAGTAAATTTCATATATGTCCTTATCTATAATTACTTTTTCTTGACATGTAGTGTAATTTCTCCAAATGTTGGGACTAATATATGATTTCCAAAAAGCTCTTCCTGAAAGGCAAATGAGAATTTTTTTTTCAAAAAGAGCCTTTTGGGCCCAAACAGTTGTTCCAAACAACTATTTGTTAAACATCGTTTAGCTGTTTGACTTAATCAAAATAGTTAAAATCCTCCCAAACAATTTTTTTTTTTTTTTGGGGTGTCCAAACACCTATTGCTACCAAGCACCCCTATGTTTTTTTGCTTGCATGGAGGAGGTGGCAAATAGGGGTGGGATTGAAAGGCAACCTATAATGGGATTCGAAATAGAGAAAAATGACTAAGATGTCATTAAATTATATAGTTATATAAACATATTTATGGATCTATTTGTAAAATTGCTATGTTTTTCCCTATTCAATTCCTCCTTACCAAAGAATTGATTTGTAAATTTGTTGTGCATTTACCAATCTCCGAAATTGAACTACTAAATCCCATTTTTAAACTCAAATCAAGTAATATTCCGTAATATAGTATCTATGCATATATTTTCTGTTAAAAATAAAATATGCTATAAATAATACGATCATAGGAAATGGATCCACAACTAGCATCCTACAAAGGGGCTAGGTATGCACATCCAAAATATAAACTATCCTCATAGTCATCCCCATCAAAAGAAGTATAGCAACAAGTTCTTATTATCACAAAGATAGGAGTCTTGCTGAACTGATCTTTGATGTGCTAAAGAGATGTTTCAGCACCTTCGATGACTCTTGTTCTTTCTCTCTATATTCTCCAAAAAATCACGTGAGCTATTACCATGGTTTTTTTTTGTCCTTTTCATTTTCATACCAAAGGAACCCTCATGTTATGTAGTTCTCTTGGAAACAGACTCTCGGCTTCTAAGGGGTAAAGCTGCATACATTTGGATGTATTTTATACTTAAAATTTATTTTGAGGCCCCCCCCCCCCCCCCCCCCCAAAAAAAGAACTAAATTCAGGTCAGCGGAAGATTTTTCTGCACGAATTCCATTGAACTCCTATTGGTATATTATTCCTGCAGGAATCGAAGTGCTGAAAACCTTTATGGTTATTCTGCAGCAGAAGCTCTTGGCAGGAGCATCGTTGGACTAATAGTTGATCATCAGGATGGTGCTATGGCCTTGGATATCCTAAGCCGTACTAAAATGGGAGAGAGTTGGACAGGACAGTTTCCTGTTAGGGATAAGATGGGAAATAGGTTTCTAATAATTGCAACCACTAGTCGGCTTTATGATGATGATGGTACTGTTGTTGGGGTTATTGTCGTGACAAGTGATACAAGAAATTTTGAGGAAGTAAAGGTTCCTATTTCAGATACAAAAGAACCTGAAGCAAGTAGAAGTCTTAATCAGCCAAGAAAAAGTGTTGCTACCAAGCTTGGCCTTGATCCTGAGCAGCCTCTGCAAAATGCAATTGCTTCAAAACTAACAATCCTGGTTAGTTTTCTATTACTGTACTATGTGATTTATTCTGCCGGACCAGTACTGACTCCTTTTGTTACTTGAATAGGCTTCAAAGGTCACTGACAAAGTTCGTTCTAAATTAAGGACAGGAGATAGTAATGTATTTAGAGAGGGTGGCACTGGAGATAACCACCATTCGGATCATAGTTTTCCTGATGCTGCTTTCTCAGACCATAGGGAGGATGGATGTTCCAGTGGAGCTAGTACACCCAGAGGAGATCCAATTGGTGCTCCACTGGGTATATTCTCAAACACTTTGGGCAAGAGCCCCACCAAATCACAGAGAGAGTCTAGTGATGAGACTGAAGGAAAAATTGGTATTAAGATGCTAACTTCTAAAGCTGAGGCTTGGCTTGAGAAGAAAACAAAGCAGTGGTCATGGAAAGGAAATGAGCAAGAAACTTCAGAAGCTAGGAGTGGTCAATTTGTTTGGCCGTGGTTGAAAGGACAGCAGGATGCTGATCAACCTAATTCGGCCGCAAAACCAGAAAGTCAGACTGTCGAATGTAATCAACCTGTTGGAAACGATGCCTATGGCTCCTGGCCTTCCGTGCCTATTAACAGCTCAAGCAGTCCAAGTAGTTGTGGAAGTTCTAGCAGCGGTGTTGTAAATAAGTTGGATATAGATACTGACAGCTTAGACTACGAAATCATTTGGGAAGACTTAACAGTTGGGGAGCAAATTGGGCAAGGTAAGCTTGCTACCCCCCACCTTGTGACAACTTGCTATTAGGCCTGATTGGCTGCTGACCTGTTGCTGCTGTCTCAATTTTGCATGGGAGCTGATCATGATGGATTTGTGGTTGCTTACTTTTTGACAATTGCACTCTTGCATTTTTTTCGCTAATTTCGTGAAAGATGTGCACCCTCTAGTATGCAGACTTGACTAACATGGATTCCTGTATCCCATGTACTTGATCATTATACTGGATTGTTAGCACTTGGCACACCATTTTGTAGCACATTATCAGCCGTATGACCTAAGTGGTTGGAGGATGTGCTGAATTCAATATTGGATTGGGCATCCATTGACTTGTGTGTGGCTTTGGAGGAAAGTTAATATATACCTCCCTTTCATTCCCCCCCCCCCCAAAAAAAAAAGCTGGTTCGATTATGGTGTATCAAAGTTGGTGTCTGGCTGTGTGGAGCTGTGGATAGTTGCCATTTGAATCTTGGTTTTATTACCACCTTGTGGTTGATAAGTAGAATTAGTACCACCAACTTTTTCCTTTCTCAAGCGGCTCGATTTTTGGGCCTAGATTTTGCATGATTTTATATCCGGCATTTTGTCGTGTTTCCTAATCCCATTTTTCACATGTGCTTACTGCTGTTGAGGCAAAGTGCTGAAGGAAGCTGGTATTTGGTGCTGTAGAAAGAAAATGTATGAGCTGTTACATTTGGGCCCTGCCTAACTTCAGTGTTTTGTGCAGGACTAGATATCAGTGTGATTCTTATAATATTTTTGCCACATATTTTGGTTGTATTATATGCCAAACATATTAGTTTGGTTTTAGAAACCATGAAGTTTCTTCGGTTTCATGATACTTGTAATGCAGTTCCTCGCAAATAAGTGCTTAGGACTCCAAGCTCGTATCTCTTTTTTTGGTTATGATTTGGTGTGTCCTAATTCAATGAATGAGATAGCTGTGAGGCATATCTCTTAGCTGGTAATAGAATGACCTATCAGTCAAAATGACTTGGGACATAGTGACTCATTCAACATTTCGTTGTTCTGTTGTTATTCAACGTTCATGCTGCTTTCTTTTATGATCATATACGGCCTTATTCTGCCCCCCCCCCCCCCCAAAAAAAAGAATGAATCATTTTACTGCAAGAATCCAATGTAAGCATTACAATTTGTCTTTGAAATGGTTTGTTGATATGTGACACCTTTTGCAATGACGTACAGGTTCTTGTGGAACTGTCTACCAGGGTTCCTGGTATGGATCGGTATGTCCTGTTTCGCCTCTTTTAACACCTTCATGTTTGACTTCATGTAGAGCAAAATAAAAAGAGAGGTCAACTGGTTAGTATTTGGGAGGGACCCCAGTGGTTGTACTATCAAAAGGAAATAATGACTCTAGTCTACTGTTTATTCTCTATTGTGGCAATCCTTGTTGATTTTGAAGCCTTAATTTGGAGGGAATTGTGTTGGCTTTTCTTGCCAAATAAACCCCATTTTCAACATAGAGATCAATCTGCTGGCAGTGAAAGCACATAAAGGTGGCCTATCAGGTAATGGAATTTTCTGTTTCTGTTTGGTTTTTTTGGGGGTGGGGGTTTGCTGGGGAGGCATGCCCCCCTTTTTTTATCCTGGATGTGTGAGGGTAGGTTGTGGAGCAGTTTTTATAGTTATGCATGACAAGGATAGAGTTCTGATTGGATGTGAGGTCCGTCATAGTGTTGTGCTCCATAGGGAACAAAGTGGGCATGTTCCAGAATGAGATTAGGTTTATGTACGATCCTCAGTTCCCTGCATTATTTCTTGTCTGTTTTACCGTGGAGAAGACTCAATACTTGAACATCCAGTTTTTATGCTTTTCATGCATGATATTATGCTTGCTACTGCAGGATGTTGCTATCAAAGTATTCTCTAAGCAAGAATATTCTGATGATGCTATACTTTCTTTCCGACAGGAGGTAGTCATTCTTGTCTCAGAAGTTAGGTTTCCTTTTTTATAATGCTGGGCTTATGAGTCTCTCTTGCATGTTTCTCTGATCTTGTGAGATTTCTCTTCAAATCTCTCTATTTTTGGGTGTAAACAGTCTTGTTAGGATGCTTCCTTTAAATTCATTCCCTCTAGTCTTAGTTTTTTTTTTTTTTGGCTTATTTAAAAAAAAATGATGCTGTCGTAGATAGTGTAGGCTAATAATTTCTCTAATGTTTTTATTAAGGTATCCCTCATGAAGCGACTTCGGCACCCAAACATTCTGCTATTTATGGGTGCGGTAACATCCCCTCAGCGTCTCTGTATAGTCACAGAGTTTCTTCCACGGTTCACTCTAAACTCCACTTCTACATGTGGCTTATGAATAAGATTTCATTGGTTACTTCTAACATTTTATTGTGATACTTCTCAATTAGTATCTTTTGCCCCTTTTCTTTTGTGTGTCTTTGTTTTAAATGGTTTTTTTTTTCCCGGGGGGGGGGGGGAGGTGGGGGTGTTACTGCATGGCGATGTTGCTTTTATGAAGTGGTAGTTCGCCTCTTATCAAGATGCTAATGATGTCCTACCCCTTTTGGATGCAATGCAGTGGAAGCTTGTTTCGCTTATTGCAGAAGAGTACATCAAAACTAGATTGGAGACGACGCATTCACATGGCTGTAGACGTAGTGGGTATTATAGTCTCTTAATATAGGAAGAACATAATTCAAAGTTCTATCCAAATGTTTCTTCATGGTTAATGCCGCCATATTGTTACATTTTGCAACCTTACTGCAGGCGCGAGGCATGAACTATCTTCATAACTGTAACCCTCCTGTTATCCATCGTGATTTGAAGTCTTCTAATCTCCTGGTTGATAAAAATTGGACAGTGAAGGTATGTTTCCTCTCAGCAAGGTGCATTGTCTATAGCATCTAAATGTTGGCTAGCTTATTCCTAGAATTCTAGAACACTCTTACATTTCTTTATTTAGAACAGGGAGTTATTTAACTTTTTTTCCCTGGGCAGGTTGCTGATTTTGGTCTTTCACGAGTAAAGCATGAGACTTACCTTGCTTCAAAGACCGGGAAAGGAACTGTGAGTTGATGATAATCTGTGCCTAGTTGTAGTGAACATGCCTGGGGCTGGGTTATTGTCCATATTTTCCTTTGTGATGTCAGACTTCTCTAACGCTTTTGTCTGAGACTTACCTTGCTTCAAAGACCGGGAAAGGAAGAGTGAGTTGATGATAGTCTGTACCTAGTTGTAATGAACATGCCTGGGGCTGGGTTGTTGTCCATATTTTCCTTTGTGATGTCAGACTTCTCTAATGCTTTTGTTTGATTTGGTTTGTAGCCTCAATGGATGGCTCCAGAGGTCCTTCGTAATGGGCCCTCAGATGAAAAGTATGACTAACTTGTTTTTCAAAATTGGTTTTTATGTGTCTTATTTAATTTATTTTGCTTAATGGTTTTTATTATGATCTTTGGGATTATTTAGGTCTGATATATACAGCTTTGGAGTGGTACTGTGGGAGCTTACAACTCAAAAGATACCTTGGGACGATCGTAATGCAATGCAGGTACCTTTCTCCTAGTGATGGCGCAGAAGATATTTTTGTACTTATTTGGCGGCTAGTGGCCCATGTCCTAATTTCTGTTCTCAATATGAGCTGGATGTGGACGAGCCACTCCTTTCCTACGTCACTTTGACTTATTCCATCTTAAGTACCTTTGTTGGATACATGACATTTCTACATGGCATGGACATTTGACCGTGATTAAGGCCGAATATTCAAATTTTTAGAAACTGACGTAATATGACAGCAATGGTGAAGCCAGATGTAATACTCCGATTATAGATGTGGTCACTTTCCAGCTCTGCATGCAGTGGACTTAATGAAATGTTAAAACATCTCATTCAGCTATCCATTACTTCTCATTTAGCAGTTGATACTTCATCAGAGGTCTAGTGAAAATTATCTATTTGCTCCTAAGGTCAAGACTGCACAGGTTTGACCTTCCATGCCCAGCAATCGATGCCTTCGTGAGAGGCATTGTGTTCGTGGTTGCTTTTGGTTTTGGTTTATATAGCTTCTATCTGTATACACATCATCCCAGTGGAGCTTGTCTTGAGCAGGACCATCTCACCAGAAAGGTTTGTAAGACATACAGACGGTTAGGTCATGTAAGCGGGCAAGGGAGCATCATCTCACGTGGTCAATCCATAAGACTGCCTCGTTTAAGAACTTGCATTTTACAGTACATTGTAGTACATGAAAAAGTGCGTGTCATATACGTTGCAATATACACATGATTATTGTTTGAACTTTCATATTCTTCGAATTTTTACACCCGACCCTACTTCAGGGGGACCATACTGCCCATGTGTTCTTCTTTCAACTTGACACACGTGTTTGGTGTGTTGAAAGAATGTGGACAATGGTTGAAATCCTTTTTCCATTTTTGCTTCTTACTGGTGAATAAATGAGAACTCCATAATTAAGAACTAAGAAGACAAATTAATAGTTGCAGGGAGAGCAGTACCAACAAGATTGTCTAGTTTTTGCTCGTGTCTGGTTCCAATTGCTGTTTTCTGGATGAGTACTTTTCTTCTATTATTGTCATTCTATTTTCTTGTTATGGTGAGAGGATGAAACAAATTGCCGAAGCACGGGAGTAACTGGTGGGGGAGTTCTTATCGGCAGAAGATATTTTTATTCCTTCTCTGTGTTTTTTTCCTTTCTACTGAGTTTTATGAATCCTTTTATCTTTCAAGAACCATTTTGTGCCCCCCCCCCCCCAAAAAAAAAAGAAATCCCCAAAACACTCCAGAAAAAGATTGAAGATTGACTTTCATGTGCAGGTGATTGGAGCAGTTGCATTCATGAATCAAAGGTTAGAAATACCAAATGATGTTGATCCAAGGTGGGCTTCCCTCATTGAGAGCTGCTTTGACAGGTGCTACATTCTCTCGATGCTAATTGGTGTATGATTCTGTCTATATGGTCAAGCATTAGTGGGAAGAAGTTTTCCCTAGGCTCCTTTGTGCCTTGTAGTCCCCTGGTCTCCCAAGGCACATAGGTGATGAGATAAAATTATTGGACGGACGAAGTTCGCCGGCTCTTGTGGCTGTTGTGATGTTGCAACTCCTTAAAAATTTCAATGTGTATTTAGAGCTGGGAAAAACTAGCACATACATGACACAAACGACACACTTTAAGGCAGGTTTGGCTTGAGATTTTTAACTGTTTTGATTCTGTCAACATGGTCCACTTCCGGCTGAAAGACCCTAGCTTGGGACTATGGTGGTCTACAGCAAAATGTCTCATTCAATTGTCTCCGACTTCTTTTGTTGTGCAACAGTTAGGCTATTGATGTTGTTCAAATCTAGTATTTTGTTGGAAAACATCTCTCCACAATCCTCGCATGGATAAGATTGTTACATCTAAAAACCTTACTGAACCTGTGCCTTGGTTGTCGGGCAGTATTCAAGGGGCATTGGTTTGATTAGTGGCTTGTTTTGGGGCTCCTTAACTGTATATCAAATGACATGTAGTTGGAGCTAACACTATCTTCACTTTCTTTATCTTGCGCAATGCAGTGAGCCTCGACAGCGCCCAACATTCCAGGAATTGTTGGAGAGGCTGAAGGATTTGCAGAGACAATACACGATCGAGTTCCAAGCTGGCCGAGCTGGTTCAACAGGTAGCACACAAAAGGAATAACAACTCCTGAGCCTTGCCTAGTTCTATTGGCGCATCTCAATAACATCACCTGTCACCGATGGTTCTGTACGAGCGACCTCAAAACCTCAGAAGGGTCCTGCTTACTAGTTCACCTGGAAGGACGTTGAAAACAGGATGAGCAATTGCATTGAGATGATCATGGGAATGGCTTACAGTGAGCAGTAGAATCTGATAAAATGCTAGAGAATGGGGTCTGTGTTAATCGCGATTCTCAGCCAGTTTGCGTCATTGATCAACCCCCACAAAGCGTAAATGATGTCTTGACAAATGGGAAGAATCATTCGCTATCTGAGTGGAAGCAATGGCAGTGCCCTCGCTTACACATTTATATGTGAATTTATAGGTACATGTAAGTTCTCGAGCAATAGTTGTAGACATTATGACACTCAGTTCCTCCCCCCCCCCCCCCCCCCTCTTTTTGGACGAGGAAAAGTAACATAATTTGTACAAAAGGGAAACTGCAGAGAATGGATGCTTATTAGCACATCCTTACAAAAGCTAAAAACTACCCAAAACAGACTTGTATTTGATGTGCTATTAGCTGGTTCTTCCGAAAGAAAAGTCTTGACTCTTGAGCCACTTGTGGTTCACGTGCTCAAGAGGAATTTTAACACCTAAAAAACACGCGCACACACACTCATACAATCACACACCCTCTCTCGCTCCATCCAAATAATTCAAAAATAGTGTGAAGCATGGCTTCAGCAACTTTGCATTCGATCTTTGAAAAATGTCACCTCAAATCGGTAACTGTTGTTTGAAACATCTGGCCTCGCAACTCACTACCAGCTTCCGAAGATCCACTGAAGGTGCAATGGAGTAGCAAGTGATCCATGAATCTCATAATAAGTCACAATGTGACACTCAAAAGGGTTAGTTCTACCCCCCCCCCCCAAAATTTAAATTATGCATGATGCTAGTTTCGGGTTTGTCAAATTTGTTGTCAGTCTACCAAATAAGCACCAACATGGGCTGCACTGATCTTCACAACAGCTAATTCTTTCTTCCCCACGGTTCGTGGCTAGCAGTTTCAAATTGTTTCTTATCTGGATTGATGGATAAGGATGTCATATCATCTTCCACCAAAAACACTAAAGTCTATCCTGCAAGTGTACACTAGTTAGGATATCAACCTTCCAACCTTTCAGACCACCAGATTGACACCCTATATCACATTCAGACATGTAATAATCTTGTACAAATCTTTAATAGTAAAGCAAAGTTTTAGTACAGCGCAAGTTTTAATAATAACCATTTGAAAGCATAATCTTTTTTTTTTCCAAATTAGAAGCAAAATAGAGATAATAAACATGAGGATAATCCAGTCAAATTAAATCCAATAACTCCCTCTTTTTTTTTTGTTTTTTTTTTCCTTTCTTTCATTTGTTGGTAGAAAGGAAGCCTAGCTACTTAGCCATGCCGGCAACCATTGTGTGCCATCGATGAAGTTTACAGAAACGAAAGGTGCGGCTTCATCCGCGCTGATCCTCTTGGTCCAGTCCGCTCTCTCAGCAGTTCCTGACCCTGGTCCGTGGCAGTCGTACTCCGCCTGATATAAATGCCTGTTTTCCCATCCAAGAACCAAGGAAAAAAATATGTCATAATTAATTGGATTCAATATTGGTAAAATACGGTATAAGAATTAAACGAATAAAATGCATTACATGTTTATACGGCTCTGTTTAAAAATACAGTCAGATATTTTCCGATAAAAGTGTTTGACTTGGTGGGGACTTCAATTATTCTATTAACAGACTGCAATCTGTTTATCTAGCAGTGATTCTCGATCATTTAGTGGGTGTTGGTATATATCATTTAGGGGCTAAATTTTGTCTTCTTTTCTTCTGCCTATTGCCTAATGTTGATAAAAATTTGTCTGATTCAGTTATCCGAATTTGTCTGACTCGGGGGAAAAAAAACGTGGTCATTAGTTATTCGTCTGATTTTAAATCCGGACACAATATTTTTCGTAATTTTAATTGTCCGAACATGGTTTTAACGTAAATTTAGGCTTGTCTGGGTTATCCAACTCAAAAAAAAAGTCAGGTTCTTGTCTAAATTTTGACGTTGATCGATTTGTCTGACCCAATTCAGCCTAAACTCGAATTTTTACCAGCACTAATATTGCCTAATTGACATGGTATATATTTTCTCTCTTGCTATCTCGACTACCAATTCTGATTAGTATTGTAATTGATCTGAGAGGAACCAACCTACTTGTTTGGCTATCTTAAACCCAAGACTCTACACTTATGTTTTAAGTAAAAAGAATTTGAAATTAAAAAGTGACATACTCAGTAGGGCCATGGTAACTCCAATTAGTCCAGCCATCAGGAGCAACACTGTCAGACAAGTAAGACTCAGCAAAGAGGACCCTGGAATAGGGACCTTTGGCTCTCCCCAAATAAGCCTTGCCAGTCCCATAAACTTTGCCTTTGTAGAAAACATATCCACTTGGCTCCTCTGGTCCTTCCCTATGGTGTGCTGTTATTGATCCATGGATCTTCACCCTCCTATCCACCAGCACAAATATCTCAAAGTCCTGCACAGCATCAATAATACAGTATCAGAGTCTTTTTGAACGAGGGGAATTGAACTGCATTTGAGTGTTTTTTTTGGAGGGGGGGTTCTGATAGCCTTTGGTTGGGATGATTCTTGAACGTGGTCCTTTTATTGGATCTTATTTCGGAAATCCAAGCAAGGTATAGGTGATGCTTACATGGTAAAGGGATCGAGCACGACCAAAGATGAAGTCAATGGAGCCTTGAATGTAACAAGCATCAAAGTAGTGTCTACCCTTGGCATCAAAGAGGGTATTGTGGTTGCTGAAGAAACCACAATGGTAGAATGCAGCCTTGTCTCCTGCTATATATGCTGCCACTGATTGATTTTGGGAAGTGAAGGCTTCTCCTATTGGAGCATCATTCTGTAAACAATTATCAATGTTAGCACTCAAAATATGCACATATTATCCAATGCTTTTCTTGTTCACAAGGCAAAACATATGAAAATGGCCTCCTTTTCGCAGCGCGATTTTTAGTACATTTGTGCATGATTAGTTATGAGTAAAGTACGGAATCGAAATGACAATTTAAGTTTTTCACTCAGTAACAACCCAATGGACATTCTATTAATTAATTACAGACATTTTCAGGATCTTCGCAATATTGAGCTTTTGTGCAATCCAAATGTCTTTTTTTTTCCTCCTTATGTTTCATAGATTACTTAGATGATACAGTCGATCTTACCCATAATCAGAGTTGTTGATATTATTCCATAACGAAAGAGACAAATTCTCCCAATTCAAAAAGAAACCAAAAAAAAAGAAGGAAGAGTTGCATTGCATGACCTTGAAGCTAATGCCAAAGGCAATGAAATTGGGGGCTTCCATCTTGAAAGTGGCAGACTCAAGGTTATCATCGGAGCTTTGAGACCACACTATAAAGCTCTTGCCTTTGCCATTCCCTCTCATGAATATGTATGGCTTTGAATGTGGTATGTGCACCTTCTCCCTGCCATCATTTCCACATAAACGTTGCCAATGCAATAATGTAAGAAAATATATAATTCCGAGAAATCATTATTGGCATAATCATTATTCCCTATGTCTCGAGTACAAGAAACAAATAAAAACGTCTAATTCAATGCCAGATCTAGACATAAAAAATAGGGGGTGTTCATTTATTAAACTACCCATTTTTTATACCAATCTAACCTCCTTTAGAATACAGCTCATTAGAATTTTTTTGGATATGGATACCCCTAGACTCCATATATATCCGCGACTGCTCTAATTACATCCACAATGAAAGTTACTTTCGTTGAATATAGGGCTATGAAAACTTGACACGCCACGATAACTCGACCCGAACCCAACCCGAATATACTGAGAGAAACATGAACCCTACCCGAACCGAACTGATTTCGACCCGAAGTCGACATGATTTGACCGTTTAGTGTGAAAACTTGTTATCTTTCAGTTTTGACCAAATCTAAGCTATTTTCCACACCGACACGAAATTAACCCGTCGACCCGACCCGAACCGTTTTACAGCTCTAGTTGAGTATATTTATCTGAATATTACATCATGTATGCAATAATGTAAGAAAATATGTAATGCCTAAATTTCAAAAAATTACATAATATGAGACATTTAAAAATTTTGACATTAGAAAAATGAACAAAATTAATGCAAAAAATTCCACAGTAATTACCTATAAACCCCTTTTCGAACATGGATGATAACCCATTCTGAATTCCCATCAGGAACCGAATCAATTGCAGCTTGAACAGATTTGAAGTGTCCATTGCCATTAATATCAACAATAATTGTGTTCTTAGCTTTAAGCTTTTCTGTTAATAGAGGGCCATCAATGACTACCTTATTTGGCTTAAACCGATTATAGTGATAATGTGAGGATTGATCTTGTGCATTGTCTTGATCATGAGGTAAGGATGATTCTGCTGCATTAACAATATTTGCGCTTGAGATTAACGCGATAAAAATGATCGAAAAGGTAATCAGAATTGTACGTGATGCAGAAGAACAAGTTGAAGAAGAAGATTTCGTCATTGTTTGATTGAGTGAGGATTAATTTTTGTTTTGGAAATTAATTAGGAATATTGGTTTGATAGATTTGATTTGGGTGAAAGTGTCAAATTGTTTTTTAACCATTGTTGATGAGTGGCTAATTCACAACTTAAGCCACAATACAAGGAGGGTGTCTTTGCTTATTTTAGGGTGGGAGACTAGAGATATTTTTAGTGGTGGTGTGTTTTTTGGTTGTCTATGTGAATGGAATTACATCTTTTTTTACTTGTATTCATCAATGGTGTAACAACCTCCTTACCTCCAACAAAATTCTGGCTGTAATGTTTTTGTTTTTGGAAAAGGATAAATATATAATAATTTGCGTAGTCCTTCTAACAAAATTCTAGCGATACAGTTATTGGCAATTTCTTATGTGCTCCAAGGAGCACATGCTCTTATTGGCCACGTAAATATATTTTTCACGCGTATATTTGTCATATATTAATTTTTAATATATATTTGCTGATGTGACTCTTGAAGTATGTACTCCTAGGAGTATGATATACATATTACAGTTATGTTGATGGTTACCTGTTCTTTTCCGTAAGGAAATGATACGAATGGGATTCAAACGCATATCTTTGACAAGTTTTAAAGACTTTTCCGACTATTCTAGTTGGCATCCTCATATGTAAAAGTACATAGAGCATGTTAAGTGTCTATGTTTGATGTTTCTAAGGGAATACCAGTTCTTTTCATTGGTAAATCCCAATTTACCAACTTCAACACACTTTAACCCACGTTGCAAACTTCAATAAAAGAAATACCAACTTCAACCCACTATTTTAACCAACTTCTACCTCATCATATAAAAAATTTACTAATTTCAACTAATTTCAACCCACTTCGACCCACTTCAACTAAAAAATACCCACTTCAATCTGTTTCAACCAAGTTCACTCATTTTCCAACCTCTAATTCGCAACGAAAAGAACATACCCTTAGGTAGTGGGCATATATATTAACTACATATTTTTCTTATAAATTTTATCAATGACTATGTCCTAATTATTTCACAATCATGAGAGAATTTATGAATTACAACCACTATGAAAAATGAGGGGACTTAAGTAGGTTGATATTTAATCGAATAAACTTGCATTATTAAAAAAAAGACAGATAAAAGAACTTTGAAGGTAATTGGGTAACATTGAATTCGACTTAGGTTAATTCGAAGATTTTTTTAGTTGTTTTTCAGTTCAAACTTTAATTACTTTTCCTGTTTTTACTAATTTATAATTTACTCACTTTATTTAACATATTGAGTTGTTTTCAAGATGCTTATTGTAGTATTATATTTAGTACTGGTAACAATTTGTCCGTCTTGATTACCCAAATTTGTCTGATCTGGAAAAAATTGGGTACGGTCACAATTTTTTTGTCCGAATTTAAAATTCGGACAATCAGTCATGTCCGAATTTAAATTCAAGTCGGGTTTGAGTTTGGGCATTCAAGTGTGAGTTGTCTGAATTTTCGAACCATTTCGGATCCGGACGAATTCGGACAATCAGACAATCGGGTCCGGACATCGGACAACTAGGTTTACATGTAATGTTGTCCAAATATTCTAGAAAATTTTATAAAAACCACTTAAGACAACTGGGTTCGAACGTTGAAAAATGTGGTTCGGGTTCGGTCATACAAAATGTTGATCAGAATGTCCAAAAATCATATCAAAAATTCGGACAACCGAATCCGGACATCGGACATTAGGGCCCGGGTCTGAAAAATGTGTCTGATTTATAATCCGGACAGGGTTCAGATATAAAGTTTTTGTCTGAATATCTGATTGGTCCAGGCCCAAATCGACCCGGATTCGAACTTTTACGAGCCCTAATTATATTATATTTTAGTCAATCTTCTACTCATTGCCTGACATTTAATGTTGTCATAGCCTATATTCATAGAAAAATGGCCTAATACCCAAAAAACCCAAAAAAACCAAAAAAGAGAGATATAAAAGGGGGTTGGCATTTATTTGGGTGTTGGGAGGATTGGAGCATTGTTTACTGTGGAAATGAAATTGGAAATTCGTAGCTACATGGTTCACGTTAGAGTAATCATGTGTGGACAGCTGTAAAGATTGACCAACTGAACAACCCTAATGTGCAGAGTAAATTCTTCCCTCTTTAATATGTTGCATTAAAATATGTACACATGAGAGTATGTGCTCTTACTGATCAAGTATATATATTTTTTCAACGTATATTTATCATATAAATAATTTTTTATATATGGCGCCGATGTGACTTATAAAAGTATATGCTTTCAGGAGTATGATATAAACTTTACGACAAAGACAGATAAAGAATCTACCCAATCCCAACTTCTAACAGTACCAATGTATGCATGCCATAAATTCTCATTGCATCCCTATATAATAGTCGATTATTATAACTTACTACAACATTAATCCGTGCATGGCGCATTTTTCAATCCATACAGCTTATTTGTCATGCATGTGAACCAATTCTTAAAAAATACAATTTCCATAATGTGTTGAATGACCATCATCAAGAAATTAAATACGGTCATGGGCAAACAGCTTAGAAATCAAAGAAAACAAAACAAGCAGCCGCATGACAAACAAACCAGCTGCTATTACATAATCATACCAAGTTGTGTATGTACAACATTGTTTTCATTTAATTGTATTTTGGAATTAGCCTCTTTATAGGTAGAAATTTCTGTAGAGACACAACAACAACAACAACAATAACACCTCCCAGTGTGGGTCCCGCTTTCGCGGGGTCTGTTGAGATCCAACTGTAAGCAACCTTACCTCTACCAGCATTTCTACCCGTAGAGAGGTTGATTCCAAGAGACACACAAAAAAAGGAATTTATGAAAAGTTTTAAAGACGAAAACTTTTGTGAACACATTTAATGAGGGACAATAGAGCCACAAAGTCAGAGATGACTAAGATAAAATAAAGGACAGGGATGCTGATGCTGCCCAACAAAAGAACAATATAACAGAGGGCGGAAACATACCTTAACAATCCGAGGTAGGCAGGCGCTGTCACTTCCCAAAATAAAGTACAACCTGCTTAAGAGTACGACAACCCCTACCAGCACTAAGCCACAACAGCCAAGGAATTTCTATAGAGACAAGATTGTCTATATATGAATTTCTCCAGACCCCATAAAAACGGAACCCACACTGAAAGATGGTGGTGTTGTGATTGCGTCATTTAATTCTTATTTTGACCAACATCGATAATCGATTTGATTTGAAAGAGGTGGGTACGTATGTAGCAATTTCAAGAAATAATGATTTCAAAAGTTATAGTTTTAAACTAAATATTTTCTATTTGTTGTTTCAAATTGAAAAATATAATACAATTAATAGATAGAAAATTTTTTTTTTATTTTATTGTATTGTGACAAAACAAAAAAGTTGATGGGAAAAAAATCCCATCTTAGAAATGGAAAGATAGACTAATCACATCATCTTTTTTTTGGGATAACATATCACATCATTAATATATTTTTTTATAAAAATAAAAATTGAGGCTTTATTTCAATCATATCACGACGATTCATCCATATCACATAATATTCCAAACAAATCAAATATACAAGGCTTTAATAATATGCTATAATATGTTTGTTAATTACACATCACAATGGCAAATACAATGTAGCAAAACAAAGGCAATCTACATGCCCCATTTCCAACCACGCCCTACCTCTTTATATATATATATATATATATATATATA